>CM030374.1:6609379-7122163 GCA_003604175.2 Clonorchis sinensis | reverse complement strand
TGCCGTCTGGAATCACACACACACACACGGACACGGAATGTTTTGCTTACCAGCTGATCAACATGTTGCTTTTTTGCAGTTTTTGGCTGTAATACTGAAATCGTTGATGTTAATTATGTTTAATGTGCTGTACACTTTGCTTTTTGTGTATTTTTTTGTGTTAATTAATTCCGAGATCTTTGCGAGGTGAATTTTTTCATTTGCTCCAATTTAATATCTGGGCGGTCATTTTATATACATTACTTCACGCGTAAGCGTGGAATTATTACTACTCTGTGATTCAGATTATTGTTTAGAAGGATACATATATTCCCTCAATACGTGTTCCTCTGCTGTTTACCTGTTTCGCCTCCAATCAACTCTATGTGACATGTTGTGCAGCCTGCAATCCTAATGGCGAACTGTGCTTTTATGTGATTTTCTAAAAACCTCTTACTTTCTGTTTTGTTTCCATTCATCTGGGGCGCTAACAGCGATCTAATCTGAAGTCTAACTCACTAGATGTTCACTCTACTTCCCAATTACATTCTGGAACTCTCCCAAACTTGGACGCACTAACCTTTCAACAAACGCACGAACTTTCTTGCGAAATGCCTTGATCTCTTGCGCTATTCCAACAGCAAAATGAGCTTTGAATGGTGCTACGTTGTAGGCCATTCCGGCAGACAAGCTCAAAATGGCGTTCCAGCGACGACGGAGAGTGTAAGTGCAGTTCCACATATATTCGGGGATCTAAAAGGACAAACATAGGAAGAGTATGTGTCACGGCTATATACACCTTCAAACTGCTCTTCCGTCTGATACTGTGACAACTTCTAAAACAAGATCCATGGCAAATAAGACATTACGGATATCTGAGGAATTCAAATTCTTCCCACTGGTGTTGCATACAATCTTCTGGAGCATGGCCCGAATGTCTTGTCTGTCTAAAGCCTTGGCTGCACGGTTGGTCTACCTTCATCAGGAAGGTCAGATTCCTGAAACTAACCACTGAATGCCCGAAATCTACTGAAACCCTCAACGCCACTGGATGCTAATCAGACAGACAACGCTCCCCTCAATATACAGCACGTGAAAGCCTTGTATCAAAGTCAGACAGTGTTTTAGACCAAGGTCAGACAGTGTCCCTCCAATAAAATAGCTTGAGGCCGTTGTATTTTCGCACTCACGCTCTCGCAATCGCTTGTTCGCAACAGAGTTGTTGTGTTCCTTATCGGTGAGACACTGGAAAGGGGAACAGGAGTCAGATATAACAAGTTCCCTTTGACTTTCCGTTAGAATCTCGTTAGTCTTCCTTTCTGCTTTATGCAACACAGTGTCGACTTCGTGAATTGACGCTGCAGATAATGGAGTAGCAATGTGAAATTGTCCTAGGTCCTGACGGAATTGAAGGCACGGTGCGGTATATCTATCGTACTACAAGCATTGGTGGCTTTCAATTAGGATCGATCAAACATAGTCCAAATTGACGGTTTTTCGTAGCGTACAAAACTGAGTACTCAACATCTTAGGTTCCAGAGCCCCGAAAATGCACGCCCAAAAAGAATGACCTAATGCTTTCAACGACATTCTATCCAGGATGAACTGATTCGAGGTTCCAAACGGAGGCAGTTCATTGCACCGATGGTCTACTTCGTTTTATTTCTTACATATGTTCTCTATATAAGCGGTGTCAATTTTTTTGTGGTGTTCACAACACATTATGGGCTTTGCGAATCCACATTTTACAATATCTCAGCTCATTGGCCACAGATGAACGCGATGCAGCAAAATCGGTCACGCATATTCTGGGAGCACAGCATGGCTAAATTCCTGAAATGATATAACACGTCTCTGTGATGCTATCCTGAAGTTCCCAATGCATTAGTTACCGTGCTGCACACAGCAAAATACAAGTTGAGCGGTACGCCAAATAAAAGTTACAGTAGAAATACAACAGAATTAAAAGAACCAGACAGGGAACGCAATCGTCCCATTCACAGGATGGAGAGCTTCGCGATTCCTACGCAATTCTCACAGCTGACGATGATGGTGGTGATGATATGCCGCAAGCGTAGTGTTAGCAGAACCATTTTCGTATACACACAAAAACCATTTAGAATTAAAACTCACTCCATCGAGGAATTCCTGAGAGTAAAAGAATGAAACAAAACTATTAAAATCCTGCAAAACGAATAGAACAAATCGAAAAAGAAGAAAACTCCGTTGAAAAAATCAAACTGTTTTCACTCATCACAACACCTAGTTTGTGAACGTTTGGCTTGAGACCATGGTTAAATACGGCTTCAAGTCTGATTGTGTGCGATAGGGAACCAAAATTCGGAAATGCTTTCAAATTTGTGTGCATTTCTTTCAAACAGGCTGAGCTGTCTGATTTCGTGATTAACCACAGACAATCGTTATGAGTAACACACCCAAATACAAATCCCACTGACTTATCGCTCATCCGACCCTCCAGGAGAATCGTGAAACTGGAGAAGTAATACTTGGTTGAAGTTGAAATTTACTCTCAACTGGTTAAAGTTCTCGCCAAATTTAGTCTAGCGCCAAGCAATCACTCACTTCCAAATTATGACAGCGACTCTACTGGGCTCAAGTTGGATATGTATAGAGAAGCTAAACGTATTGGGAAACGTCTAAGACCGATTGGGAATTTGTGGTTTCAACAAGGTTTGGTAAACATCCGGTGGATTTAGTGCTGGGTACCAGTTCGCTTTTGACACAAAAACTTCATCTGGCCAAGTGAGTGGTCTACCAGGCTGATTGACTTTTTTATGACGAACCAATGACCAACAAGCGAAATTTCTATTAACTAGACGACCAAATAGGTGGCGAATGTCAGTTAAAGATTCTCATCGGCAGTGGGATAGTTTAGTGTCAATTTGGTCAGCTTTGCAATTTGTTTTTTCCCTGGTCTGAGCGCTTCAGTTGGTGTGTGTGTGTGTTTGCGGATTAGTTCATGCCGTGACAGGCTGCCTAAGCTGTGAGAGAGATGTGGTTTTAATCGGTCGCTGGTTACGGCACACCATCACATATCCATTTGGCTGGTCTAAAACCGCCCTCCACACGCTCGTCAGTCCCACTCCTTCCATTCTACTCACACGAGGTTGCTTGACGGTTCCCACCAGGCCGGCCAACAGTAGCTGTGACGTGAAACTTAGTCCCCGCTCCAAAATTCCATCATTTCGCAACTCTTGAGATAACTACTCAGAAAGTTGCCACCTGACCGCAACTTACTCAAAACGTTGGGTGGAAGTACATTATGACAGTCCATTCTGCACGTGTCCATATTAGTTTTGCCAGTCAGACAACTGTTCGAACTGCAGACCTCATGAATGCGCGACCCAGATGATTTCTCTAATGATGTTTGGTGATGTCAGTCAGTCAGCTTCTGACGGAGACCACCACCTGTTCACCGTAGTGCTCTTTGACAAAGCATTCGGCCAGATCTACCAGGAGTTCAGTGAAGTATTACGTGTGAACACTGTTGTTCACGTGACAAACATTTTGTGACTGGAAAAGTATTGGAAAAGAATGTATGCATTGCAGTTTAGGTTGGAAATTCTGTTCAGTTAATCAAATTAGTGCTTAGCGAACAAGACAAAACACGAGGTGCGTTAGTTCCTTTAGTGAGGACCGTTATTTATTTCACCACGAACTGACGGCAAGGTTTTTTTTCACCTCAGACGAGCTTAGTGCTCGAATTATAATTTTAAGGTGTTTGCTGTCAGGTTAACTCTGAAACAATTCTAAGTTGTCGGGATAAATTGATTAGTTCTATAATTCGTGGGTAAAAAACTTGAAATATTACCTAAACACGAACTGCTGTCTCAAACCAGGGTCACCACAAATGTATCACCTCACCTGATCCCCGTAGAGTCGAATTATTCGCAAACGTTCAGCAACTTTCATCAGGTGATCATCGATAACTTCACAAGCACCACCACGGATTTCTGCCATAACGCTTAAAAGTTCTTTCATTTCCACCAGAGAGGTTGGCCGTTTGCGAAGCACCTTACGTTTGGCCTGCGGGAATAAGAGTGCGAACAGGAAAGGTCACATGCTACAGTTGCTACCCAAACTGATCTACTTAACACACATCTCGCATTCACGAACTCGCAACATATCCAGTCAGAACGAAACTCATACGAGCGTTACCCAGGAATTTCGAGTGTACTGAGATGGCAGCTGAAGTTCATACCGTTACCTGCTGGTGGCATCATCCTCGTCATGGACAGTATGACATCCATGGCATCTGCCGTTTAACAATAAATCTACTGGAGAAGAACAACCCCCGTTTTTCAAGGTTATGGACAGACGAATTAGGGATTTTAGCGACGCAACCCTTGCTCATCCCTAGTGATTGGAAAAACTTTCACATCGATGGACCAAAGACCCTCCACCCATTGAGTGAGTGCACAAAAATCTCAAAAAAAAGAGGTCAGTAGCTGCTCTGAACGAGGAATGCAAAGGCCTGAGTGAAAATAATGCCCGAAAACCCAGTGAAAGTATTGCAAAATGTTTACAAAGTCTTGGGGCGGGAATGTTTGGAAAAGTCATCGAAATCACTCCAGGTGGGGCGGCATAATGGTCCCGTAAATTCGCCGCTTCCATTTCGTATTTCTAAGCCATTTGATCCGGGCAAATACTGGGGTTGGTTTCGGACTGGATTTGTCATCTGCTGACAAGAAATTTTCGATCCTATCCATCAGGAATTCAGTCCAATAGGCTTGTATGATTTGATGTTGAATGTTGATGATAACCGAATTTCTCTAATAAATCTTCAGGTAGCCAGGACATTTCATTGCAACTCCTGCCGAGAGTGACTTTTATTGCGATTTTGTATCGTTAGAGTCAATTCAGTTTATGCTGTCGAATAAAAAATTGAGTATGATTGTTACTGAAAACATACTGATCTATCTTCGGTAACGGTGAAGCACATTACTAATGAATAACTTTCATATCCATATGTGTGAAATTCTGGATGGACTGGCGACGGGGAACAACACAAAGGGAGATTGGACTGTTGGACGCCACTCACCAAAATCATTTTCTGTGCTGTATTGTAGAAGTTTTCTGCCGAGTCGTACAAATACCGCATGTAGATTCGGATCCAGTCCCGTAGGTTTTGCGTCACACTCATGAAGAATGAAGAAAGTCGTAGTGCTATTGCGCCCACATAGATGATTCTTTTCGGGCCAAGTAAACGGTCCAAATTTTGCCAACGATTGCGCAAAAAGATAATACGGAGTTCAAAATCTTTGGTCGTTTGAGTACGCAAGTGTAACCATTTTTCCACAACGTTTTGCTGTATGAAATACAAGTATGTATGTATGTTTAGTTGAGGAATACTAAGAGTTGGTTTCCTAAAACAATTGAAAGCCTGCAGCGATAGGAAGCCATGCACACACACAATGTAGATGAAAGGTAGACCTTCGGAAAGCAACTTGAGGCCCGGACAGCTTGTTTGCTGAAAGAGTGCTCTACCAGATAAGCTGCAGAGGACACTGCATCTATGTAGCTGGATTCCACGTTCTGCTTCATGAATCTCACCTCAGTGTCCACGCCCTTGTCCATGTTACAAATCTTCGGATTCAGCAACTAAATCACCGTCTTCAGCGAAATACACCCATTTGCATACCAATTTGTTTTTGACGGGAGGTCACCTGTAACCCAGCTACATCTCTCATTTAAGCAGTTGAATGTGCTGCACGAGGCCGCCTCATGTTTCAGTTGACACGATGTTCGAAATATCGCGATACATTAGACAGACGTATTACATTACTCCTAAGGTTGCTGGATACTCTTCGACAGAACACGACCGGTTTCAACCTTCTTAGGGCTCATCAGGTAGGGGCAGTCCCCAAGTTTCCTTCAAAAATTATGTCCTACATCAACCAAATTTGCACTAAATCAACGATTTACACTCATTCGGGAGACTAGCCTAAAACCCAGCTGAATCTCTCGTTCAGGATGACTCCAACCTCCAATCAGCGGACAAGAGTAAGAAAGCAAATAACGGTACAGTTTTTGCACTGAACGCACAATGTGGGGGTAACTGTAGCTAAGAAAACTCTGAAATTTCCTGCACTCAACGTAGACTTTTTCACCAACTTGGCACGAAAGTGTGGGTTGTGCATCAATACAAAATTGCCATTGTTTGTGCGCTGAGCCAAACCAAGGGGAACTTTACACTTGTAAGAGTAGTAAATGCCTTTTCATGCCAACCAGATTCGAGTATAGCCCATACGAAACAAACTTGAAACGTAAGCGGCCGAATAACAAAGTAAACAACCTTGGAAACATTGGCTTGGTTTTAGATATCCCTACTCCAGAGGAATACCTCCTCGTTGGAGAGAATTCCTCATATAGGAAGACGATGTTGATCGATCTCCGTTGGGCAAAACCATCGGGAAGACCAAGTTCGAAGTGAAAAGCGGATTGAAAATAAAACCAGGTTAAACCGTTTCTTCACCCAGAAGGACCCTTGATAAGCAAAATTGTTGAACGCGAAAAACGGATCCATGTTGTGATGGGGGCTAGAGAGGCATGTGTGGAAGTTTTGGCATCCTACCAACGGGTAGCTGCGGTCCAGCAGCCTTGCATGTCCAATGTAGGGCACGTACACTCACACCTTGTCTAGCTGACTGAAAAAAATTCGAATCACTTGGATAACAAATCGGGCGCATACAGACGAAGTTTGGGTGGGGCAGAGGGCAAGTCCGTGGGCCGGCCCAATAGGGTTTGCTTCTCACGGTCGGCCTAAGGCAAGCTACCTTGGTCAGATTGTAGTGAGGGTTGGCGGTAAGGCGATGCGTGGATCCACTCGGGATGACTGCGCTTCCTAATGCACGTGAACAAGTATGGCACAGACACATCCTACCCTGATCGATATGTACGATTGGGCTCAGCCGCAGCTGACTAGCCTGGTACATAGAAGGTTAAAAATGCAGTATAATGAGGGTCTTCCTTCGGACGACGTTTCGTACTTAATTCCACAGAAATTGGTGATAAGGCCACATTACGGTTGCTTTCAGTCATCCCATCCACGGGGAGTAATTGTTAGGTGAATTCAAGACCCATGGTTGCATCGAAGGAAGAATGGACACTATGCGTCTTTTTCACTATGGCATTTGGGTGGTTTGTATATCGATTTCAAATTTTTCACTGTCTTCAATCTGCGGGATTTGCATCTGACTTATGTGGCACAGCCGATTCACCAGGGGACGTGAAGGACGTAATATTCACTGGAATATGCCTATATACCAGTGATTATTCAGTGAACGCCAGTATAAAGGTACGACCGCGTTCTAATGGTCACATCAGGCGGCGTAAAGTCATTCTGAAATTTAACAAGCTACGATAGAGTTATTTTTCCGCTAAACTAACGCAAGACCCGGAAGATAGCGTTGCAATAACATTGCAGCAACCTGACACTGTGGTTCGTGGAACAACCAAGGCAGCCCTGTGAATAAAACCATAGGAGGGATACGGAAACGTCGGCAAAAGATTGGTAGGCAGTATACCTTATCTTGATGCCACAGAACAGAGAATCGAGCCAGTCGTTTAAGAAATTCCATCACATTTCTATTCAGATGTTGAACCCGTTGATTGAATGCTGCATCTGGTTCTCGCAACTCCGGACATCGTTCCAACTCAGTCACATAGTTGAACGAAACCAGTTCATCGCCATCCGAACGGATCGTTGGGCAGGGTTCACAAGTCCCGTGTTTCCAGCGTATAAAGTAGCGGCAACTAGCCCAGAAAAGGGAGAATCAAAAGGTTGGATTACCGAAGAAACGAATAGTTACTTGAAATATGCTAGCAGCTACAGTTAATGGGTGGAATCTACATAGGTCATGTTTATGTGAGGATACAACTAAAACTAGGAGTCTTGGTTAGACGACCTATAGTTGCGTAAGTTGCGCTTTGGTTTATCACCTAACTTTAGTCCAAGCAGCCTTTCATATGTGCAACCTGTGCTATGCCTTTTCCGAACGTCGCAACGGTGCCCCCATCCTGTCCAGCGTTACTGCATACTGCAGAATGGCTCCACATCACGATTAATCGTAGATGATGGTCCCACACCAAGGAAGGCAAATCCTCAGTTAGGGAGTGCGAAAGTCATTCGGTTTTGGCTCTTTCAGCTCCCACTCTCGTCGCGCAGAGATGCGACAACCGGCGAGAATCGGCTTTCCTGAGGATGCTCAGATTGGAGCAGCCACATATAGTACAGACACGCACGCACGCACGCACGCACGCACACACGCACGCACACACGCACACACACACACACACAACGTTAAGTCAAATAATTTCCAGGCCTTTGATGCACACTCCAAAGGATGCAGTAGAGAGAACGAAAATTTAGTGAGATAAAGCACTCGAAGAGTTACGTAGAAAAGGCGAAATAGACCTGTATCAAACAGCAGGGCTGACGGAATGCCCTGATGCTAATTCTGAACAACAACAAAACAAATGAAGCCGAGAAGCACAAGCTAAACTGAATGGACTGAAGAAAGACTGATTCAGCCAAATACTACAACAACGTCAGTATCACAAAAAAATTGCTTTCAACATTCTCTAGCAACGTCACTTTTGCAGTCGTCACATTGGGAATGAAACACAAACGTTTTAATTTAGAATTAGGTCAAAAATGACCGCGGTGAAACCATACGGATGTCCACAGGGGACAAGAAGCAGATTTATTCGTTTTGCTTCAAAACAGCAATGCTAGTTCTAGACTTCTAACGGTGAGCGAAAAACCCGTAGTTTAGCATCCTTTCTTATCCCCATGAACTGTTTTTTGCCATAGGGTTTCGATTGATTTAAGATCATGTCAGCTCAAAAACTTGATTCACACTTAGAAGAATCATAAATTCGATCAATGTGACGTTTACCAATACCCAGTTTTGTCAAAATATGACACAATATATAAACATGCGATCAAAAAGTGCCATCAATTAGCGGGTGTCATGGACGTGCGCTAATTCCGACCAGTAAACCAACCTTGAAACAAGCTCAGAAATGAAGCGAGCCATGACCGCATACCTGAAATCAAATCATACTGGCTCACCTTTCTACACAACCCCGCAGTGTCTGCATCATCCATTTGTACAAATCTGCGCTGACGGGATAAAGAACCACATCCGAGTTAACCAGCAGGACATCGATATAGAATATCGGCTGTCTGCCTCCCAGAGCGTTGACAAACGACCACATGTTGCGAAGAACCATCTGAGAAAAAGATGAGTATGCATGGCTGAATACATTCATACTGTGAGTATTGGTGTTAATTACCATAAACCGAAAGCAGGCACACAACAGGGCATATCACATTAAATTGCACCTTGTTGAGTATCCTGTAGACACGCGGAAAGTTCAAACTGTTATTCCAACTTACCTCAAGTAGTTTCAACAGAATCATCAGTTCAAAGCGCTGATAGATTGGATACATTTCTGCGCGTCGGCAAGTATTTGTATCGAACAACACTTCCTCCAGTTTACCCAAACAACTAGTGGCCATTGTACCGATCTGACTGGCCAGTTCCTCCATGTCGCTTTCACGCTGTGCTTCTGCGTAGTCCATGTACTCCTGAGTGTGAATAAGATATGAAACTACGTGAAAACTAAGTGCAGTGTGTCTAACAGAGTGCATCCATCCGAGAATGACAAGTTCTATCATCTGAAGGTATGCTGAGTAGACGTTTCTAGAAGCCTACTCTGTCCATGAACATGTTTCAAGCTTCATGGAAATCCCTGATTCAAAGCGACGCACGCGGAAAGGTCGATGACCGATCTCACGAGTACCGCATGCATCGTTTCTCTATAGAAACCCTCTGGTATTGCAGTCACTCAACCTGATTTTAGTCGTTTAGCCACAATTCGCCTTTCTGATAGAAATGAATATCATGAATCGACCATACTTGTTAGGATAGACTCCATAGTACAGAAACAGCTGTGATCACTTTTTATCCTAAAGGTTCTCTGTCTGGGTTCTCAAACCTTTGGAGGAACCAATTTTCTAACTACGAAGAATAAACTCAACCTCAATCGCTTTGGAAGACATCGGCCTATCGGCATTTTCACATTGGTGAGCTAGGGTTCAGCACCAATGAGGCTGATGTTGATGACGGTGATCGAAACTCAACCTTTCAAGGTACAAACTTCTTTATTCTAACTAACAGTGATTAATCAATAAAAAGGTGAGTAATGGAGCACGGACTATTGACCAAGTTGTTCATGATTCATAACTACCTCCGGTTTTCCGGTGGCTCCTGTCCAGGATTCGACAGTCTGGTAATGTCTTAGTTTTCGTGTTACCCTGCCTTAGCATACGCCAGAAAGAGCCACAGCAAAACGAGTTGACCCTTTTGTGTTGACGTTCTGCATTTGCCTATCGAATTACGTTCCACACAGAGTATGTGGGGTTGCTTCCTGATTCAATAAACTCGAGCGACTGTAATATGAGCAGAAGGAAACTGATGAGTGAACATCAAAGGAAAAGGAATCGTGACAAACTAGGAGCAAATGAGAACGAGAAGCTTTTGAACGTACCTTCGCAGAAACAAGCTGTCCACCATCTTTCTCCTTGAACATCTGGGTCCGTGAGATTAGAACACCTATGCGCTCCAGTATGTCTGAACAGCGATGAATCTCTTTGATATGGGTTTCAACTCGTTTGAGTTTCTGCGAGTGCAGTAAAGAAAGGTGTAGTGTCAGAAAGGTAAGACGGCATGAAGTGTTCTCAATGGTCTTTTAACTATTGAATTGAGGGTTTCAAATACAAATCATAGCATGATATTTTTGTGTGCAATACCGTAACTGTTTAACCTCGTTAGTTCCATAGAAATCTGACAGCTTCTTAATTGGTCTGTCCAGTTGAAATAAACACACATTTATCTCCACGTACGCGGTCACAAAATTCCAGGTACTCGTCAATCACCAGGCTGTCCCAGTTCAAGTAGAAAACACCACGATCGATAGTGTTCACAAGACTTCTTAATCCTGTTTCCATCAGACGAACCTAGAAAAAAATAAGCAAGTCTTAATATTCAATGAACAGTGAACAATGTGGCTTTACGCATTAGCCATTTACCTGTCAGTCAAATCTCAGACCCACAATTTCGCTTCTGAGAAAGAGACAAAAGACCACCGACTAGAGATTAAAGTGGTTTCTCGACAGAGTGAGAATTGACGAGATGAAGTTAAGGCGGATACTAATATGTTCATCAAGCTTATCAATTAAGTTACAAGCATCAGTGCACGGTGGCCTGGAGACTTCGCTCTTAGCTGCTTCCGCTTATATAGAAAGAGTATCTGATACCTATTGACACGATAAGGTAACTGGAGTGCCTTTTTTCGTAATCTAGTTTGCCCGTTCGCGGTTTTTGTTGCATTATGGTCTTCATTCCTCATATTCGATTGGTTCATTGAACAGTTTCTTTTAAGAGGTCTTGGGCCCTTTTCTAATTAGTCCGTTTTCGCTGTGTTTGGTCTGCCCTCTCTGAATTTGATTGGCTATTGTGAAGAATTCTATCTTCATTAGATTTTCTTTTTGCTTCCGTTCTTAATCTATATACCGTTGGAGTTTGATGTTCTTCGGTATGGTGTTGGCTGTTACCTCTCTGATGCCGTTTTCTTTTTTGTACTGGACGATCTCCCTCAGTTTGGTCGGTCATATAGATAATTCCCTTTGTTAAGCCGTTTTTCAATCTCTGTTCAATTTGATGCTTCGATTCATTGATTGGATGTATACTCCGTTCCAATTGATCAACCTTTCGGATTAGGAGTTGTACGCTTCTTTTGCGCGTGTGGCGTCTGGTTCCTTGTGCAGTTTTGCTTTCGGTAGTTCTGGAGTCGTTTTGTAAATATTGATTGATTTTAACACCCTGCTGCTAACCTTATGGGTAGAGTGCCCTGTTCTATGTTTGCTCTTGTTTGTGCTAGTACGTGGACGTTGGCTCAGTTGAAGTTGCATCCATCTCAATCTACATGCATGCGGACCATCGGAAATTAGTTGCAATTTTGCGTTCATTTAGCCTGGTAGAAAGCCTCCTCTACAAGTAGTGTTTACCGTAATCGTCGCATTGTGCGTGACAGTCTTCCCCATCATTTTATTCAATTTTCCTTAACGTTGCTCTTCGCAGGGTTTCCGCAGTTCGCTAGACCACCGCCGTATTATGCTATCGTGACAATCTTGCAGTCATTTCAGAAGTGCTCCTGATTTCTGGAATGTGATATACTCACCCTTTCTTGTTGTTGCTGAGTTACTCGAGTTAGGTTTTCTGAGAGTTCACCAGATGGAATTTTTCGGGTATTATTTGCTCTTCTTCGAGCTTAGGCACCTTACAGTACATCTCAATCCGCTAAAAAAGTACTCAGTTTCAAATCTGTTTGTAATAATTTGGATGACTCCCGTGGTAGCCGAAATGTGATCAGTCATCATCATCATCATCATCATCATCATCATCATCATCATCATCATCATCATCATCATCATCATCATCATCATCAAAGACAGCAACATCAGTGTTGACACTGATGCTTCACTGCCGTACAACCATGAAGTTCGTCTAGTTTCATATATATATATATATATATAATTATATATAAAAAGCCCTAGAGTGAAAAGAAGAGAAAAAGAGTGGGTGAGGGAGGGGACCTAGTGCTGGCCTATGTCAAGCATTCTGAGGTGCCTACACCTCCAACCGCTCAATCAGACAATCTGGAAAGAAACTGACAGCATGAACGCCACTGACATCGATTAGCCGCCATTTCTTGCAACGTCTCCAGCCAAGCACAGGCGGGGTCACGGGGACCCCATCCTGGAAGGCGTACAACACCAACAACACCCAAACTCTTCGTCATCTCTTTCACGCCTTTCTGCCAAGTCATGCGCTGTCCACCTCGCGGTTTGCGCCATTCTGAAGGAGGTACGGAGAACAACACTCGTCTCGGTAGACGGTGTTTCGGCATGCGTAGCACATGACCGAGCCATCGTAGTCGGTGGTGCTGGATGATTTCCCCAATTGAAGTACCTGCAGCACAACCAAATACCCGTTTTCTAATCACCTCGCTACTAACACGCTGACACCATCCAAAACCAGCCACGCTTCTGAGATATCGGTGGTCGAAAACCTGGAGACGTCTCACATCATCTGTCCGCAAGGCCATGTCTCGTACCCATACAACAACACAGCCCTTACTGTAACCTGGTACCAAGAATGTGAGGTTTCCGTCATTTTCTTCTCCCATTGTAAGTTGGATGTCGCCAAAAAACGGTTTAGTAACCGGCTTATTCGATTTAGTTCATTCATTTTCACAATGACAAAGGTATCGTTCACGAAGCGGATCCATAGTTCGGAATTTATACCTGCAGCCAGCGGTGAGCGGTCCCTTCCAGCGTGCTCCACATTTGGATCTGATTTGTATAGGTAATACGAACAGATGCTATGGATTCGCATAGATTCAACTGTATTTCATAAAAGAACAACAACACCTATACACCTGTAAAGGCTTCTCCTGTTAAATTCAGTAAATGAAGATATATATATATATATATATATATATGAGTAGAAAGTTGAATAGGTGGTAAAACTAGAAAGCTTATCGGTAAAAGGACAAATCAGCACAAGTGTTGTGCAAATTCGTTGCAAGACTCTTTTACAGGTCTCAATGATCTACGGACGAGCTTCCAAGCTTTCTGCCCAAATACCTACCTTAAGTGGATCCAGCTGCACTCGGATGGCCTCGTATCGATCAACCATGCGTTGTAGTTGGAGCACCACGTTCTGATAATAAGTATACTGTGAGAAGCGAGAAACAACAGATGGAACAGATCAATAGACAAAGACAGCGCGCTACAAATAAGTTGTATCAAGGTTCGTTGATAAGTTTGATAACCTACATTTCTCGACTATTTAACATATGTTGTCCTCTATCTGAGTGAAAGTTCAAACCAGGGAATTTTGCCATTACCAAAGCCTCAGTATCTATTTTGAAAGTGGCGCAGGCGATGTATACGTCCAGTCCAAAGGGAGGGAGGGGAGCAGCTTGGATTCCATGCTCCTAAAGCATAGTGTGTGGCTGTGCCATCAAACCAACCTTTTGATGAAACTTGCTACCACCTGCTCCATTTCCCATTAAATCCCTCTGTTGAAATGTGCCCAAAAACCCAGTTGGGGAAAGTGGTTTTTCCACGAACAACACTCCGGTTACTTTTACGGTTCGTTGTGTGTCAAAAAGGTGGAGCCAGAAACCATCTGCCTAAAGGTCTTCCACACTGACCACAGCGAGGATACGGATATGGCGATGAGCGTTCACATTTAGGACCATGCACGGAAGACCCTATCCCACAGTATAGCGATTACGAGAAATTTACGACCCAAATGTTTAATCCGGGGAGTTCTGAAGGACCGTGTGCAAGAGTTCGTGCTGGTTCAACAACGTAGAAAGTTACTGGAAATGGATGAATATAAATGATCACTTTATGTTGTGGGATAAGGATTGCGGTGTACACCGCCGAAGCCATGAAGGGATTCGGCCCTAACAACACTTTGCTTTTTGCTAATGCACTTCTGAATCGGGTACCGTTAGTCAAAGTAGACTGTTTTAAGCACATTTCTGAGGAAAATTCTCATTATTATTGCCACAAGCAGCGTTGTGTAAGCTGTGGGTAGTGAATTTGGACTGGAGATACTGTAGAATCCTGGACAGTAGGACGTATTCCACAGAGTCAGCTTTCCCTGTTATTCGACTTCATACAGACCCCAGGTAAGGACGGGGTCATCAGTCGTGATACAACAGGACTGTGACAAACAGCAGATGGGGCAGCAGGAAGCACTAGCCTGATCTTATACGATGTCAGTTCGGGTACAGCATAAGTACGAACGTACGATCAGTGATGGTAAACTCTAGCCTTTCGGAAGGCCGCAGGAGACAGTTGGGTCAGTGTGACGGTCTTTTTGTGGCAACCGAGATAACAGGTCAGTACACTAAGTGGACTTACAGGACAAAAAACGGTACATAGAGAACGGCAAAGATCCGTGAGGGCCACCAAACTACTGGAAAGGTGACAACTAAATAGCCACACCCCGAACGGGCAGAAGGATTGCAGACGATTGTGTGCCGTCACACCTATGCTGTGGTTAGCTTCCAGTCTGCGGCATGTTTGCATATAACTCTGGTTGTAAAAGGGGAACGTCACTAAATCACGTTTGCTTTCCCAGCTTCAGTGACGTCAGTCATCTTGTGTCTAACATGTACTGAAAAAGGAGCATCCAGTTAACGAGGTAGGAAAATCGATGATTGTGATCCTGTAGAAGGCTTTATCCCTAACTCGCTTTTGTAGCTTTCGACTCAATCTGCTTCTGAAACGTTGCGTATGTATTTCTTCAGTTGGAAATTGGCAGAGGTCTGAACCCCTTCGGTAAGGTTCTGCGTGTAAGAGTTCTATATACTTATCGGGGTGCACTTACTCTCACGCTGTCTGACACAGAAATAATTTGAATCAGATTTAAGTGGCCAAATGTGAGGACAGTGGACCACACGTCACAAACGCGCAAACCTAGTCCGTAGGAATACCCTAAATAACATACAGCGGGACCTCGTTACAACGAGTCAAAATGGCCGGTCCATAGAATTGAATGTGTATGTGCCTTGATTCGACATTCAATCTTGTAGGACACACACCTTAGCTGATGATCTAGATCTCTTTTGGCCTGGTTGCTCCCATCAGAAAGTTGAAGTCTTATTCTACAAGAATGAATTCGTCGAAGTCTCTCGTCAGTGATTACCACAGGGAGAGGTGCTGAAGACAGGCTTCACTGGGGTGAGCAAAATCAACTGTCGTTAACCTTCTCAGCGGATTGACATTCAGACGGTGTGACGAGGGCTTGTTACTTGATAACAAGTGTTGTGGTGAAACGGCTTATGACCCATGCTTATACGGGTGACCATTGTTAACTTCAGGAGTGTTACTCAATTGCATTCGGAGTTCAGACGGATCATTCGCTCATACAGACTGACAAAGACATTTATTCTGTGGTCTTCAAGAAACATTGTGTGGAACTTCTTTCTGTCAAAAGTGAATGTGATAGTTGTGGGATTTGTGGAATTCAGTTTCACATCACTCTCGAATGAACAGTTCATGTCCTATCCTGGCGCAGTGATCTTTTACGCGTTAGTTCTTGTTGTAGCTCAGTTGACCATGCAACATTAAACTGAAAAAGGTAAGCAGAAGATTTACCAAAGTAGTCCCCCGAAATGAGCCCCACCCCCGAAAACAGACCCCTTGAAAGACCACAAGATCAACATTCTATTAGGGCGTTTTGTGTAAATGAATTTGAATGCCATGAAGATCATTCGGAATCAGACAATGCTTCAACAGCAAGGTCGCTTACACGCAGTCCAAGGAACCTCCCGATCTCCGGCAGAGCAAGACCGAACAGTTCCATTCTAGCGGCTTCTTGAACCACGCTCCATAGCCTGGAATCAAAGTTGACCTCGTAGACAGGGAGACATCCTGAGGGGGAAAAGGAACAAAGAGCACGAATAATGTGTTTTTTAAAGTGAGCTGAGGCCTGCATTGTACTCCCTATGTATCAGGAAGGTCAGATTCCTGAAAACAACCACTGAATGCCCGTAATCTACCAACACCCTCAGCTCCGGTAGATGCTGACCAGACAGACAACGCCCCCGCAATATGCAGCGCGTCACAGCCTCGTACAAAAGCCAGACAGTGTGCGTCAGTGTTGGACCGAGTTCAGATAGTATCCCTCCAATAAATGGCTTGAGGCCGTTATACTTTCGCACTCGCATGCACTCACGCTTTCGCAATCACTTGTTCGGAATATAGCTGTTGTGTTCCCTTCTGTGAGTCTTTTTTCTCCGGCATTAGGCACTGCAGCGGGGCCAGCAGCAGATTGGCGAACCAGCAGATATAACACTACGCCTAACGACTCTCCCCGTAACGTCACCCCCTCCAATGCGACCGTGTGGATGTGAATGGCTTGCAGCCTGTTACTTTACGCTTCCTCCTCTAACCCGACCAGTTGTTTCATACGACCGAATTCGCTTTTACCGAGGTCTTAATAGAGAAGAAATATAACAACTCATGCCTGCCGAGAATTTCTACGAGATGAGCTATTTTGATCGCCCGCCTCACTGTTACAGATCGGTGACTTTAGACGACACCTCTGCTTATGGTTGCCAAAGTTTTTCAAACAATTACGCACGCGTGCCACAGCGATACGCGACTTGATCTTGTGGTGTTCCTCGCGCCGTCTGGTTAGCAATCTACTTTGTGCTGACATAGATGGTTGCCCACAGTATATCTATGTAGCGTCTCACGTTACAAAAAACAAATTTCTGGGGTGACTGTCAGTCAGAACAAAACTGCGTGCAAAATAGCACTACCCACTCATTTGCAGTTTTTAGTCAAGGCAGAGGGAAGATATATGTAGCGATATGCTGACATTTCTTTTACGTAAAACATGCAAGATCGTAGTGAATCACGAAAGATGCTAATTGCAAAACGGACCCGTATTGGCTGTGGAATACGGCTCCCATGGCCAGTACCACGGTAACCAAAAGGACTGGGTCGATTTGGAAATATTGACCTTAGGGACTTATAGATTTATTGGAAAAACTACACTTTGCGACGTGTCTGTGGCTGATGTGGCCACGAAAAGCAAGAATACAACTCGAGTTCATAGTGCGCTTCTCTTCTCGTCAGTGAATTCAACATCATTCCGAGAGCAGTGTTCTTACTAGTCCCCCAAATAGGAGCTCAAGCTGTCGCTGGACTGCAACGGACCTGGCTGATCCCTTGTGAACTAGACAGTTTGGAACTATAATGTAAAAAAGCCACCTCAAACGGCTCTTGCGCCTTGTTTCAGACAAGAAGCGAAAACGCTGCCGAAAATGCAGGTACAATAGCAGGTCCAAAGTTTAATGCCTAGCTCATACTATTCAAGATCAGTGAAGAAAATGCTGAGTGAAGCAGCCAAAGTGCTTTGTTCTTGAGGTGTAAATACACATAGGGTAAAGGAAGAATCTTTTGGAGCTCTACGCGAAACACTAATCCCACACTTACTTATCGTGAATTGTCCTAATTTAAACTATTATTGACGTATTCTATTTCTACCGAGGCTCTGTGCTGCATCACCTACCCTATAAGATATCCTCCTCCTCTCCTCCTCCTCCTCATCATCATCATCGGCAGCACAACATCAGTGTCGTTGTTGTAACAATTCACGGTTGCCCGTGTGTTGGGATACTACCACGGTACCTTGCCCATAGGCAGGAAGACGATTAGGGTCTTCAACCAAAGCCTTTGGCACAAAAGTCTGATCGGAAGGCAGCGGTGTATGGCAGGACATGCAGGTATATTACCATTTTTATAGAACAAACCACCACACATGTTCCGATTCCCAACCTGGTGGGCTAGGAGACTGCGTGTTGATGAGAGCTGCAACCATTTACCAACCTGGTCTGGGAAACTTTGCGAGTGTCGCACGAGCGCCCCTGCAGCATAGCACAATGGGCCGCGGGGGCACACGAACTATCACACACAAACCATCAATTCGTGACGGAAATGATACCACGGGAAATCCGAAAGTTCTCACATTTTGTTCCGGTCTGAAAACCTTACCTTTTGCAACATGACTCCTCTTCCACGACTTACAGGTGTGAGAGATATTGAACTTTTTCTGATGTGCATTTTCATTTCGAAAGTGGTTTTTGATGGATAGAAAATCTGAGATAAAACTTTTGCGAATAAGTTCGCCAAATAAAAAACGCAATGCAAATAGTTGTGTGGCTATTGAGGATAGTTCAGATTCCAGCCACTCTGGTGACACTCCAATGCATTTGTTATCCGTTTGTGTGATCAACAATCAGTAATAGCCTACCTTCTTGGATTTGTGGACCGGTACCGAGTGATGTTCGCTCGCCCTGGCTAGTCCAGGACATTCCCGAACCGTGGTTGCGCTGCAAAAAGACGGACGAATTTCGCCTAGTGTTTCCTGCCACCGGAGTCTGTTCGATTGCTGGTTGCTTGATCAGTTGAGCTTGTGGTGGTGCGGGAGCAGTAAGCACCGTTCCAGTTTCACCTTTTGCACCAGCCCACCAGGTAGGTGGGGGGTAGATTGCTTGTACTGTCTAAATGACATATGGTATAGTTAGCGGATTGCATACATTGTACTGCCGTGTAAAAGTAAGCTTTAAAATCATGGATAACGACGGATGTGTATAGGCGATAAACAAGGACTTGAGACTTAGCTAAGTGGCAGAGTTGTAGTCCCTCCACTTCGCTTAATCAGCATTTCAACCATTTCGCTTAGTTTGTTGACTCTGCTACCACGTGCATCATGTGCCATGCTTATGACCTTGACACAAACCAGACAGTGTCTTTTATCACGCCAAGGTCAAACTGGGACGGTCGTGTGTGAATTCACACTCCATCACAAAGCAGACAATAAATACGCACGTCTACACACACACGGAACATAACATCAGCAGCACAGCGCACCTCAACTTCACGCCTCATCGGCTCTCGGATCTGGGGGGCAGCATACACGGACTACGGACAACAAGGAACAAGTGTGGCGATAATACTGCCAAGAGGACACTTCCTGCATTTGGCCCTTTTTCCCTCGACCTCATCAAAAAATCGAACAAAACGATAAATCTCCCCACTTTGGTATATTTCATTTTTGCATTGTATTTCTATTCATAAGGTGCACCTAGCCTTGTAACCTACATAATTGTAAAATCGAACTTCATTAGTGTCTCTTTCTGATATTTGAGCTCAACGTTTACTAAGTAGAGCACCAAGAACTGGTGAGTCTGCCTAGTGATTGACGACGATTCAATTACCTTCATTTGTACTTTGTTTCACCAAGCAATTTTCTTCAACACCAGAGGATCTCCCAACTTCCATGGCAGCAACACCAAACATCCACGCCGCGTCCGCCCATTTGGGCACCACGATCCAAGTGTCTGGTTCACACAAGTGCAAGCTCACTTCGCTCCTCATGGCACCACCCGAAAGCAATCTATGTATTATCATGTCCTGGCTGCGCTTCTCTCAGAAATAGCAGCTGACTAAATCCGAAAGTTCTCACATTTTGTTCCGGTCTGAAAACCTTACCTTTTGCAACATGACTCCTCTTCCACGACTTACAGGTGTGAGAGATATTGAACTTTTTCTGATGTGCATTTTCATTTCGAAAGTGGTTTTTGATGGATAGAAAATCTGAGATAAAACTTTTGCGAATAAGTTCGCCAAATAAAAAACGCAATGCAAATAGTTGTGTGGCTATTGAGGATAGTTCAGATTCCAGCCACTCTGGTGACACTCCAATGCATTTGTTATCCGTTTGTGTGATCAACAATCAGTAATAGCCTACCTTCTTGGATTTGTGGACCGGTACCGAGTGATGTTCGCTCGCCCTGGCTAGTCCAGGACATTCCCGAACCGTGGTTGCGCTGCAAAAAGACGGACGAATTTCGCCTAGTGTTTCCTGCCACCGGAGTCTGTTCGATTGCTGGTTGCTTGATCAGTTGAGCTTGTGGTGGTGCGGGAGCAGTAAGCACCGTTCCAGTTTCACCTTTTGCACCAGCCCACCAGGTAGGTGGGGGGTAGATTGCTTGTACTGTCTAAATGACATATGGTATAGTTAGCGGATTGCATACATTGTACTGCCGTGTAAAAGTAAGCTTTAAAATCATGGATAACGACGGATGTGTATAGGCGATAAACAAGGACTTGAGACTTAGCTAAGTGGCAGAGTTGTAGTCCCTCCACTTCGCTTAATCAGCATTTCAACCATTTCGCTTAGTTTGTTGACTCTGCTACCACGTGCATCATGTGCCATGCTTATGACCTTGACACAAACCAGACAGTGTCTTTTATCACGCCAAGGTCAAACTGGGACGGTCGTGTGTGAATTCACACTCCATCACAAAGCAGACAATAAATACGCACGTCTACACACACACGGAACATAACATCAGCAGCACAGCGCACCTCAACTTCACGCCTCATCGGCTCTCGGATCTGGGGGGCAGCATACACGGACTACGGACAACAAGGAACAAGTGTGGCGATAATACTGCCAAGAGGACACTTCCTGCATTTGGCCCTTTTTCCCTCGACCTCATCAAAAAATCGAACAAAACGATAAATCTCCCCACTTTGGTATATTTCATTTTTGCATTGTATTTATATTCATAAGGTGCACCTAGCCTTGTAACCTACATAATTGTAAAATCGAACTTCATTAGTGTCTCTTTCTGATATTTGAGCTCAACGTTTACTAAGTAGAGCACCAAGAACTGGTGAGTCTGCCTAGTGATTGACGACGATTCAATTACCTTCATTTGTACTTTGTTTCACCAAGCAATTTTCTTCAACACCAGAGGATCTCCCAACTTCCATGGCAGCAACACCAAACATCCACGCCGCGTCCGCCCATTTGGGCACCACGATCCAAGTGTCTGGTTCACACAAGTGCAAGCTCACTTCGCTCCTCATGGCACCACCCGAAAGCAATCTATGTATTATCATGTCCTGGCTGCGCTTCTCTCAGAAATAGCAGCTGACTTGTACGATACTATAACAGCTCCCGAGGACAGAGACCTTACACAGAGTTACGCAATACCATCATATTTAGCAGAACATAAAAACGCCTTGAACAGATACTTGGCGGAAAATCCCTAAATGACTCTAACCCATCTCAACCATTATGTCATCTTTATATGATCACGGGGATCGAAAAACTGACGAAGTTTTGTTCAAGCAGCTCTTTCCCAAACGTTTACCTGCCCGTGTACAAATCATCCTGGCGTTCAACTCCGATAGCATCCCTCTAGTCGGACTTGCTAGTATTGCGGATAAAATACTTGAGATCCAGCCTTGCTCCACTAGCATTTCCTTAGTAGTGATAACAGATTTCTTATCCGCATTTCATGACCTTCTTGACACGTAGGTTCGACAATCCCGAATATCAAAAGGAAGAATTGGGTTCGTAATTCTACGCGTCACTCAAAATTCCGTATCGGGAACCTCAACAGTACTCAATTCTGTTCGTGAGATTGGATTGACAAGCCGATCTATTTGACACCGAGTCACAGTTGCAGTCTTACCATGGACCCGTTCCGGCATGATTCCTTCCTGGCTCCTGGCTTTTCCCACCACTATGATCCGAAGACTTCGGCTGTGCTGGCCGAATAAAGGGAGAGCTTTACTGAAATGGACGAGGATAAGTTCACATACTTTGAGGAGGTGTGATGATTCCCAGATGAAGCATGTGTTGAAATTCATCTCTGGTTATCTGTAGCTTTTCTGGAACCAAACGCGCGGACGTGTAAAAACGAGAGGGCCATAAGTATGAATGTGGTGCAATACAGAATTTTGGGGTTCGGTTGGTGAAAATTGGGTTTGATTAACTCAGGGGATTGATGATCAGGCAATTCATCACACTTAGAAAACGTTATCGGGTACATTGAAGGTAAACTCGTAGATCACTCACTAACCGATAGGTGGGGGTGAGTATCAACAAGATGTTGCTCCCCCACGTTCGCCGAAGGATTGAACTGAGTGAGGAAATCCGTACTAACAATAGGGTGGTGAACGTTGGCGATGATAAAAACCCATGGGAACTCGTGACGTAACCCAAGATTTGGGTACAGAGCACGCTGGCCGTAAGTCTTGATAGCAGAACCGTCAGTGGGGAATAGCGTAAAAGCGGATGGAGTGTGTTTAGAGAGAAAGTAATAATGCTAATGTCAGCTCAGACGTTTTGTCGACGACCATTAGGCGACGAGTGATGTGAATAGGACCTGGAGGATGAATGCAACCACGAATGGGAAAGCGAACTCAAAGGTGGGTGGCGATTTGGATAAGATCGAGCTAAGCGAATAGCTGTGACCTAGTTAACTAATGTTGGGGTTCCCGATACGGAATTTTGAGTGACGCGTAGGTTCGACAATCCCGAATAAGGAAGACTTGGGTTCGTAATTCTACGCGTCACTCAAAATTCCGTATCGGGAACCCCAACATTAGTTAACTAGGTCACAGCTATTCGCTTAGCTCGATCTTATCCAAATCGCCACCCACCTTTGAGTTCGCTTTCCCATTCGTGGTTGCATTCATCCTCCAGGTCCTATTCACATCACTCGTCGCCTAATGGTCGTCGACAAAACGTCTGAGCTGACATTAGCATTATTACTTTCTCTCTAAACACACTCCATCCGCTTTTACGCTATTCCCCACTGACGGTTCTGCTATCAAGACTTACGGCCAGCGTGCTCTGTACCCAAATCTTGGGTTACGTCACGAGTTCCCATGGGTTTTTATCATCGCCAACGTTCACCACCCTATTGTTAGTACGGATTTCCTCACTCAGTTCAATCCTTCGGCGAACGTGGGGGAGCAACATCTTGTTGATACTCACCCCCACCTATCGGTTAGTGAGTGATCTACGAGTTTACCTTCAATGTACCCGATAACGTTTTCTAAGTGTGATGAATTGCCTGATCATCAATCCCCTGAGTTAATCAAACCCAATTTTCACCAACCGAACCCCAAAATTCTGTATTGCACCACATTCATACTTATGGCCCTCTCGTTTTTACACGTCCGCGCGTTTGGTTCCAGAAAAGCTACAGATAACCAGAGATGAATTTCAACACATGCTTCATCTGGGAATCATCACACCTCCTCAAAGTATGTGAACTTCATCCCTCCATATGGTGTTCAAGGAAACGTCTTCCGACGGGCGACCTTGCGGTCATTTTTGGGCACTCATCATCATCATCAAAGACAGCAACATCAGTGTTGACACTGATGCTTCACTGCCGGGCACTCAACAGTGTCACAATACCGGACTGTTACCCCATCCCACACCTTGACCATTTTTCATCTTCTCTGAATAGCTGTACATTGACATTCTTCAAGCTTATCAACATACTCCTATACATCCCGACGATATTTACAAAACCGCCATCACTACACCTTTTGGGTTAGTTGAATTTTTACCTTCCAGAATAGAAGAAACAGAAGAACGGAAATAATTCTGCACCGTTCTGCCAAAAGTTGCTGTTGCAAGGGTGGATTTTGCCTTAGGGGGCCTAACAAAAAAGGATGTTTTTTTGCTGCATTAGCCAATGGGATGCCCCTCAGGAACACGCGTACGGGAACGGAAAAAATGAACTTCGTCTAGTGTTTTGTGGTAGACTGCAAAGGCGGTCTGATAAAAAAAGACGAATTTTCAGTGTAACTAAACCAGATTTTCTACAAGCTGATGAGGAATATTCATTTGAGCGATTAAACAGTCAGTTTCTGATATCTAGCCATCAGGTCTCAACGTATACGTTAGTAAATCGAAGCCCATCGAGAGAGGAGGAAAACACAAGTTACAGGAATGGGTCGCTTGAACAAGCGAAGGATCAGATTCGTTAAGTTGAACCTAGTTGTCTTGAGGGGTTTATCTTGAGTACCAACATGAAGATTAAAATGCTTATTACATGGTAAGAATAGAGTTTGAATTAACCGCTTCTAGACAAAACCTGTGCTTTTGAATTTGCATAGCTTGTACGCTGTTCAGCATCTCATTTATTGTTCTCCATGATAGGTTCTGAGCAGTCAGGTGGATGACGGCAAATGCTTCCTCCGGAGCTAATTGTTGACCTGTGTTGCCAAGGGGCCTCAGATATGAACTGGTCATGGGCTTCACAGCGGTGCTGCTGCTAGCAGAGTTTCAGCTACCCAAATATTTTTTGGTATCACTCACACCAGTCCTACGCGAAGGATAAATCAGCAATTTCAATAAATCCGAATTAAAATTATTCTCCTGTTGTGCTTGCTTAGAATAAAGCGACCTTTAACAAAACTGTCTAAGGGGAGTTCACAATATCACTTTTACGAAAGGTGACACTGTAGCTTGATACACACGTCCTTTGAGATTCAGGAATACACCATTCTGACTCCATAGGTGTTTCAAATTGGCAAACGCGACCCGAGCTTGCAGATTCGCGCATTGACCTCATCTGTCACACTACAATCAGAACTAATACAACTTCCAAGATATGTAAAACGCTCCACAACTTCCAGTCCCCCTTCCTGGATTGTAAGTGCTGTGTTCAGTGACTGCATGTCCACGAGCATGACCTTAGATTTGTGGGCGCAAAGTGCATGCCAAAGGACGGGATGACTTTGGTCAGTTCATCCAAAGACCCCTGCGCCTTCTCCTCCTCTTCGAAGATGAGAACGATGTCGTCTGCATGCTCCAGATCGACAAGGTTTTCTTCACAGGCTATCCCATCGGCCGTCTTGTGATCATCACTGCTTGTAGGAAGTGTTGATATTGTCGGCTTCTGGTTCCAACCCCTCTGGACATCTTTGACGAAACTTCACAGATTCGCTTATTGTTCGATTAACCTGATACCTTGTGTTGGCCAATGGCTAGAATGACGTTCTCATAGTGGCTTCCCCTCTGAAGGTCCGCGTATGGCACATATGATTCAGCTGACATTGTTTATTTCAGCGCAGGAATATGCTAACTTGTAGGTTTGGTCAAACTTGACTAAGGTAGGCCATCGCAGGTTGTGTTGTTTCGTAAACCAAGGCCAAGGCGAGACGGTGGGGTATATGCATACAAGGTTTTGTCAGTTCAAGGAGAGCAGCCGTGAAATTCCCTGTAGACACATTTAGTGGGAACACTTTCGTTAAATTGTCGATTTCAGCCAAAAGTGACGTGATTGTTCTGGCGCTGACCATACCTAGTTTCTTCTCTTTGGGGTCCCTATAACCAAGTGCCAAACTGTACTCTAAAGTGTACGCTAGATTTCGTCCTTATCGGCTTTTTTCACCAGCTACACGAAGCAGCCTCATCGGTATGACCTGACTGTGGTCTGAACAACGGGTGACACTAAGCCCTATCGCGCGCACAGGTGACGGGTGTCAATGTCAGACCTCAACTAAGCCACTCAGAGCGTCCCTGGACTTTCGGTGTCGTCTTCACAAGCTGCAGGAGTGGGCGTATTGATCGTCCTAAAGAATGGTCCGTCATGCTGACCTTACTTTCATCGGCTAGCTGTAAACGATTGCTTTTTAGACTGCACATGATAATGTTGGTTCTACCGAGTCATGCACTAGCGATGAAGATCCGTTAGGCTCATTTCAGCCTAGACAGATAAATACGCACATACCTATTGATAATTCGTTTGTTCGTGTTCCATTATCGACCCATGCGTCGTGCGTTTTCCGATTGACTGATGTAAACTCACTAGTCAATTTGAGCCCTGTTGTAGTGAAAATTGGTCCTTTTCGGTCAGGAGTTTTTGGTCACCATTTAACTTTAGACGAACACTAGCCGGTTGATATAAGGCTGGTACAAACAACTATTTGTTATCCGTATCTCTATAAAAGTGATGGGACCTAACTGCAAGAGGGGTGAACTGTCCATTACGTTGACACTTGAAATTCCCCACGTTTATTCTGTCCCTGTTTGTAACCCCGCCCCACTTTTGTGTTTAGTGCGTGTATATGAACTGGCGTTTGTTTGCCCTTACCATTTCACTCATTTGGCCTTGAGGTCATCCAGCCATTTTGTGACCGACTTTATGCACGTGTGACTGTCTCACATGGGAGCCTGTTTGCTCCTTTGGTTCGTACTTTTGTAGTCCAATCGGACCATTTGTTTTGGACGAGTATCTACTGTCGAGGTTTGTATAATTTGTGGATTTATGTTTTACATTAAGAGTACCGTATAGCGACCCAGCTCCGACTTTGTTTTGCCTTCTCGGAGGTTCTGGTATTACGCGTCACTCGAAAATACCGTTTGCTCGTAGCAAGGGACTTAACGAAAACTTGACAGGTGGTCAGTAGCAGACGCTAGAGGGGATGATCCCTATAGAGGAGTAGACTGTAGAAGGGTCTTACTACGCTATTCAAAGAAGACATATCTGGAATAAGCGTGAACAGCCATACCTGGTCATAGGGGATTTGGTTCGTGTGTTTAAAGAGGACGGGCTGACTGAGACGCAGACTGACGGTTGCGTTTACTTCAGCTTCCCAAGAGCGATGGCGTCCTCTTTCATATTTGCGCAGCTCCTCAGCTAGACTGATGTAGCGAGCTTTCACCTGTAAAACGGGGTTGGGAAAAGGGTCAGAAGCAGTGGTTCGAAGCCTGTCTTGGTAGAGGACATTATTTATAGAACGGGTAAGGTTGTGTCCTGGACAGATTTGAGGTTACGTTAGAAAGGTGTCTATCACATAAGGTCATCCTTTGACGGCCACTGTGGGGCAGCCGGTAGATATCAACAAAGGCGAACACAAAATCACAAACTGTTCACATGGGTAGTGCACTTGGTGAACTTCGTCAGTGATTGTTGTACCCAGTAGAGTAAAATGCACACGATCTACTGTTTGAACGTGAGGAAACTGATGGAGTAGAGTCTACCCGTTTGATATGAATAGGTATATACGACCACTGGATACCACGATTCACAACTAGATAATACCAAACTACGTGCCTGAGGAAAACCAAACTGATATAGTTGTCGACAAGCAGTTTGCCACAACTGCGTAGCTAATGTATCGCAGATTCTCAGAAGGGTTTGGTAAACAATCGGTGAGTTTATAGCTGGAAACGCTGACTTCCTAATTGGTTCCAAACTTTCTACAGTAGTGCAGAATGCTCAGAGATAAATGAGCACCAATCAGAAAAGCAAACGAATAAGAAGAACTTACAGCTTTTCCTTCGTCTTCTTCAAGAATGTCCGGTTGTGACTGAATAAAACGGAGTATGCTTGCCTTCACAGTTAGAAGGATGAGCCGAGACCATGATATGGAGCCTGCGGTTGGAGGTAGGTAGTGGGCGACTGCAGGTGCATCACGTGACTCCTTGAATTTCGACTCGACTTTGACGAGCTGTGAGTCGGATGGTAATATGATGACCCAGTAACAATTATTTCTCACCGCAAAAGTGAAGTCATAGGTTCATTTCTGGTAAAAAGATAACAAGTGCCCAATATGCGAGCTGAAGGCATAAACGACTCCTCCAAATCACTCATCAAGTTATCCTTCCTGAGCAGGATGCGCAGGTCTGAGATCCTGTCGAAGCTCTGATCGATTTATTGCTTGTTTTATCGTTTCTATTAATCGAAAACTATTGGCCGGATTTGCTCATTATTGGCCTTTGGCGTTCAACAGGTTGGCTCCATAGCCTATTTTAGAAAAAAACCGTTCACCTATAACACCCTTTCGGTGCCTAGCTGCCATGCCACCCGAGGGAAGCACGAGGGTTGGGATACTGCCAGGTTGTCCAAGCCTAGACAGGGGAAGTCGAGAGGCAGAGGTCGGGTTCGAACCACGGACCTTTCGGTCAGTAAATTCACGCTCTAACCACTTGAGCCATCTCGCCCCCTAATTGAAAAACGGGTACGTAAACCTTTTACAAACTACACCCACCTGATGAACCCAAGAGGGAGCCGGTAGTAGGCTGCCTATGAGTTCTGATCAGTCTTCTCAAACTAGACACCACAGGCAGAAAACGATTATTACCCACGGCTGAAAACCACTGGATCGGCAAGAAATCGCTTTCATGGTAATTTAGATCTGACTTCATACTACTTTAGAAAACAAGGTGTCCTTTTTGTAAATTCACACTTAAACTGTCCCATTCAAATCTGAAGTATGTACAGTTTGAGAATGCCAATTGGCTGCGACCTACGCGAATAACTTACTTCATTTCCAAAGCTTCGCAGCACATCTCGGTACTTATCTTTGAGCAAACACGTGATAGCTGCCCTTGCTTTCACCGATTTGAACTTTTCAAGTAGATCAAAAGCCGATGTGGGCCCACGAATGTGAGCAAAGTAGTCATTGATGAAGTTCTTCGCCTTGGCATCAATCATGGACGCATTGTCTTCAAACTCTGCCTTGACCTTGAGCCACATCTTTTCGTTTTTTTGCAGGAATGGACAAGGCAATTCCTAAAAGGCAATGAACGTTCGGGGAAATGAAGTGAGTTTTGATGTTTAGGCAATTTTAAAGGGATTTTCTAGAGTAGTGCTATGAACATTTCAACTTTACTTATCCTATATTCTCAAAAAACACTTGATGCAAAAGCTATACCTTTCTGGCGGTAAGACTGACTAGGCAACGTAGCACAGATGATTTATTAGTCCCGTTTTATTGTTGGTCTGAGTGTTCAAAGACCTTCATTTGATTTTGACTGGAAGATCTCAAATCCAGGTGCAGCTGTCTTACCTGGCTCTTCATGGCTGTGAAAAGCTGATCGACCAGTCGGAGGATTTCGCTCAATGTTTTGTTGTCTCCGGTGATATTTTTCAGTTCCGGCCCAAACATGTGATAGAATTCGTTGGCACACTGTAGGCACAGAAAAGAATATGCGTTGAAATGTGGTCGAAATCGAATCAAATTTAGATAATCATATGATGGCTTCAGTGAGACCGAACCACACACACACACACACACACACACGTTATGCGTGCGCATGAAGGCACTCAGCAAACAAATGGACAGCTCTTACGAAATATGCCAAATGAACCAGAGGTAAAAGAGAATACGAAGGAATTCTTTTTCGGGGAAGCCGCGTCAAAGCAAATGCGTACTCAAGATAATTGTGGAAGCTCAGTCGAGACCAATATGATCATTCGACTAGTTTGAACCAAAGTCACGACGAAACATCGCTTGTTAAACGCGTCAAAAAGGT
Organism: Clonorchis sinensis; assembly: GCA_003604175.2. Lineage (NCBI taxonomy): Eukaryota > Metazoa > Platyhelminthes > Trematoda > Opisthorchiida > Opisthorchiidae > Clonorchis > Clonorchis sinensis. The sequence goes on along the minus strand of CM030374.1, from coordinate 7,092,416 downwards.
CAAACAGAATATCACGTTGCGAGCAGTCAGATGGAGACAAAGAGTGGCAGGATAATTATTATCTATCTTTAATAATGCCGAAGAAATAGCGGTGGTCGAATTGACGACCTTGAATTGCACGTCTCGGAACTGCAATTGCAATGGATTCAGTTGTCGGCAAAATCCTTTTAAAGGGACCCTTAGCGCATCGAGTGAAGTAGACTAAACGCATTCTAGCCACTTTGAACCGGACGCGCAAGGACTGAAATGAATTTTTTGTACTGTTCGTTCGTTCAAAATCTGTGGGAACAAAAGCCAGTTGTATGTCGTAGCCCCACAGGTGCAGTACATAGGCATAGAACGGAACTGAGCAATCGGAGGACATGTTTCGGTTGTCCGATGTTTCTGCTTGTGTGCTGGTGATGCGGCTCCCTGTTTGCTCATTGTGGCGTGCTTAGCAGCTGTTTTTTTGTCGCGAGCTCAGTGCAATCCGATTGCTTGCTTTCCGTTGCCAGGCCAATCGTGACTGGGTCTCTTTAGCTTGAATGCAATGGAGTCTGTCATAGGTTGCACTTTGAAAAGTCGCACATTCTTGTATGTGGTAGAGCTCGGTTTGACCTGACCCGGATCTACGGTTTTCCATAGAAATCTTATCTTGAAATAAAACAGTATATATGTTGCAGTTCCCCGTATGTAGTCACTTTTTTTCGGGAAAAACCCCACTGCTTAGTGTTGTGGCTAGAATCTCATAAGTTGCACCTACAAATATTGGATAGTTTAACGTTGAACTCAGGCCATTTTAGCCTGTTGATTTCTGTGAGTCCTTTTTGGTTGACTACTCATGAGTAGCATGACCAGTGTCCGTTTAACAACTTCCTTCTGATTCTCTGTCACTCGTTCCCCAATTCTTTGCTCCCTGTTTGAGCTTCGCTTACTTCTAGTTACAACTGTCGATATTTCGTCACCATTAACTCTTTATGCTGCTTATTTACACAGTCTGATCGCCCGTATCCGTACGGTTGTAATTCATTTCGTACCTACTCCGTGTACCATGCACCATGAGTGACCGGTCAGAACGGCATACCAATAGAATACATGCCACTTCGGTTAGAAAAGTTGACAGTTAATGGACGTGCTTCAGACTCGTCCTTTGAGGGGTGGTTGTGTGTGGTCTTTATCATACCTTAATCACGCTGCAAAGTAAACTTTACTATGTGATTCCACTGCGGCTATCTCTTGAGTGAAGAGACGCGTATGGATGACAATCGTTAACAAAGATGAAAAGTCGCACATCGCTTCTGGGTAACCTCGTATAGCCTGATTTCACCAGAGATAGAACAGATAATTTAAAGTCGGGAGATCGTCTTTTTGACAAGAGGGATGCTACGATATGTTATTTAGAGAAGAAATGCCTTATGGCGTTAAAAACGACGCAAACTGATGGAAATCTCTTCAAAGTAACACAACAGACTTGCTCTTATCCTAACGATCTGGGTATCACAATATAATGCACTCGAATGCCTCCGCATAAACTGTTTGCAGGAATGTTATACTTCTTGTGGAGTCTGGAAACGGCCAGGCACGGGCGTGACTCAAGATTGAGCAATCGTCTTACCATCAAACCTACAGTTGTTTTCGAATGGTTCGACTAGGTGAAGTTGCGTATTCACCCATGACAGACAAACACAATTTCACTGCCTGCCGCGACAACTCTTGAATGCCCGGATAAGACCGGAAACGTGGACAACTTAAGAACCCGATCGCATTGGATTTTTATGCAGTTAGAATTGCCTGTCCCCTCCAGATGCCTAGAACAAGCACACTAACATGATTACCGACTGCTAGGAGCAATTATTTTTAAAAGCACTATCAGCACGACGAAATGCATTAAGAAGACCTTCCCGAAACTGTGCATTTCACATGTTTCATGACCATGCAATCATAAGCAACTTAGTAGTTCAGTAAGGTGAGGCTTCAGAGGTTTAACCAAGCACCAAATTTCACGCTTGTCGATGAATGCGGAGCCTAATGTTTCACGTAATGCGGTATCATTAGTCCTCAGATGCTGAAAAGCCATTCTTCAAATGGCATGTGTTCTTTGTTTTTCAAAATTTAATGCACAGGACCTTTTGACATAAAAACTTCGTGTGCTAGTTTGTACAAGTTCATTTTTGCTACATCATCTGTCAATGAAAACCATGGCTTCACTGGTTGCTGTTCCATAGTGTTTACCATCCAAGACAGCCCCGTCTCTTCGAAAAGCTGAACATTTCCCAGCAGCTTGTTGCATTTTGCTGGCTTTCGATTTGAGTCCAAACTTTCGTCCCATGCTACGGGTAGGTTCTCACCTTCTGCCGAATAATATGGCGACTCTCTCACTATAGTGTAAGATGTTATTCACGACTACTACAACTCTAGGGACAAGAAGGTCTCTTCTACAGAGGAGGACAGTTGTACACAGATGATGTGCATTAGACCAATGGCAGCTGAATCTTGTGCATGAAAGCGATAGTTATGTGTTCGTTACTCTTTGGATGAAGCACTGCTCGCGTCTGTGACTATGGGGTAGTGTATCATGCTCAGAGAGTCAGACAATGTCTATAAGGCTATCATCTTTCCGATGCTCTCCTTAACTTGGTGACGCGTTGTACCAATGCATCGCGTTGCCTTTGCCTCATTTATACATCGTCTGGAGCCGCTGAGTTCTCCTTTCCACAAAAAATCGCACAAATAGCGAAATTTCGTAAAATAGGAACTGTTCAGATTGATAAGAGTAGATGAAAACCAGAGGTCAAACTTAGATTAACAGTTGGTGAAACATTTCCGACTGGCGTTGTTTCAGTCCGCCGGTCAGGGGATTTTACTATTCGGGTAGGACGACGCCTTGGTTAATACCTCCTGTCTTGTCACTATCTTCCTTAATGTTCACTCCACCAACGGACTCATCATCTCTTAAGCTGTAGTTCAGCCTGATGGGTAGCTCATGGGATAGGTGTGGACGTAAATCTTCATGACTTAAAATTATGGCATGATAATCTGTTCTCTCTGTTTTCGTCAACTTTATACGGACAATTTCATAGTCGGATAAAAAAGAGGGCGGTCATTTTGAGTGACTGTATACCTAGGTCGCGTAGAAAAACTATTTGAGCGAAACTTGGCAAAGCGCAGGACTAGGTCCGGCGCTGAAGTGAAGCATGGACCGTAAAGGTCATGTAGAAGTCTGGCTAAAGAGATCTAAAGTCGAATCACTTTGAGCTTATTTCAACCCGATCATCCGTACATGTGTGCAGCCTAAATACGCCAACTCAGATGAGGTGGGTCAGGACAGTTCTTTGCGGAATATGTCGGGAGGCTGACCGTAAAAAGTTGACAGGTGTAGTCGATCGGTCTAGAGAGTTTATGCTCCCGGTACTTAGATGGCCCGATAAATTGCATCAGAAACCTTATTTGTCTTATTCCCGCTTAGTGTGTCCCTGAGCGAAGGTCAAGTTATTGGAAGACCGTTGTTCTGAACCAATATGATTGATTCACCTACCTTGGCCATGTCGTATATGTCTGTGAGAATCCGCTTCATGTAGTGTATATCGCCAAATAACGATTTCCGGTCAAACTCCCAACGATTGTCCTGAGAAGTGGCCTCGACACGCTGACGCTCGAGCAAATACGTGTTTTCAAATGTGGTCAACATTCGAATGGCAGCTCGTACCTCACGAAGAATGGTACGAATCGATTGACTACAGGAAAGTTCGAAGCAACAAAACTGTTCTAGTGATCTGACAATGAAGCACATGAAACGTGAGTAATGTCCATGAATGACAGGTGTGCCGGGTTTCGTATGAACCTAAACACTATCGGGGAGGCTGAAAAAATAAGTCTGATGAAGTTGAAGTTCCGTCCAACTGAACGCTATGTTCTGCCCGTCGTTCTCCTGAAGGTGTTGCCCAGTGAGGAAAGATTATTACTGACTTAAAATACTTGCGAAGGTAGACATTGTCAAACCAAAAAACTGCTGCTATGGTGACACGCACCACTGATTTACTGCTTTGAACAACAGCCGTTTTGCAACAGTTAGTTGAGAATGAATCCACAATGTAGGAAAAAGACAAAATTCACTGTTGAAAAGATATTCATTGATACTCTTTATAAAAAAGAGACAATCTGAATAGGTGAGCTGTTTTGAATATTAAAAAAAACTCAGTACCTTGGACTTCAGAGGTAACGCAACAATGAAACAAGGGTCTTTCGGTCGAGCTGTTGAAGGTGGCTTGGCAAACTAATTAGGTTTTGGCATCATCGTTCCGACCCAAGGTTCTCTACATAAAATTTGGAGACACTCACATGAGGAAAACAATGGCCAAATTTGACCGGCACGGTGACGCGTGAGGCGTTCGTTAACTTTGTTGTAGCGGATAGATATTGTAGGACAAATCGGTTGAAGAGGCCGCCAATAAATTGCATTTTGAGGAACAAAGCCAAACTCAGTGTGAAGTTACCACTTTACTGCAGGTGACATGATCCCACCGATACTCGTGAAGTTTCGTGTATTTTACCACATACGTTCATGCCACCTCTCACCGAGTGGGCTGAACGAAGGGCTGGAACTTCAACATTCAAATTCACATGCTGTTGGATGTGCAAGGGAGCACATCCCGTCTCGTGTGACAGTGTCGGTGTGAAAAGCCAAAAGCCAACACGTTAAATCATTAAGTATTTTGGAAGCTAGAGTTACAATCCTGAAATGAATACCTAATTTTAATGTCGTAATCCTCAAAAACTGGCTCTTCATCTGCGTAGTATCTGTCCATCGTTAACTGAGAGGTTAGGAGGAAGACCTATGATAAGTTCGGTTTTGTTAAACTGGAACCCTAGGTTGTGTAAATCCTTCTAGAAAACGAATCGTGATGGTATAACGCAGTTCAAATTGTTTTGTGTCGGTGAGAGCGATCGATAAAAGAAGCCCTCACTATACCCATTTGGATGATGTCAGACTGTTGACTGACAGGAGTTGCCCAGATTTGGTGTTCGTGTTCAGCCAACTACTCACCTGAACAAATGGCTGACTTCCAGCACACAAATAACTCGATCACACAGTGCCCAAGCAATGCGCTGTAGCAGGGGTCCCATGCGTTCGTCTTTGTTGTAACCGCGTGATATTGTCCAAATCAAACGTAGAGATTGCACCATAGCCGGGATGGTGTCCGTAACTATTTCAAACGTTGAACCGAACTGAACATTCTTGAAGTGCCTTTCCACGAGCAGTAGGAACCTTCAAGCAGAAGAAGTTGGTCGAGTTAAATTGGAAACTCTCAAAGTTGAACATTTTTAGGTTTTCATCAAGCTAAAAATGTTCAGCGGACCCGTGGCTGGGGGAGGGTACTATATATATATATATATGTGACTACTTCAAGGAAAATGAATTTTCTTCCGTGCAAACCGGTCTGTTTATCAACCAATAAACATGTCATGGTAGATTAGACCCAGCATCCTTACACTTACTAAAGACTCTGTAGTGTGCTAAAGTGTATGGACAAACACACATTGAAGGCTACAGCTTGAATCAATACGCTGGACACTGGCGTGATTCCTTTCGAACCACGGGACGGAATACGCGCGCGGTGAAACGGATTAATGGAAATTCAGACAGCTGGCCGCACAAAATCTACACAGCATCTTCCAGTGTTTCAAGCTATTTACTTGGGGGTTCTCAACGAAGGAGAGGACTGCTACGAACCTGAGTGAATTTGCTAGTCAAACACTCGTGATTCGCTATCAGGTTGTGGATTGATTCCACTCGGCAACTCATCGAGTTAAGAAGCTTCTGCGGGACGATGGTTCTGTGATGTGCACAACAGTGGCCCGATCAGTATGATCATTGTGATTGAATTAATGTTGCTGGGACTCAATTCGTATTGTGACTAAAAACAGGTCTAAAACAGGTCTAATTCAGACTGCGTATGAAATCAGCAGCTCCAGACGGCTTATCCATATGTTGTTGTTCGGAGTTTACAACTACAAAGTGGTATCTTACTCAGTTTTCATTGGGATCATCAGATGCACTCTCAACACCGTATAGCCTTATAAAATATGGCCGAAACAAACGGATACTATTTTCAGTGATAATTTCTATCAAGGGCTGCATGGGAAAATAGCACCCGGCTAAGGACGTGGTGCGATTCCTAATACCAATTTTTTGTTCCTGAGGCTGCTACTGCTGCTGTAATTTATGGTTATGTGTTGTTTCTAGAGCATAGTGTGACAATGGCGCGCTCTGCACTTAATGGTGCTTCTCAGAAAATACCTTGGAAACGGTGTTGTTATTGTGATTGTTATAACCAAAACTAGTATTGCAAAAGTCCTGAAATCAGATGTAACAGTGAGGGTGCAGACGCGGATGTATGAGCTTACCTGGAATTGTCTTTGGCCTCAAGCATTTGTGCTTTGATCTCAGCCCCTCGGTTATAGGGTGGCGCCTCTGGATTGAGTACTGCCCAGGCGTTGATGACCCACTGGGATTTTTTACTTCGCAACGCTTCTGCAATTGCTGTGAGTACTTTACATCGATGTCTCCAGTAGTCAACTTCATCAAGTGGTCCACACTCTGTCGACCGACTGGGGTTCAACAACTCCATTACGGCATCGATCTGTTGATCTGAGGAACGTATGAAGCATACATTTTGATCAGATTTTAATGCAGTATGATGTAATAGGCAATATACGAGATCGCTGAACAGACTGTCATGTGGTTTTACGACTCGCTGTGTGACACCTAGGAGTCTCCTAATACAGCCAATTGAACACTACAGTTACGGGGGGAAGTTACCAAAAAACCCAAGAAATCTCGGAACATGGAGAAATCATTAAAATGAAACAACTGTTCGCCGAAGGACGCGAAAAGTCTTATAGAAAGTACAAGAAAAACTGACATATACAATGAGAAAACGCTTCGAGTACTCTACAGCTTGTCGGTCATGGATAAACAAATTTAAACAGACCACGAGCGTGACCACGCAGGCACTCCGTAGTACTTTAGATCACTCTGATTCAGTGGAATACTAATCACAGATTGGCTTCATTAATGAGATGAAATCTCTGTTGAACGTGACATCTATGTGGCAAATTAGTCCAAGCTATTTTGACAACCATGATTTGACGAGTGAGAACTGTGGTAAAATACAAATATCCCGGTACCTGTGATAATAGGCAGTTTTTAGTTAAAGAATATGCACCAAGGTTTGGTGCATCATCATCATCATCATCATCATCGTCATTATCAGCTGTAAGAACCACGTACTTGTCGTACAATGGTTGTAGCTGCCACAGTTTCGTTCGCCGATGATTTGGGGAGGTGAAGTAGGTAGCTGCGCATTGGAGGCGGGAGCTGATAAATTGGTGCGTAAATACACAACTGTCAATGGACTGTTAATTGGGGGATTGGGAAGGGAGCTATGCATTGAAGGCAGTAGATTGGATTCACGAGCTCCATTGAGGGCGCGACTGGGCCATGTCTGACAATGTCTCTAAAAAGTCTAGTTAAAATCAATTAGCTGGAAGATGACGACAATATTTGGGCCTTCTGATAAGCATTACAGATAGCGTTTCATGAGATTTTCTAGAAAGAAACTCGTGGTAGCGTTGACAATAAACAACGGGCTAAGTCTCCTTTCATAGTTGGTTCAAAGTTGTTTCTTTTGGCTTCTTTTCAGTCAAATACATGATTTAGTACGTTCTTAAAATACTAACCCACTGTTCAACTATCGGACATCCACACTGTTTGCGATGTTGTGCGTCCCACCGTACATACAGTCTGACTGAACTGAGGTGACTGAAAAAAATTGGACGTTTCACATTGAGTAGAAGCAAGTAAGCCAGCAGTTCGAAGAAACTGACTGTTGGGAGAACAAAGCTGGGTTACGGAACCGTGGAAAAATACTCGGTGTACAGTCAGTAACACCAGATTCCCGGTAAACTGCACCGTTTTTCCTATCCTATCAAACTGCCCAACCCGAGCACACTACCTAAACACAGCAAATTGGCTTGAAGCATGTGGACCGCTGGGACGTTTATGTGCATACTTGTGCCAGCCCAGTGGAACTACCGGAAGACGATCAGACGCGAACTCAGTCACCTAAACACAAAACGCGGATTTTTGAGCCTACCGTGCGTGCGAGCTGTGAGCAGAAGCTCATCACAATGACCACAAGACCACTGGATGTCGGCGAGGTCGATATCCACGATTGATGCCCGGAAATCCATACCAGCAGGCAACGCGTACGACGGCGCACGCAAATCCCTCAAACGCCAAATAGTGAAGAGTCTAAGGAAAGACCGAGAGCTCTGGTGGAAATCGAGAGCTCGGGCTTTTGCTACGGGAAACAGCCGTGCCCTATATCAACTGATACGATCGACGATACGGTCAGCGAAACGATAAGTGAAAAAGACGGCTCATTAATTCACTCCCAAAAACGTCGACTAGAAAGATGGGCCGAACACTTCCAAGAGCAGTTCAGCTGGCCTCCTGCAGTGCAGCCTGTGGAGATAATGCATACGGGTGAGTGGAATGTAAATCTTAATCGCTCTTCGGAAGAAGAAATAAAGTACGAAATATCCGCACTAAAACGCGAGAAGGCACCAGGACCGGACGGTCTCTATCCAGCTCTTTCAAAGAAGGCGGAGAATCCCAGGTGACCCATCTGACAAAGCTTGTTGGTACTATACGGAACGAAGAGAAGATGTCTGCAGAATGGGGCATGTCGACAGTTATCCCTATCTTCAAAAAAGGTACGCGGACCCTGTGCGAAAACCACCGCGGCATCAGCCTGTTAGCTGTGGCATCGAAGGTGCTCTCTGGTCTTATCCTTCGAAGGCTGACTGAACATAGGGAGAGACAGACCCATGAAAACCAAGCTGGGTTCCGTCCTGCAAGAATATGCATCGATCATATCTCCACCCTCCGTGTTACTATACGGATCAGAAACCTGGCCGCTGCGCGCCGAGGACGTCAAAAGACTTTCAGTGTTTGATCATCGATGTCTTCGGAGCATTACCCGAATCTGGTGGGAACATCGGATAAGCAATACTGAAGTACGCCGAATGGTACTCGGGAGAAATAACTCACCCTCGATAGATGAACTAATCACACTGCATAGGTTGCACTGGCTTGGCCACGTGCTCCGTATGCCATTCGACCGACTTCCTCGAAGGGTTCTTTTCGCACAACCAAGTGAAGGGTGGAAACGAGCCAGAGGCGGTCAAACAATGACTTGGCAAGAAAGTATAAAAGCCATTACCAGCAAACTCAGCTGCGCTGGTCATTGCTGTCTTCCTGGATGGGGACCCCGAGGCAGGCCACATCAAGGGTTAGAGACATTGTCAGACATGGCCCAGTCTCGCCCTGAATGGCTGTCGTGCATTTAAGCTATTGCCTTCAACGCATAGCTCCCTTCCCAATCCCCCCAATCAACAGTCCATTGACAGTTGTGTATTTACGCACCAATTTATCAGCCCCCGCCTCCAATGCGCAGCTACCTACCTCACCTCCCCAAATCACCGGGGAACGAAACTGTGGCAGCTACAACCAATGTACGGCAAGTACAAGGTTCTCACAACTTACGATGATGGTGAGGATGAAACTGTACAACAGCCACTTACATCTCTGCGCAACTAGCAATGTCAGAGCTGTCTTAGGGTACCAAATGTAAATCTGAATTTGCTGGTAAAAGTGTGGCAATAGACTACAAGACGGTTACTAAAGACAGCCCCAGTTGATTACTCTAAAGAAGCCAAACGGATTGGACGCGCGTGTTACGAAAACTGGCTACTGAAAGTACCAATAAACTTTGGAGAACTATGAACATACAGACAGAGAATTTCAGGGAATTCCTTCATGCAGCAAGTTTTGCAGATTGAGCATTTGCAGGAATAGCAAGTTATGCTCATCTATATCGTTGTGACTTTTTTCTAATACTTCTCTCGTCTCTTATCCAGCACGCTCTGGTCGATTAAATCTTCCTCAAGGACCGTGTGTGCAAGTATTAACAAATTTTTCGATAAAGTGCATCGTAAACTGCTTGCCACTAATGTCACTGCCGTTTGCATAATGTAGCCATCAGTTCATCTGCTGATAGTCGCAAAGCATCACTAGAAACAATGTGACAGTGCATACAACGCCGTAATCGATGGACCGTTTGAGTAAGCCAAACGATTGAGCCCTCCACTGGCGTATGCCCTCTTCAAAACACAGAACATCAGAAGCGGTCACATCGACTGGTCTCCGACTGGATCGCTTTCAGCCCTTGAGTTTGCCTAGATGATTGTGTTTTGTCAAACTTCCAACATGACATCAGTGATGAACACCGATGCTTCGCTAGCGTTCAACCACCATTCATTTGAAAGCCTCATTGTGAAGAAAAAATAAAGGTGGACGTGAAAGGGGTTTGCTGCTAGCTTATCACAATCATTCCGAGGTGCCTACACCTCCAAACACTCATTCAGGCAATCTAGGTAGAAACTGACAACAAGAAAGCCACGGCACCGATTAGGCGCCATATTTTGCAGCGTCTCCAACCAGGCGAAATGAGGATCACGCGGCTTCCATCCTGGAGAGCGAGTAGCACAGTCAGCACCCATACTTTCCTTAATGCAAATATCGCTGAGGCTGGAACGCCTTCCTAAGGCATGCTGGACTTCCGGTCTGCAGTTCCTCTAAGTGCTTGCAAAAATCGTAATGAGCGAGGCGGTTGTGAGTGATTACTCACAAATATTACTGATCAGGAAATTTTCTGATAACAGGAGCGCACACCTCCAAATGTTGCTCAAGATACGGTTGGAATGACAGATTTAACTAACCGCTCACCCCAGACCTTGAGTAACTTGGTCACGTGTGGTAACATGAGGTAATCCCGTGATGGGTCGATCACGTAATCCTCATCCGGGATAAAATCGGGTTCCTGCAGATTGAATACTCCTTGAAGTGCGTGAATTGTTTCTTCGAGTACTGACCCAAATTTGAATAAGGTCACACTGAATTCATCTCGCAAGCGCTGTGACTCTTCTGTACTGCCTCCACTGTAGACAGCAGCACGCCCTGGGTGTGCTGCTTTGGAGCGATGGGTGGTCGTATCATCGGTGCTCTGCCCACTCTCATCCCTTGTCATGTGACCGAGCGCATTCTGTTGGGGACTCAGTTGAGCACCTCCTCCATCAGCCCAGCTGACCTTTCCTGTCATCGCAGTTTTCACACTTACTTCACCGTCTGGTCGAGTAAAAAGATCCTTCCTTTGATTGAAGTAAGCCAGCAGACGCATGAACACCTGGAAGAAAACACAACAATAATTTGAGACGATGGATGACAATGAAACCGGTCGGTGAGTTGTGCTCATCTGTAAAGTATTAGCCAGAAGCTCAACGTAATCTCTCAATCCAGCTCATTTGACTCCACAGAGGTCAACTCTTATTCCAGGTAGCACGATATTCGAGGTACCGAAGCATTTTTTCACATAGCACACTACTCATTAGGTGCTGAACCCTTCAACAGCACACTATCGGTTTCGCCTTTTTTGGGACTCATCAAGCAGGTATTTCCATCAACTCTATGTTCTACCTGAACAAGCGATCCTTTTACCTTCTTGAACTGCACTCATTTGCAACTCATCATGTCAAGTGAAACACAAGGTGGCTTTTGTGCAGAAGATTCAATCCAAGAATATACAAAAAATATGTGAGAAACAATATCACGAATATCATACTCCTCGTGAACACCGACTGACTTTCCAGCTAAATGTATATCACCGAATACTTTTCAGCAACCTCAAGAGCAGTGTGTTCTATCAATAAAACCACTCAGTGTTTGTGGAACAGGAGCTTTAAGAAGTGCACCTTCTTCACATGTGGCTTATGCGAAAACTATATTTTCCAGTAGACTTGTACCACTCAGGGATTTGCGAACTGCTCACCAAATTAAGGCCAATTCACATCATGCCTGGTTTTTTGCAATGGTGTAAAAATCCTGACTGGTTTTTAGCTACATTTGTAGCTAGCTACATTTGTTGCAAGCTCTCAATCACAGTATGGAAAGCATGAGGGTATCACAAATCAAGCCACTCATAAACTTATTCTAGCCATCTTCTATTCACTTCGTTTTCTTACAAAAGTAAGACGTGATTTTCACTTCAACCGTACAGTATTATCGTCGTGGAAACAAACAGGTTTGCATAGCGTGTAATTCTCTAGAGGATGACATCCTATTAACGCTAAACAGCTTACCATAGAGAACAAACGGTGGGCGCATTCCAACAAAGAACCTTGTAGATAGCCAACCGAAACGTTCACGGGAAAAAGCTGCATAGGGTCGTTCTGGTATTTGATTCTCGGTGTGCTTGCACCAGTATTTGACCGAATGGCATAGAAGTAGGCTTTGTTCTCATCCAACTCGTCGCTTTTACATAGCAAATTGAGTGGAGCGGCAAACAAACACTCTCTTGGATACATTCTTGAAACAACCTATTGGTAAAGAGTGGTAAAATTATTGGTGGATAGGTGCCTAGAAGGACAAAAAGCGTGAGAGATGAATTCTTTTTCAGTACCGGAAGAAATGTATCACAAATTTTTCATGGTCTGGACAGAGAGTTGCCGAAATGATTTTCCTATTTTGAGAACATTAACTCAGTTTTCAGTACTCGCCCATGCTTTGCTTTTCACAAAAGCCAACGAGTGACCACGTCTGTTTTAGTTTTTCGTAAGTGGTTGCGGGATGTTTGGATTGTTTATCCAATTCATTGTCGTCTGAAGTCCTCGTTCTTTCCTGGCACGATTATTCTGCTTCGACCACTCCACGATAGCAGCTCGTTCGTCCCTGAAGACGTTGTGCAAATCACGCAGCTCACTCAGAATGCGAGCATGCCTGCCTCCACAACCGAGGTAATTCAGCTGGGCTCAGCTTGCGCGCGTCAGTTAATTATAGCGCACTTTTCACTTAGGTAGGAGCTCAACTCTTGGCACGGGTCACGATAAGCACTGTTGATTAGTTCTAAAAAGAGCGAAATCCGAATTCAATGCTCGGCTTTTCGGTGTGGACTAGTCATGGACTGGCTTGGAACAGTCATGCCACAGAGCATAGAAAACGATTCCGGCGGAAGCGATATGGATAGAAATCCCTGAGTTATTAGGACCAACCAACGTCCGGAGCACATTTAGAGTGTGATGTTCATCAGCATATGACCTTGAGAACAAACGTTGGGGACAAGATGTAACGCGTTACCAAGATCACTGATGAAACTATCCGGTAATCATTTGTGGTCATTCTGAATGGCCTAGTCAAGGGTGGACTATGTAGTATCATTGAAAACAGAATAACCTGGATCTCCCTGGGACCTGTTTATACATCTCTTCGAGAAAATGATGAAGTCTGGGAGCACTAGTTGATGGTCATCCAATGGCAAAAGCTCAGTACCGAAATTTTGAGAAGGACACAGCCCCCAACAAAGTGGATGTCTGATTCACGGAAACAAGTTTTCATTTCGAAGGACAAAAATCCATTCCTAGGATCAAAGATCGAGAAGTCTATCCGTCGATAGCCAGGAGAGCATATTACAATAGCAATACATATTCATTCCAGTGTACAAGAAAGATGTGTGGGAATACTTTGAATGATGTATTTGGTATTTGGTTCTAAGTATCGGTCACTCCTCATAAGGATGGCCCTTTTAGTAGTCTGTTTCACAGAGTAGAGACTGAAAGATGTTTTCAAAGTTGTCGGTGCTGCCAAGCCAATATACCTAATAAGTCGATGTTTTTGGAGTTTGATGTGCTTGGAAACCGCAGCACAGATTGTTCACCTTCAGCTTTATAAGAATATGTACTTCGTCTTTGTTTCATGTGGTGAGCAAAAGAGATTCCGGTAAAATGTTGGAAGGACAGACCAGTAGCGTGTTGTGTCCGCTCTGCCATCACCACCACTACCACCAACCACAACAACAACACAGCAAAAACAACGACAACGACACTGTAATCACCACCAAAAACAAAAAGAACAATAACACCCAAACACCAACAACAGTGCCGCCACCACCAACAGCAACGATATCGGAACCGCCAACAACAACAAAAAAATAGCAACAACAACAACAACAACACCGCGGCCACCTCCAACAACAATGACAACAACGCCTCCACCGCCAACACCACCACCACGACCACCAATAACAACGACATCGGAAACACCACCACCAACAACAACAACAACTACAACAGCACCGCCACCACCCCCACCCTCAAAAACACCAGCACCACTACCGTCGCCATCAACAATATCGCCACCACGACCATCACCACTACCAACACTGAAGACAGCACCACCACCAAAAGCAACAGCAACAACACCCATCGCCATCATCAACAACAATAACGACAGCAATACCGCTATCGCCACTAACACCAGCAAAAACACCACCACCAACGACGACAAGAACAACAACACCATAAATAACAAGGCCACCACCGCCACCACCGTCAAACACCAGCAAAAACACCACCACCAACCACGACAACGATACCGCCACTGTGACCACCAACAATAACAACAAAAACAACAAAAACAAAAACAACAAAGACAACAACCAATGTGACTGTGCAGCATCCACGGCAGCGGACCTTAGACTATGGAGAGCTGCTGTATTCGACCGAAACGTGTCAATACTCTTAGTACTCCCAGCTTTTCAATGATATGTGATATGAAGGCTCTAAACGGCAGTGAATACTTGGTATTCAAATGGGAAACGGGAAATCTGAAAAACGTGAAAATTTCAAGTTGATTCCACATCATCAGACAACGATTTCCTGTTGAGATTTCCTAGGGAATAGTTGCTTTTCATTCACATCATTCCGGATGACCACATCTTCTGAGGGTAAGTTCGATATCTGGTTGACTTAATTGAACAGGATCTGATGTTAACATGTCCACCTGCTGAATCCAGAGTACGTACAAATATAGAACAATTTTACGAGACCACCAAATTAAAAATTGTGATTCGGCCTCGGAATCATTGTAGAAGACAGCTTATCAAAAATGTGCCCCCGTTCCCCAGCCAATTCCCATAATTATTCACCCTGATCCGAGGAACTAAAAAAATCCTCTTGTTTTAAGGAATTATTTTTATAACCTTTACGGATTTTGGCCGGACATTGTGTGCACGAATCTGCAAGGCTCGGGTCGCGTTTGCTAATTTGAGACACCTATGGCGTCAAAGTGATATGTCCCTGAATCCCAAGGGACGCATGTATCAAGCTACAGTGTGGGCTGTTTTGTTGTATGGCTGAGACTTGGTCTGTTCGAGCAATGGAACTGAGACGTCTTCAGGTGTTCGACAATCATTGTCTCAGAATCATAGCCCGTGTGGGATGGTGTCGGCGAATCCGTAACGAGGCAGTTAGAAAGAAAGTTTTCGGTTGTGCAATGGGTACTTCCATTAAAGGTTGTGTCCAGCACCAGAAGCTGCGTTGGTTTGGATATGTGTTCCGCATGCCGAACCACCGTTTGCCTAAGACAGTGCTGTTTTCCATGCCCAATTCAGAGTGGCGTAAGCAAAGAGGTGGCCAACCTTTGACCTGGCAGAGGGGTATGAACGTGATTACGAAACGCTTGGGTGCTGTCGGTGCTACTCGCCTTCCAGGATAGGGACCGCGTGATCCCCACTGCGCCTGGTTGGAGACACTAAAAGATATGGCTGCCAACCGATATCATTGGCGTTCTTGTTGTCAGTTTCTATCCAGATTGCCTGAGTGAATGTTTGGAGGTGTAAGCACCTCGGAATGATTGTAGTAAGGCAGCAATAAGTCCCCTCCCCGTCCATCTTTATTCTTTTTCTTCACAATACGGCTTTCAAATAAATCATGGTTGTACGGCAGCAAAGCATCGGTGTTCGACACTGATGTCATGCTGTGGATGATGATGATGATGTGACAATATCGATTTTGCGGCGAACTGAACTGCTATTTTATCCTCAAGCTGGTGGTTGTGCAGCCCTACTTTGTAACTCGTACGGTATCTGCAAAGAATCTGTTGAGGTTAGTTGAATATGTGCACTATTATCATTGCAATAGTACCGTGATACCAGAAGTTGGATTTCTTGGTCCTTTGTCGTGAATTAGTATGCTTCACTCAAGCTCAAAAAGCAGATAGCCGT
The DNA here is from genome assembly GCA_003604175.2 of Clonorchis sinensis. NCBI lineage: Eukaryota > Metazoa > Platyhelminthes > Trematoda > Opisthorchiida > Opisthorchiidae > Clonorchis > Clonorchis sinensis. The sequence goes on along the minus strand of CM030374.1, from coordinate 7,076,259 downwards.
AACAATCATTCTTATTTCAAACTGAATACTTTATCCCCATGAGTTAGCACATCACAAATGACGAAAAAAGATGACTTTTCGGTGAATAGTATTGAGGAAATGCCAGTTTACAGAGGGGATCAGATTCGGTCCGGCAGAGCTAGCTTGTTGTCTCTTGCGGAATACATGTAGCTCGGGTGAGTGCGAGCCACTCACCTCGATTGGTGATGAAACCTTTGTAATCTAACCGTCAACTCCGGTGAACAGACCAACCAACAACCAAGTTCATTGTCTTTTTGATTTAGAGCAGGAGAAATCTGTAAGTGAGCCGTACTCTCGCTGATCATCGTTTTTGCACCTTGGAGTCTCTGAAGTCCTCAATAAAACATGGCTTCCTCCAGCCAGTTCACAACCTCATTCAACAACTACTGGTCCCTTCCTTTAGTTCAGCCTTTAGAAACAACTTAAAAACAGTTTGCTGAACGCAAAAGCTCCAGAACCTTGAAAAGACAAACAACTTGGCTCGTTTCCTACCATATGAAGCTACTGCATGTCCCACTCTCTGTATTCGTTTGCTTCTTAACGACACCATCTCAGAAGATGGACATGTAGACATGGTCACCTTATTCACCTATATGAACTTACCTGAAAAGAACTGAACGCCATTTCCTTGAAGACTTAAGACTGTGTTAGAAACACCTGGCGATTGGCAAGTTGGAAGTCTGGAATACACTGAGGACTGAATAAGCAGCCAGTAGTGTCCCAAACTCGTTTTATTGCTCCTCGTGCACCAAGACGTTTCACCTACTGTTTTCAACCCAACCCTGGAGATACCGGAATATGGAAGGAGCAGGGAGACACGAAAGGTTTACCAGCTGTACTGGTGATCCTTACTTTTATGGAAGAATGCCAAATTCGAAACAACAATTTGGAAAGTAGAATTTCACTGCCGTTTTCATCCAGTCAGCAGAAAAGTGACCAACATTGAACTAAGGGCTAATTTGCTGTTTGCCTAAATCGAAACCTTTTAGGGAGCCAACATGGCATTCCTAATATATATTCCATTCACTGACTAGCTAGTTCGGTAGTATCCTGTGTCGGGATGACTGGGCTTTTTGAACGTCGAGAATCATCATCATCATCATCGGTAGCACGATATGAGTGCTCAACACTGATGCTTCACTGCCGTCATCATTTATTTGAAGCGCTTACCATGGAGGTAAGAAGTGGATGGGGAAGGGACTTAGTTCTAGTTCCAATCATTCCGAGGTGCCTACACCTCCGGACACTCATTTAGGCAATCCGGATAGAAACTGACAACAAAAACGCTACTGACATCAAATAGCTGCCATATATTGCAGCCTCTCCAACCAGGCGAAATAGGGGTCGGCGGTCCCCATCGTGAAAGGTGAGTGGCACCGACAGCACCCAGACTTTTCGCAATTTCTTTTATACCCCTTTGCCAGGTCAAGGGTCGGTCGAGAAACGGGTATGTTTGGTTCTGTTTTGGTCAGTCCATAGCCAACGATTGCATTTTAATTTAGCCGAGAAGCTCAAACAGACAGACTGACCAGTTTATAAAATGGAGTTCGCATCCAGCTTCTTCGGTCTCGGAAGCAGCAGTTATTAGTCGCTGAATCGTGTGGCACACGGGCAGTGACTGTGGTGTTCATAGGGAGCAAGAATGCCTGTTTCCTCCCTCACACGAGTCCAAGCACAATCACATGAAGTGTGTGTGTGTGTATGTGAGTGTGATAGGGCATCATTACAGTGCGCGAACGCACGCACCCACATGGCCATTAACAGTGAACAACATTTTATTGTGAGAGCACTGTGTATCAAAGATAGAAAATCTTGACTGAGGTTTGAGCAGACTTGACCTTTACCACAATTCATTATTAGTAGAAAAATAGTGAAAAAGATTCCACCAATTTAGTTGTACTACTCATAAAGCCTGCAGAGAAGGACACAACTTACCATATAGTGCATTTGTTGACCGTAGCCGGGCCCAGTTTCCGTTTCACAACTCGCGGTGGTTAAAGTCATACCATGGGAACTAACCAACGACTCTCGCACCGAAAGTGTTTTTGGCGTGTTCACTCGGTCGGTGTCCGTTGGGGCTGAAGCGCGGTGTGTTATCCCATGATCGACCACACCCAGAACCGTATAATTAGTACTGTCCGAGTGTGACTTTTGGGAGCCTTTTGATGTTTGTAGCGGATTTTGTGGCTTGCGAAGCACTGTAGTTCCAAAATTGACTGGTATACGGAACACGCGGCGGTCATTTACAGTGACTTTGTAAAATCCAACTCCAAAACATTGTGCATATGATTCGTGTCCGGTTAAGCTGGTTTCGCTCAGTAGATCTGCTATCAGTTTTTTGTTGTTCGGATCGCGTGAAAAAAAGTCATCTATCGCGTCCGTTGGGTCATTCATACCCAAGTGTTTACACACAATATGTAGAAATGCTCTGTACGTTTCGTAGCTCATGATTGAGTAGTGTTTTTACGTCGGTACCTGTTGCATCAGTTATTGCAGAAATTGCCCCATCCCCAAACAATTAGGCCGCTGAGAGTTTGAAATTGCGCACAGAGTTTGACTGAGCCTCACTAATCAATCACTGACCGGGCGCATGATCAGCTGATCAGCTGTGTGTGCGTGTGTGATGTAACGATATTTTGGCATCATACAGCACTGGAAACTGAAGAACTCGAATGGACCAAGCTGAGAAGCCCGTGAAAAGTTGCTCTTCTTAAATTTTAGGTTCACTGATGTGACCGCACGGCAGAAGATAAAAGGAGTGAAACCCGTGTGAAACACTTCACATAAACTCACTGGTATCTGAAAGTCTCGCCGAAGCGGATATCACCCGTTGCGAGTCCCCTCCATTGAATTAACACTTCCGCCAGCTTCTTGAATCCTTCTTCTGGGTGAGCCGCTGACTCCGCATTCGGAATGGAATTTTGTAGGCTAACCACCTCATTTTCAAACATTTTTGGCCTTGTTTTAAACAGCTTCCTTCCATGATCTATGATGATCCTGTCAAAGCTGCTCAAAACTTGCCACATTTCTCCCCCTAACTAAGCTTTATAATCTGACACGATGTGTTCCAGTCCATGGAAACTTAGGTGCTGCGGGTGGTCTTCATGTGGATTAGGGATAAGAGATATATAATCCTTACTCCAAGAAGGGAAATTGAAGGGAAATAACTTGTAAGCGCATTCTCGCAGTTGGTGCAATCTTCCATCCCTTATCGGTGATCGTTTTATGTCTAAGGATACTAACGCCTCTAGATTTTCTCCACAGGAGGCCTTTGGAAACCAGGATCCACGATATTGGAGTAAGGATTTCCCATGTGTACACACAACACTGGTTGTGTCTGATCGGTTGGAACCATAGCGAAAAATGCAAATAGTTCAGAACTGCTTAGGGCTGCTCTAAAGCGTCATCGACGCTGCCAGCGTTCAGCTTCGATTGGGCGACATATAGGAGAAAGTTTACTTTTGTGCCCTTGAGAGGTCGTGCACAAAAATTTTGAGTAATGTGGGACTGTGCATCAACCGTGAAATATACCCAACCGGAGTACAGCTTATAAGCACACAAAAAGTTTTGTTATTCAGAGAATAGCGGATGGAATGTATGACAACAACCTTCAGCCCATAGTTCAATAGGTACTCGGGACGAACTTCACCAAAAGCCTTGCTGACGTCACTATGTACCACATCTAGTTGGCCACAGGCGTTGGAAGGGGGAAAGATTGACACTGCACGAACCGGATTTTCGGAAACCATGCTGTCGAGCGTTCGTGCGCACATACTATCAACCTGTTGTCCTACTTCGGCAGTGAAAAAAATTTCAAACCCTTTACTAATAATCGAAGTCAGGAGTAAGGTTATTCTCTTCACTAGTGCAGATTACACATTTTTCCTACGGCTAGAGTGGGAACCTTTCCCCATCCATCGTTGTGGAAGCCGAAACTGAAGTCTATGTATACCCGGTTAGAAGATTTCAGTAAACAATCATATGGCGTCTGTCAGCGTCCAGATTGAAAGAGGAACGTGTAGAAATACTTCTCCCATAAGACGAAAACCTGAGATCGGACACTCACAATATATGACGGTGATTATGACTGGAATCCTGTTGCGCTTTTACTATCGATGGATTAGTCAGGTCTTTTTACTACTGTGGATTTTTTAAGTAATGAAATTCGCTGTGAAGCCACACTTGTGCATCCTAGCTGTTACATGGCTGGTGGTTGGAAGGTCTACAACCTACTACTGATTATATGGTCAGTAGGCAGAAAATGATGGTGAAGCCACGATCTGTCGTATTCGAAGGCGGCCGGCTGAGAATGCGAGTGTGATAAAAATGAGCAAGTTACTGGAGCGAAAAAGGCAGAACACTGGTTGAGAAATAGCCGAGGTAGCCAAAGTTCGTTTCTTTGAACCGCGGTTAAAACTTCTATTCGGGAACTTCGGTAGCTTGCAAATAAGCGTGAACATAAAATAAATTTGGAGGTTTGTTCCTTTAAGTGAAGCCAATCTATGCTGAAAAGCCGAACAGCACTGTATAGCCGTTTCTTCCTTATTGTGAATCATTAGCAGCGCCTACTCCATGAAACTCCTGAGAGTCTTGAACCCGCGTCTTTCCGGCTTTTTGTGAGGTGCCCACTGCTGATGATTCCCAAGAAGCATGAAACAACTATGCGACGTTTCCCGGCTTTTCAGCATAGATTAGTTTTACTTACACGACGGAATCTCTGAAAAGATCCTAAAAGCTCCGCACACTCCCAAAAAACAGTAGACTTTTTCGATATACTTATATTGAGATTTCCGTCATGGCGAAAGGCTGACGCCTGTCTGAACCATAGGAAAGTCGATAGTAGTTTCTGGCAAACAGGATTCAGGAGTCAAGCTACAATACAACGTATTAGCAATTTTAAAAAGTTTGTGAACATTCATCCTTGCTTGGACGTAATACACTACTCGTAGGGTTAATGAAAATTCTTCGACAGCCCACGAACAGTTTCGCCCTTCTTGGGGTTCATCAGGTAGGCACAATTCCGATGTTTTCAGCAACCTTACGGGTAGTACATTACGCTGTATTGTGATAGCTTGAATATTGTACCACCTGAAGCATGAGGTCGCCCGGTGAAGCACATTTAGTTGCTTAGAAGTATCATAAACGATAGATTCAGCTGAGTTCCAGGTGAGTCTCCCGCCAAACCGAATTTGTCTTCAAATGAGTGAATTTCGCTAAGTACCCTTGGTTTTCGCCGAGCTAGATTGTGGTAAAAAAAATCTAGGCCCAGTGATGCCGGTCATAGGTGCCCATACTTTCGGGGACTCTATTGGTGCACAAAGACCAAAATCCACCTTTTGCATTCATACAAGGTGACCCGTTCATCTGTTAGGAATTGCTTCTGTGTCGCACCGCAACTACGTGGGTTTTTTTGTGGACAGAAACTAGACCTCGTTGGCTGCACCCAATTCTTTTTGGTATCACAATACTAGAAAGAAAGCATTTCAAAATACAACCATCCAAGTCTGAAAACAATACGAACAGTTTGTGTCAACCATGATGAGGTTGGAGTTAACCTCACACCTAGTACGCAGAGAGAGTGGGGGCGACCACAGGCGCTTGACCGAGCACACGTAGACATACATACAAATAAACAAACAGACAAACAAACAGACAAATTCCTCTAGTATGGCACGATGACTCGCAAGTACTACACTATCCCAAATCTAGGTCACGCACGCAAGCACAAATTCGCGCATCCACTTGTCCTATTTCCGGTTACGCTGTCTGAGGTCCAGGTACATTGATTAATTCAGTTCCTTGATACGTTCTTCCTTCGGTATTCATTTCGAATGTGTCATTCCTTGAGAAGGGTTGCTCTTTGTAACCAGACTATCACCAGACAATACCCCTTATTTATAAGCACACCTTGATGTTCTGAATGAAGCACTGAGACAAATCACAGTGGGACGATGCTAATGACATTATCCAGTTTTTGGGTGACAGTTGACTTGTGACTGTGTCATTGTCATCGTGGTAATCCCCCTTAGAAGAAATTGACCAATTCGGAGACAAGGTTTGGCGAAATACCCTCATTTGCAAAGTACATAAATTTGCTGATCAAGTAGAACATAAGGTTGGCCAGAAACTCGGGGACTGCGCCCAGCTGAGGAGCCCGAAGAATGGCGAAAACGATCATAGGCTGTCGAATATCTTTCAGCAACCTTATGAGTAGAGACGAGCTTTCATGCACTGAACTTATTTAATGAATGGTTAAGTAAACAAGCATTCAAAAACCGTGCGGAAAGACAGTCAATCATTGTAGAAAAGAATAGGAGGTTTTGCGAATAAAGTGTGACATCAAGAGTGGAAATTCATTCGCTTGTGAGGATCTCGAGATCTCTCCACTTGAAGAACGGCTGACACGTCAGAATCCTAATGAATGATGCACCGAACTGCTGTATTTCTCTGGCAAAAAGTAGGGAACGGCCCGTATCACGCTGACCGTTCTGCAATTCGATTTGCCGGTATGCTAATCAGCGTAGCTTTGTATCTATTCAGTGTCCCTATTAGACTTTCCTGTTGTGGCCCTAGGGGGGGGGGGACGGTGTCCGTCAACTGCCACGTTTGACACGCATTTAGACAAGTTAAGATTCCTCAAACCGTTCGCCAGAATCCTCCACTCTGGTGATATTTATGAAGTTGCTGGTGTTCAATAGAGGTCCGGCGCTAGCAGTATGTGTACTCTACATTTTAGCGCTAGTCTTTCGTGTCGCCTGCGTTAATCTGACACCTCATTGTTACACGTTGACACATGGGTGATATTTATGAAGTTGCTGGTGTTCAACAAAGGTCCGGCGCTAGCAGTATGTGTATTCTACATTTTAGCGCTAGCCTTTCGTCTAGCCTGCGTTAAGCTGACAACTCATTGTTACATGTTGACACATACCGTCCAGATGAACTCTTGTAACCCTGAAGCCGCAACCCTGAAAGCTCCCGGAATGAAGTATAATCCGTAAGATCTGTGGCTGCTGGGCAGCCTATTCAAACGTCAGGCTCTACCCAGATGCCGTGTCTGGAAAACCTAAATTTAAGTAGTAAGTAGTAGATTGCCGCTACAACTAAAAGCATGGTTTGATAATTACTTGAACTGAAGTTATCGTGAGAATTCTTTGCGAAGAAACTCTTGGAGGTCTCTGCAACAGGATATTGGAAAAAACTGGTTCGTGACTAAATTTTCCAAATACTGACAGCAGTGAGAATCTTGAACTCAAGCAAAATAATCGGGATAATTCCGACTGTGTAGTTTGCGATAAAATAATCGACCAGACTGGCGGAATCAACAGACCAACGTGTTGTTCATAAATGCGCTTTGCGGTGAGAGATATTTTGTCATCGGAATAACTCAGACGGCTCCCATGACTGATTGAGCTGGGATAGCACACGAGCACACGAGCTTGTCCTACAAATGGAAATGAACGTAATTTAATCAGTCCCAAAGGAGACAACTAATATAAGCCATAGCTACCACGTTCGTTGGTCACCGTAGTAACAACAAAGACCTTTTGTGTCGTATAATCCTTTCCCTCAGTTTGTGTGTTATACGTGTCCACTTGGGCCTATTGTTTTCGGTGGGGATCAGTGTGGACAAAAGGCTGTTGAAAATGAAGATTTGTTTAATTGAGAAAGCTTCATTGTGCGTGACAGGGGAGGTAGGAAGGATTTCAAACTTATTTTCCGAGCAAAACGCACATCATTCCCCACAGCGATGATGTTAGGGGGGAGAACTTTCAAAGAGCTCTATTTCCTGATTATGGTTCTTCAGTGTGCGCACGCACACCAGACACGTGACTGCATGTGAGAGCAACCAATCGATTAAGCGGTTAGGAGGCAGGCCCTTTGAGTCACACGACGGGGTCTTGAACTGTCTTGAGTTATGTTCACAAGGAAGACCAGCTCCCGAAAGGTTTAGCGGTGAAGCTTTTCGTTCTTGATAAACGTATGGAGTGAACACATCAACTGTACCATGAATTATGGATAAGATCGATATTCAGTCGATCCCAACAAATGGCATGACCTGTCTGTAAACATTTAGCGGTAGCAATGTGAAATCGTTTCAAAAACTGCTTGGAAGCGAATCATGTTGTAGCTATGTGTCGAACGTGTGATCGGTTTCAATACTGACATCCATCGAACCATACTATTTCACGGCTGTCTGCAACGGTTTGTCGTAATTTCAAAGACCAGGAAGTTTGAAAAGCGGGGCCTTTAGGCAGATAACGCCGTCAGTTCGTCCGGTGGGAGAGGCGGCATTGACCATCCATACACGCACCTTTACCAAGGTATGCGAATTTTGATATCCTCTTGTTCCAGCTCGACCCTAAGGGACCGAACTAAGCTATGTTTGTTGTTGATATAAACGGCCCTACCTGAGCCGGACCGAACTAAGCTATGTTTGTTGTTGATTTAATTGCCCTACCTGAGCTACTTTGTTCATGCCTGTGCCTGATTAGTTGTATGCCGCCATTGAATATACTTCTCCTAACGATCGGTCATTTTTTCACCCAGAGGTCTTCACTTCCCAGATGTACTTATCAAGCGGTGGCCTATCTAATTAAAAACTGAAGGGGGCACAAACCAATTCCTTCACTGATGGATCTCTTCTTGGTAAAAGGCCACACACGCACACCAGGCGACATCAAAACAAGGACCAGGGGACTGTAGCTGACAGTTCTCGTCAGGATGGAGTGATACCGTATTCCAGAAATCGGAGTTACGTAAAACCGCGTATTTTAACCATTTCCGAACTGCTTTTATGGTTGAAATTTATTAAGGTCGACTGAGCGGTAGAAAAATTCACCAACCGCGTCACTTAGCTGCTCCCATTTCGACCTATGAGGAAGACTACTACCGCGACTCACGTTGGCTGTCTATGCTACCTTTCGTTGGGGTCTGTTGATAAATCAAACAGTTTACAACACTCAATTTTGAACCCAGATTCTCATGTGGGACGGATTTTAAGCTTCTCCAGCGAAAAGTGAGATAAAGTGCACATATTACAGCAAAATATTGCCGAAATTTTAACTTGGCCTCTGTCCCTTCACAAACATACCATTTTCAAACGAGAATCACAGTTTTCCAAGGGGGGATGTTTGAAAACCTGATGAATTAATTACCTTCAAAAAGGCCTATTTTGAGGGTGGTCCATGACCTTTTAACTGATACTGCCTAGGCGCACAAAAAATAGCCACCACGTTGACCGCGAAGTAGCAATCGGATTTGAGGGGTTTTTATCATAAAAGTAGGAGGGAACAGTTCCAAAACTGTCTGAAGTTGTAATTCACTTTTGTCACAACGACGTCCCTTCTATGAGTTCAACACCAGATAGCTGTTTCGCAGGTTCCGTGAAAAGAAAAAAATTGATGAGCGCAGAATACTGACATCCCAAACTTAGTCATTAGTGGAGTCCCGACAACCGACACCAACAAAGGACTGAGTGTTGCAGCATACCCATCCTCGTTTGGAGCCAAACACATGTGTGCATAGCGAAACACACTAATTTGCAAACAAATTTGGTTTTGCGAGAGACTCACCTGGAACCCAGCTAAATCAGCAACCTTATGAGTAGTGTATTACGAAAGTTGTGCATATTTATTACTTATTAACGAGCATCAAACTTAAACATGCACCACTTCTGACTGTTTATGCAGGGGCATTGTTTTGGTATCTGTTGCATGAAGTTTGCTATAACATTGCGGGGCTTAACGGTGAGGAGCACAGGGTAGCGACTTAAAACCGCCCCAAGTTGTGGTCTAAAACGAGTCATGCTGCCGCTTCATTACTGTGTGATTGACAGTGTCGGAAACACTGACCGCCTCGCACTCCAGCAGATGGCCTGTGTTGTAACTATCAAAGGGGGTGAAGATCGGGATGCTCCGCAAGTGCAGGTCACTGGGCAAAATGGTGCGAAGTGAACACACGTTAGGTGACGCCTGGCGGTGGTGCAGACATACCGGGTAGAAATCGATCCGCGAAAGAGCCGACTGTCCAATGTGCATGAACCAATAGCTTCACTGAGCAGTCATCGAGCCCACAAGATGTGCGCGTGGTCACGCGGGACCGCAGCGGTCAGCGTGCGCGTGTGATTACCCTAGCGGTTTGCTGAGGTAGCTCGATAAAAAATGGAAAGCAAAAAAAAACCCAAGCTGTTGAACCCCGAAGCCCGGAAGGCCAATGAGAGTGACAGGCGTCAACTTGTTTGAAGGATGCATACGTAGTGGGGGACTGAATAAGTTGATCTTTTCTTGAATGACAGCAAACAACGATGGTTCTAGGGCAAGCGAATTTGCAGTTAGAAACATGAATGGTTTTTTAAACGACATCGTTTGTTTCTGGTGTGCTCGGATCTGCTGATGCAGGTGAGGGTAATTGGACCGTTCGGTCATGGGGTTTCATATACGTCGTAATCTTTTAACATCTCCCGGGTCTGGACACGAGATACAAATGCATCCAGAGAGTGTTCAAATCACTTTGGCATCGACAGGAACCAAACAGTTTACATTGTGAAGTGACACAGGAAAAGAACGTGAGATGTAGAATGACATCATAAAACAGACAGGTGAATGAAACCCGGGTCTCCATAGAGAGATTTCCAACTCTACGGTATCCAGTTTTTCAAAGCTATAAGCTAATTTGATGGAGGTTGAGACTTGAACACCCTTGACGCCACAGTCTTCTAAGTCGAGAGCACTTAAAGCATACTTTAGTTTCAGGATCGAGTATTTCTTGCTTAGTGGCACTAGAATTCTCCTAGCGCCAAATGACTCTGACTGGTTGAGGGCGGAAGACAAGAAACATTGTCTGACAGTGGGGTTATTTTCAATTCGATGCCTGAAATTCAGCAAACCCAATAATTCATAATAGACCATGCTTCATAGGCCCTTGTCCTCTGCAGTTTTTACTAGTTGACACAGCTCACTCACCAAGGATGTTTCAAACGTCCAAAAGTGCCAGTCGACCGTTTTTGCCTAGCAATCGACTTTGCGTTATCATCCACCCACCCTTGAATCGTTTACTTGCTTCCTCATGCATCGTTTATTCGCCTACCACTGGCTCGTTGGAGAACCACTGTGAATTTGAATGATCTCACTGAACTAGCCAAAATCAACATCAAACCAAGGCATATGACCAACTCATCAGCGTGATAAGCTGAGCGCGCACTGCTGGTTGAGATGATTACCAACGGCTTGGATAGCTATTGTAATTGGACAGAATATAACACAACCCATCCTTCAGTCAAGCATTTGACATCACGTGATCCCTTTATCGACGGTCCACGCAACGTGTGGGATCAGCTGATCCGACAAATAGGCCAAGTAAGAAAATCTATTCATTTCCAGGCAACGAGCGCGTTGGAAATCAACTCTTGGTCTCTGCTGACTTTTGGAGTCTAGCAGAATCTCAGTCCTCGTGTCTTCTTCAGGTCTAATGGAGATAAGCCTTGAAAGTATGCAACAATGGAATGATTTTATATATTGAAACAATACTCCGGGTATGGTAGTGTAAACAAGGTAAGACAGTTTAACGCCTGTTGATTCAACCAACTCCTAAGTTTGCCTGGGTAGTTCACCTAATAAACCAAAAACTGGCCCGCTTCTCGTAATCTGACTGTAGAATAAATCATGCTCACCACTATGTCTGTTGTTCGTTGGCCCGATAACTGTTACGCGCCCTCAATATCAAGAGCTATTAAGCCTCTTGCTATCATGACAACGCAACTTCGGCTATACTCACTTGTGCGATCACGACCACCTGGTGCTTGCTTTCCGGCTTGTCTACTTGATGTTGCTTTCTCCGTGTGACCTTGTTCACCATTAACACAAATTGTTTACGCCTTATTGCGCAGTTTGCTTTTATCCCTCAGGCTTACACAACGACCACCTGAAGGGCACTTAAATTAATGTTCAGCTGGGCAATCGATTGTTCAGCCACGCGTACAAGTTCCATGTGTGACACGTGGGAAATATTTCCCGCGAGTTCGTTAGCTTCCTTTCGAAGCGTCTGACTTGTACAGTTACAATTTTGACTGAGGTTTTCACTCAGTTATGCACAAAACAAATATGTAGCTTGGTAGCAAAGCTAGCCATAATAATTGATTTACTAATCATGTGAGGGCATGACGTCCAGTTATCAATTTTGTCAACGGTTCGGATCATTTCCAGATAATCCCCGCCACTAATGCAAAAAGTGCATGTGAGAAAATTAAGCCCCGCCACTTTTTGCCAGCTCAAATTTAATGTAAGCACACGACCTTGACCTATTTTTGATGAAAACAATACCTTATCCGCATATAGGCTCATTTTGTGCGAACATTTTCTCCGTTCGGACGTAAAACCTTGAATGAACTTTCTGACGCTTTCACCTCTCGTTCATGACAAGGAGACAGCAATACGTGTTTTGCAAAGCCACGGAGTGATCCATCAGCAACGTTTATGCAACAATGGCCACCAAATGACACTTTCAACTGTTTCTGACAGGTGGAAGTGTAATGCCCGACAGTGTTGGCAAGAAATCGGTGTTCGAAAGGGAACTTGGCTGGAGCGGTCTAGGATGGAGTTTAGGATAGTAATTCTATTCATTTATTGCTGGTCCAAAAATTTGGCAAAAATCAAACTCTGCTCAAAGGAATTTTCTATTAGCCACACAACCGCTGTTGACTGGAAGAACTTTCTCCTCGAAGTTTGCGCCTGACGGCTTTCGCAGACTCTAACAGTTATCGGCGGCCCAGGTCTACACGTGGAGATCGATGAGACGCTAATATCTCGCCATAAAAACCACGCAGAGCGAGTCCTTACCCAGCAGTGGATTTTCGGAGGGATCTGCCCGGATACTAAAGAGGTGTTCATGTATGCAGTGCCAGATCGAACTGCGGCCACTTTGATGGACACAATCCAGGCCTGCATCGCTCCGGGCTCAATCATCATCTCCGATATGTGGGCATCATACCATGGAATTGAAACGATGATTGACAAGAATTATACCAACGAAACGGTTAATCATACCGAAAATTTTGTGGATCCAACGACTGGAACTCACATACAAACCATCGAATATCTTTGGCACGTCTACAAGATGTAGAATAAACGCCAATGCAGCACGCACCGATCTTTAGTGGACTGCTACTTGTTTGAGTTCGTTTGGAGGCAAAGGTACCGAAAAACGGACGTTTTCATGCAAATTATTAATGACATGTCCCAAATTCATCCTCTTCAATAGAAACCGAAAGTAAAAATTTCATATCCTCTTTTTTCTGAACTTTTTTCGGGCGGCGTGGTTGAATTTTTTGGCGGGGCTTATCTGGAAAAGATCCGATGGTTCCTCCGGATTCACCTGAAAATCGGACTGAAAAGTGCATTCGTCGTCCGTGTCGCAGTTTTGAGTTGTACCGCTTAGTCGCTCTTGGTTTTGACCATCTGATCGAGGAACATTCATTCAATTTATTTTCCGAAGGACTGTCACCAACACCAGACGTTGGCGGTTTCAAGTCAGAGAAACTGGTGGGGTAACGACAAATGCCACCGTTGTTGTTAAACACTGCGAACGCCGAACTGACTGGAAAAGGACAGTGATTACGGCTGAAATTGTTTCTTTTACGGATTAATTCAGGACAATTGGAACTGGAGCTTTGCATATGCACTTCACAACAATATTTTGGGTCCCAACGCTTTTCACCACAACTAATTCACAGTTTGGAACAATTTTTTGGGTGGATAACGACATTAACCAAAACTGGAATTGTTTGAAAATTCTCACCGTATAATTAAGGACAACATAAATTGAATGAAGGGTACGTTTCCGACATTTGTTCGCCATTCTTGATATATATATATATAATATTTAAATCTATAAGATATAAGACAACATTTGGTGGTTACAAACTGTCAGTGGATAGTTGCAAAATAACGTGGAATATGAGGGTCAAGTGATCTTATCACGTGACTAGTCAGCCACATGAGCACTGGAGCCTGTACGAATAGCCTTTGGATACAGTGTGAACTTTGTATTCAGACACGATTTGTACAGGTGCTCACGCTCATGTGACCTGTTCACCAAGCGATAAAACTGAAATGTTTGAGAATGTTCCCCAAACGGAATGACACTAAAATGCCAGAAAGAGAAAGTAGGTGAAACAAGGTTCAATAACTAACCCACGGACATGCCCTCGGATAACTTTTAGGGCGGAATACTGAGCCAGTTCGCATCAAAACTCGTATGAACTTTTACTCAAGTTGCGCTGGTTGCCTGAAGAAAAAACCGAGCAACTGGCGATCGGGCTGGTCAGCCTTATATCTTCATGCAAAGGGACAGAAAGCAGCTGTCGATGAGGTAAAGGCCCTTGAACTTTTATGTTGTCTTCCACCATCTTAACCACTTGCCCACCCATGTTAATGATTAGCCATAAATGGTTACTTCAGTATTGGATATACGCACCAGAATTTTTGATATCATCCCATACCGACTACTTGATCGTACCGCAGGATGATCCACCCTCTTACGAGAAAAACGTTTGCTTTTTGACTGTGCTTTCAATGTTAGACCAACTTATAATCATCCACTGTTTATCCCAATGTAAAAAACTAACCGACCGCAAACTGCTCTGTTAAATCATGAAAATTTTGTTCAAGAAAGTAAACATGCGATCAGGTCCCGAAGTGCTCCTCCAGCCACGGAATTTCATCAAGGATCTGGTTCTTGGGTCGTCAGTTTCATGCTGTTGACAAGAGGACGACTCGCTCACCGGTCTTGATCTACTGAAGAAATTCAACTGGCAGTCGTACGTTATATGCGCGTAAACAGTCACCAGCCTTAGCCTATATGTCCATAGTTGCGTGGAAGTCATCGAAGGTGATCGTAAGCGTCTAGAAAGCAACCTTATTTAGCTCTTTTAGTAAAAAGCTCGGTGATTCAACCGAAATGGTCGGTTAGTCAACCGCAAAGCTATGCATACGATCCTCCAACTATTCTGTCAACGGTTTATTCGTCAACAGAACGTCACGAATGAGAAAACTCTGTAATTTTTATGTGATATGGACCAACAGGAGGTAGCCAACCCTGTGATCACAGGCTGACGGTGAATGTATGACCTACACTCATCTGCATACCAATATGGTTTTGACGGAAGGCTCATCTGGAAACCAGCTGAATCTATTGTTTTTAGTGTTCCTAAGTAAATTGGTATTCAGATGAGTGTATAAACGGAATTTCGTGCAAGTTAAGTTCACGTAGAACATAAAGTTGACGGAAACTCGGAGATTGGGCCTACCTGATGAGCTCCAATAAGGGCGAAACCGGTCGTGGACTGTCGAAGCGTTTTCCGCAATCTTTTGCGGAATGTACTGTATAATTTGACGGTGCCGTGTCGATAACGGTTTCATTAAGCGAGCGGTAGATTCATCTTCGGAAAGGGACGAAAGGGTTATAGTGTATCTCCCTAGTTATGCGAGGCTTTCCCCGTTGATAAATCCTTTCTTATATGCCACGCATTGGTTTTGCGCTTAGTGGAAGGGCTTTTGCAACTGGATAGTTGCTTTACTAGCAATTAAAAGTGTTGTTGTATCCATCAAAAGATAAATTGTCTTGTAAAATAACTTTCGAATGTTTATCCGTCGAATACTTGGTGAAACGTGACAATTATTTATCCGAAATTCAAAAGAAAAATTCTTGTATAACGGCAATCTATCGATGAATGTATCAGATTCGATCGAGCAACAAAACGGGTGACCCAGTGTTCCGTGAAACAGACAAAACAACGCTTAGGGGCATCCTAAGAGTTCAGTAGAAGACACAGTTATGTCCCTTGTAAGCAGACGGATAACAAACAACGGAGAAATTTAAAAACTGAATGTTACCTGTGGTCTACAAAACAGATACTTTTGTGCTGATAAATAAAATGTGGGCACCGGTCAAAAGCTGAAAGAACGAGAGGAGTGTGGGTGAATCCATGTTGAATATGTTCCGCTCACAAGTCTAATGGACTGCTTTCTAAAAACCCCAATTTTTCGTTTCCTACACACTTCTTGGAGTGCATTTTAGCCCATTTTTGAACTACAGACTGAGTATCGACTGTAGTTTTGTTGATGCTGATCTTGTAGCTGCACCTGCTGTATCCTGTGATTTTATCGGCCACTTCAAGACCACTTGCTTGTCAGACAAACATGAGTGACGTTCGGGGAATGACGCAGTTGTGCTTTTGTAAAGTGAAGCCTTAGTGTCTTGTAAATATAGGAACAGTCGTCCTAAAATGGGTCCACATGGGGAGAGTTACTCTCATCTGTTTCTCTAAACTTCAAGTTCATCGTTTACTTTAAAATAAACCGGATGTTGTGTCAAAGACAACCGTATAAATTCAGCTATGTATTGACCATAAATGGGACAGGATGGGCGTGCATCTATGGTCACAAAGGTCCTCTCCACTCCGAGCAGACCAAATGCGTTATCCTGTGGCGGTAAACCGTCGCACACATTACTTTTGGTCGTTTGCAGTGATGTTTTTCTTGATGTCTGTTCTGCACAGAACACCAATTTATGTGGCTTTCCAGTGGGTCCTACGTGGTGGAAGCGTGAAACCATCCTGGATAGTGTCTGGAAGGATGTCGTGTTGTCGTCACATACCGAACGACTCTGTTGCTGACGTCGCGTTTCTATGAGCGGAAGATGGTTGGTGTATCCTGAAGGTTTATTGGAATGTTAAAGGCCGAAAGTTGGAATGCTGTCTTCCAAGTGCCTAAACTTGAATGTGAAAGAGGCAGGAACTGAGGTAGCTGGTTGGAAGCGGATGTTTACGACTCGAGGACCATAAATAGTGGCCCTGCTAAGGATATTAGCGACCATTTTTCGATTCGAACAAATTGCTAATACCAAACAAGAGTAGTTTTCATCTATATATGATCAGTGGAATAAGATATCTGCTTCCAGTTATTATTAACATTACTTATATCATAACTAATAGTTGAAATGTTCACCGAGGTTGGGGATTTTAACGTAGGCGCTTCATCAAGGCGGTGTTGTGTAGTGAGTTTAACCATGTATTGGGCTCTTTCTGGGAGAGGTTAGTAAGTGATGCTGTGTTGGTTTTACTGGTGGTGTAATAATCAACTGTGATGCTCAGATGTGTTCATTTTACCCGAATTTGAAGATATAGGCGGCTTTCCGAAAGACTCATCTGCAGACTAACTTGGTGTCAGCAGGAGATTGAGATGAATCTCTCGTTTATGAGAGTTTAACCTGTGTGCTGTACAAAGGTCAGCTCACGTTTCATTTGGCATGATGTTCGAGATATCGGAGTCTGCATTCTTGGTATAATATACTACTCATAAACTTGCCGCAAATTCATCGGCGACCCACTACTGGTTTTCAGCAACTCATGAGTAGTGTGTTGTGTCAAGGTAATAAATTTCGAATATCATACAAACTGAAATATAAGACGGCCTTTGTAAAGTACAATCAGATAGAATATCATAGGCGAGGGATTTAGTTGGATCTCCCGTTGGTATCGCAAGTGCCTGTATATCTCCGTTTGTGCACAATCTAGTGTTAAAAAGAATACCTCATCGATGATACTTCGGGGATTATGCTTACCTGATAAGTCGCAGGAAGAGCGAGGCTGTCTGGGTACTTTGTTCTTGATCGTCTTGCATAAGTACATGGAGTATTTTTGAAAGAGATTGCTGTGCTTTCCATTTCATTTCATTCTTTACTGAGGTATTCCTTCTAGTTAAATGCCGGTATTCAATACTGACTCCTTGCTGCCGATATTGCTGATGTCGTGGGCGTCCATTTGTGATACGCTGGTCCAGTTCCTCATCGATTTCAAGCCTTTTTCATACCTCTTATCCTCTTAAATTCCAAAACCCCGACACGTTGCTCTTAGTTACCCTCTGAACAGCAATGATGGGAAAGACAATAGTGAAACATTAGCCATGCTCTCAAAACATAACCATGACGCGACCCGCTCTCAGGCCAGTTTCGTGTTTCTTCCCCAGAGTTCTTGTGGGTGAGATACCGATTACTCTGCATTCAAAGACATCTTTGATAACTCTTCGAAGATATGAAAATAACTTGAGGAGAATAGTCTTATTCTGAGACGAATTATAATGCACATTCATTCGGGGGAAGTTCTTCGGCGCAGCATTGAAGAAGATCTAAAAGATGCGTCCATGCATTTATTTTGCTATACGTTCGTTTTCTAGCACGTAGGTTGTGACTTAGTGGAGATTTCGTCCCGTAATTGAAGCCAATCTATACTGAAAAACCGGGAAGCACTGTACAGCTGTTTCATCCTTATTGAGAATCATCAGCAGTGTCCATCTCAAGAAACTCCGGAGAGTCTCGAACCCGTGACCTCCCGGCTAGTAGGTTGAACACTTAGCCGTTCGGCCACGAGCGGCCGATCAGCAGTGTGATTAACTCGCACTTAGACAGGATATAGCGCCCTTCATCCTTCAATCACGGGATCCACATCATGCGGTCACACGTGTTGACTGGCTCCCTGATCAACGACTTAGGTTATCTGCTGAGATAAGCCACCGAAAGTCAGTCAAATGTTGGAGACTACGAGTGTGACTGAAATGTACTGGACAAAACCCTACTGACTGCGGCGTAAGTTAAAGGACTCGTAAGACAGAATTTGTTCCATTCTGAAAAACAATCCACTGTGCTTTTCGCCCAGATTGGGACCTGTTACTTAGATGTGGCAGAATCAGTTATACGTCGTTCTGGTCAGCAGTTTTTCCTGCTGGTTGAAGCACCACGTGCGTGAATCACGAATGGGAGTCAAAGCAAAGAATCTCTTCTACCGCTCTTTTCCTCAATTTGGCGTCGGGTTTTCTCCTAAGACCACAGTAGTTTAAACGATAAGTCCCTTCTTAAAAAGGAAGAGAGCGCTATATTTCTACAAACTGAATAGCAAACACCTTCGTGATGCTCACTCCGTTTCCATCGAGAGGGATCACTCTACTTAGACTCCAGCTGTTCAATAAACTGAAAGCAGCTGACTCAGACCCCGTTCCCAGTCATGTCCTACCAGGTGACCAATGGGTTCTTGCCCTCGTATCATTGTATTTGCACCGATTGGCTTGATCGCTTTATAGTACATTTCAGTGTCAGTCTTACTCAAAGACGGCCTTCAAGTGAAAAGTGCGGACTCATACAACCGGATAGCAATCACTGTGGGAAAAGTCAACTCCCATGGCAAAGAGTTTTATCATCCTCATTTCAAATCGAATTCTCAAATGGAAATCTCATTTCTTCCCGTGCGTGTGGGAATTCAGTTCATCAAACGGTGGTATACTTTCTATAACGTTCGGTAAATCGTGCGCAGCTGTGAACTTACTAGGCATTTATGGATTGTGAGTGAATGTGCCTTTTATTATCTCCAACACATGAGGATCAAACACTTGTTTGGTTGAGAAAATACAGCCCGTCGTCTTCAAGAGTTTAAGGAGTGCAGGACGTTCACATTCGTCATGATGCCCGTTCGAAAATTCTTTACCTTGAACAGAAGACGTTCTATACGTAATGCACTACTCATAAGGTTGCTGAAAATTCTTCGACAGTCCACAACCGGTTTCATCCTTCTTGGGGCTCATCAGGTAGGCGCAGTTCCCGAGTTTCCGCAAACTTATGTTCTACTTGATAATTACACTCATTTGCAAATCAATTTGGTTTTGCGAAAGACTCACCTGGAACCCAGCTGAATCTCCCGCTTGTGATGTTTCAGGCAACTGAATGTGCTGCACCAGGCCGCCTCATGTTTCAGTTCGTACGATATTCGAGATACCGCGATACATGTATAGACGTAATGCGCTGCCAAATTTGTTTGCAACTCAGTGTATTTCGCTAATTTCGTGCAGTTTGGTTTCAAGTAGTTACGGAATATCAAATAGAGCCGTTTGAATATGGTACACATACGACCTTATCTCAGCTCATGTTATTTTTTTTGCATAAATTTGATCCAATACTCTCTGTTTCATTGTGTAAGTCCCGTCACAGTCTGCGGTAGCTGGTCTGCTGACCAAAGATGCAGCTTAAGTAGCCTGCTGGTCACTGCCCCGGCTTGACCTAATAGGTCTGCTGTAAGTGAGAGGTTGTGAGTTAGATGTCCCTTCTCAACGATCCTCTTTTTGCATTTTTGGGGGATTTAAACTATCAGCTGAACTCTGTGATTTGTTCCCACATAAACCATGTAGAACAGATGAACACTAGTTCAGTTTTTAGTTCTTGTTCGCCAGACATGCCGCTAAGGTTGTCTCTTCCAGAGGTTGTATCGCCGGTATGGTGGGTCCACCTCACTAACGATATTCAGGAAGGGACGATATGGTAGTGTTTTATGGGTTGATTACCAGCCACTCGCTCAAAGGATGCCAAGAGTAAACGACATCGCGACGGACTGTCCATAGTGTTTATCATTCGGAAGTACGATTATCTCATCACCTGGAAGTTTAAGGGTAAACTTGCAGTTTCCTGACAGCAGATGACAATTTTAGCAGGCTGTCTAAAAATCTCGTGAATATGAACTCGTATGCACGAGTTTTTTTCGTGCATGAAATCTCGTGAATATGAACTCGTATGCACGCGTTTTTTTCGTGCATAGACTGCGACCGACGTGCGAGTACTGGCACTCCTACCGAAATGATCGCATACTTGTATAGGTAATCCTGAAGGGAAATCCGAACCATCATTGACCAATGCTTCTGTAATGATATGCCATTTATACCGAGTTATAATAATGCTTTATCTTGTGCGTATCACTTCATTCATACTTTGGGTAGCGTAGTAACAGTTGAAGGAATAATTGTCCTTATTCCGGTATTGTGACCTCGGTCTATGCGAACATCCGTGATGAAAATAAAGGTAACCTTTAAGTTACCACTGGTCGTTTTTAAAAGAGATTATGACATGAGCCCGGCATGTGATAATCTGTTAAGAATTCAGTCTCTAGCATAACGTTCTGTTACTCAGTCCGCTTTACGCTTGTGCTGTAGCCAGAAATTCATTCACGGCTGTCTCTGGATGAACGGTTTTTGCAACTTAGCCATAAGACAACAGCTAAGCTCATACTAAGTGCGCAGCCCTAAACCAACATTACTGATACAACGAAAAACGAATGAACTCACAAGGATTGCTCATGAAATCGGCAACCAAATCAATTAAATTTCTGGTCACTTATTCCCTAATAAGCTACATGTCAATATATATTGCGTTATCACGAATATCGAACAAGTGAATCATAAGGTGGACTTTATGCGACACAATCATTTAAAGAATACCATCATTAACCGGATATTCGGCCAGATTTAACTGTCTCCCATCAAAACCAAATTCGGAAACAAATGACAGTAGTTGGAGAATTTCCTCCAGTTTGGTTTCGAGTGAAATAAAAGGTTGACGAAAACTTGGGAACTACACCTACCTGAAAAGCCCCAAGAAGAATGAAACCGGTCGTGGGCCGTCGAAGAGTTTTGGGCAACTTTGTGAGTAGTGTGCTATGTCTAGACAATATTTTGCTGAGAGTTGTTCGAAAGCCCACGACCGGTTTCATTCTTCTTGGGGCTTTTCAGGTAGGTGTAGTTCCCAAGTTTTCGTCAACCTTTTATTTCACTCGAAACCAAACTGGAGGAAATTCTCCAACTACTGTCATTTGTTTCCGAATTTGGTTTTGATGGGAGACAGTTAAATCTGGCCGAATATCCGGTTAATGATGGTATTCTTTAAATGATTGTGTCGCATAAAGTCCACCTTATGATTCACTTGTTCGATATTCGTGATAACGCAATATATATTGACATGTAGCTTATTAGGGAATAAGTGACCAGAAATTTAATTGATTTGGTTGCCGATTTCATGAGCAATCCTTGTGAGTTCATTCGTTTTTCGTTGTATCAGTAATGTTGGTTTAGGGCTGCGCACTTAGTATGAGCTTAGCTGTTGTCTTATGGCTAAGTTGCAAAAACCGTTCATCCAGAGACAGCCGTGAATGAATTTCTGGCTACAGCACAAGCGTAAAGCGGACTGAGTAACAGAACGTTATGCTAGAGACTGAATTCTTAACAGATTATCACATGCCGGGCTCATGTCATAATCTCTTTTAAAAACGACCAGTGGTAACTTAAAGGTTACCTTTATTTTCATCACGGATGTTCGCATAGACCGAGGTCACAATACCGGAATAAGGACAATTATTCCTTCAACTGTTACTACGCTACCCAAAGTATGAATGAAGTGATACGCACAAGATAAAGCATTATTATAACTCGGTATAAATGGCATATCATTACAGAAGCATTGGTCAATGATGGTTCGGATTTCCCTTCAGGATTACCTATACAAGTATGCGATCATTTCGGTAGGAGTGCCAGTACTCGCACGTCGGTCGCAGTCTATGCACGAAAAAAACGCGTGCATACGAGTTCATATTCACGGGATGTTTAGACAGCCTGCTAAAATTGTCATCTGCTGTCAGGAAACTGCAAGTTTACCCTTAAACTTCCAGGTGATGAGATAATCGTACTTCCGAATGATAAACACTATGGACAGTCCGTCGCGATGTCGTTTACTCTTGGCATCCTTTGAGCGAGTGGCTGGTAATCAACCCATAAAACACTACCATATCGTCCCTTCCTGAATATCGTTAGTGAGGTGGACCCACCATACCGGCGATACAACCTCTGGAAGAGACAACCTTAGCGGCATGTCTGGCGAACAAGAACTAAAAACTGAACTAGTGTTCATCTGTTCTACATGGTTTATGTGGGAACAAATCACAGAGTTCAGCTGATAGTTTAAATCCCCCAAAAATGCAAAAAGAGGATCGTTGAGAAGGGACATCTAACTCACAACCTCTCACTTACAGCAGACCTATTAGGTCAAGCCGGGGCAGTGACCAGCAGGCTACTTAAGCTGCATCTTTGGTCAGCAGACCAGCTACCGCAGACTGTGACGGGACTTACACAATGAAACAGAGAGTATTGGATCAAATTTATGCAAAAAAAATAACATGAGCTGAGATAAGGTCGTATGTGTACCATATTCAAACGGCTCTATTTGATATTCCGTAACTACTTGAAACCAAACTGCACGAAATTAGCGAAATACACTGAGTTGCAAACAAATTTGGCAGCGCATTACGTCTATACATGTATCGAGCAGTTTGAGCAGATGCTGTCGATGGTTGAAGACTCCTTTCCCTTGAAAGTGGGGATGCCCAATATGTTACTGTGTCTGTCGGACCCAGAGGAGTGATGAGTTCCTCGGCGAAGCAAAATGGTTCGACTGAGACTGCTGTCGCCCGATGTTTCCTGTCCCCACAGATCACCATCGCTTTCGTCTTCCGGGCGTTTATCTTCATACCAGCTCTTCCCAACTCAACCGCGGCAGCTTCAAGCTTCTCTTTGAGGCGAGCTTGACTTTCTGCACACGACCCAGTCGTCAGCGAAGGCAAAACCATCTACTAGGGTGTCATGGAACTGGTATCCCAGTTGCGGCATCGACAATCCAAGAACCTCATCCATTGCCATGATGAACAATAATGGGGAGAGTGGATCTCCTTGCCTCACACCTCTGTGGCAGTGAACCTCGGAACTGGGGAAAACTGCTACAGCATTCTCATAGGACTGTGCGATGTATCGAACTAGAGGTGACGGTGCTCCAAACGCCTCGGCAGATCTGACGATTGTGTCATGCGAAACCGAATCAAATGCTTTCGAGATATCGACGAACGCCAAGCTGAGGTTAGAAGCAGTCGCTGAAGAGTGACGAAGCAGGGCATGTAACAGCGATGTAGCTTCCAAACAGCCGTCCCGATGTAGAAATGCAAACTGGAGTGAAGGCAGTTGCAATCTACGACTCCAGCGATCAGCAAGCACCTTGTGAAAGCATCGGACAAGAATGGATGATACGGAGATCGGTCTCAGTTGATCCGGTGAAGTCGGATTATGGACCTTCGGAACTAGAGATACGAGCACGACACAGGTGTGGGGACACCCCCAGCTAGTAAGAGTAAGTTGAAGTACCCAGCAAGTACGTTCGCATTGAACCGGCGGAGCATCCTGGGTGTGAGCTTGTCCAGGCCTGGGGACGAATTGCCCATTGAACGGACCGTACGGCCGACTTCCTCTCCTGTGATGGGCTCAATCAAGCTCCAATCGGATGGTACTACTACGCGACTGGGCCGGCTGTCCACGTGTTTTGGGGCTGAGAGCACCTGTTTCCAGTACTGCTCGGCGTCTGGAGGTAGGCCGCAGTTGCCTTTGTACAGATCTTTCCATGACCCATCGAGCACAGCAGACGCTGCATCTTTCCGTCTTTGGTGGTATAGGGTCTGGATGGCGGCGTAGTTGGCTCGGCGGATCTGCTTTCGGTTGACCGGCATCCGATGGGCTAACTGACGACGGCGTCGGGATACGGTTTTCCAGGTGTGTGGAAATGTCCTGGAGGCGTGGAGGTCCAGAGCGAGAGGACTTGTTCCGGTGTCATGATGCCAGACTGCAACCCTCGGGCAAATGCCAGAAGGTCAACACTAGCAAGTGAACTGTCAGCATGGGATTCTAAGAGTGACACGGCGCAATCCACGGTTTGTTTAAACCAGACGCTATAGTCATCGGCTTCTGACGAGTAGGCCGCTATTTGACCGATGGTTTGGTCAGGTCCACCAGATGATGATTCGTCCTGTTGTGCTTGCCAGTTAAGCACCCGTAACCTGGTTTTGATGCTGATAGCCGATCGACCAGGAAAATACTGCTCCAGTCTCGCGAACAGCGCGGTTTGCGTTTCACAAGACGGATATAAATTGTTAGCCAGGCGCAAGAGCGATTGTGACTCTTGTTGGGACCAGCGGGCACCGGAATGCTTCACTCGGCTGAGCTTATCTGCATTATGCTGGGTGGGGTGTGCGTGCCGGCGATGTTGACTCAGGCCAATCTTCGTCGGAAAAAGGCGGGAACAATCAGCGCAGGCCAATTGGGCGACCATGTTCGTACCAACACTATCATTGTCGTGAACTCGATGGTGGGCTACCAAGCCAGCTTTCGATTTACACCACTTGCCACATTCCTCACACGTGAGCCCCACGAGTCTCTCCTGTGTACTGGTTGGAACTGGTGCGGAGGCGCCAGATGTTTTGTAGTGTACATTGTCGAAAGTAACCAGCACATTGAAACCAAACAGGGTGGTTAGCCCTGTCTGGAGTTGCTGAACTCTTAGCTCACCCAGACTGGCGTCCAGGCTACCCAGTCGGCACCACGAGGAGGTGGTTCAGCTCGCCGACCACATGGCAGTACTTTTGTCGCGCCTACTGGCTATGTGTGTTGCAAACACTTCGGGAGCAGGTCATAACCCAAGATTTTTTACGGCTGGGGCACAAATTGAGTGCCTTAAAAGTGCATGAATTCGCGACCAGAATGATTACAGCCGATCTTTCGGCCTTGTTGATTGTACAAGACCCAGGTGCAGAACCAGCTGCAAGAGAGTTGCAGACATAAATGGCCCACATATATGTACTGTTGGATTACTCTTATTTTATGCTAACTGGTATTTCCCGGTACAAAGAAAATGTCAGATGTTGGTCCAAACGGTCTAGCATTTAATGCTGTGGACCAAGATTTTTAGCTTTAAAATGTGATCAGCTATTTCAGATGGGCTTGAAACTCTGTATCCGGTTCGGATGTTAAAATATCTTAAAGTCAGAGGTGACCTTGACGAGCCATATTGGTACTTCTTTTTCGGTGCACTCTTGTTCCCGTAGACTTAAGTGCATAAAAATGAAAGTTCGTGCACGTTGAAGACATTTTAGAAAAAATTTCAGAGTATTTTAGATCATATATATATATATATATCAGTGTGACGGTGGATACTACTGATGAGGCATGCGAGTAGTATGTCTTCTCGTAAATCCGCTTCGCGTCTCCTGAAAAGTGATATCTATTACCGAATTTGTGGAGTCGCTTTGTAGCATTTGCTTGCATTTGAGTAACAGTCAATGGATATCCAGGAAAGTTCAAGAAGACGCGTTCAAGGAGAAAATGGATATTCACTTTTGTAAACAAGATGCATATGAGAGTTTTGCTTCCCTGTCCAATAGTCTGTAACTGTTAACTTGGTGTTTCTCTAATGAAGAAGTCCGCAGCGAAGGCCTTCTTCCTCTTTCATCAGTATTGAAATACATTATGTGATCACTGTTGGACTACGTGAATTCGAGTCACTAGAACAGCTTATGTCGGCTGTGTAATTATTTTTGGCCGTTTGCAACAACACTAAGCCCACTTCGGTTCTAGTCTTCCGTTTTCTGGGCCATATTTCGCAGGTTCCTGGTTCTTTTCGGGTTATTTCTGCTTACGCCACTCACTACTATACTACCTGGTGAAACGTTGCACATTTTAAAAACCAGCATCCATTGTGTGCAATTTGTTTTTGGTCGCCACCCCCAATGAGCACGTGCACATCCTACCGTCCCTCTCACTGAAGCGATCAGTTATGTTCAGTTGGCTGATTTGAAGAGTCAGGACAGGAAACGTCAGCGCCAGAACACAGAATTTCATCACCCTCATCTGCTGGGAACCTCGTCAGATAACAACGGTCCCTGCGATCACACGATGACTACTGTTCGTGATAATATACAATAGTTTGTTTCAAATTCCGCTTCGGTGCTAATTGAAGGACTTAGCAACCAGAAACAGGATGGTAACAAGCAGCCCATCATCAAGAGACAACTCTACTTGTCACTGTGAGGATAGGAACGATTATGCCCACCTAGGTGCGTTTGTTTAACCGTGCGTTCACTCAGATGCGGGTACGGAAGATGGACAGTGTAAGCGATTGCTTGGATAAACCAGCTGTTGCTTGTTCCATACAGTTGACATTCAGTGCTAAACTATTCCTGTGAAGTACGGTTACGTCCTATTTCTTTGCTTAGAACGCGAGAGTGCAACCTGGACTTCCAGGAAAGTAAAACTGATTTCAAGATTTGGATTATTGTTTTATGAGCATCTGTAGATCGTAATGAGAACAACTTTCTCCTCTCTGTACTTAGTCACCAATATCGGGCTCAACCCAGAAGTCACTCCCTAGGGCTAGTTCCAGACACGATATTCTTGCCTTTAAAGTGATCTTCCCTAACTTCCGGGACAGCTTCTGAGTTCGTTCTTCACCGCACCGTTTATTGTCCTAGAGTGCCCCAGCCTGCAATATCTTTACACCCATTTTCCTTGGTCGGCGCATAGGTTCCGTAGCTGCTTCTGTCCGTATCTGACGGGACTAACACCTTCAAATCCCCAATGTCATACAAGCTGGAGCGGATAGATAGGACGAATGTCTAAAATTAAACCAAACCAAAAGATTGTATGACGCATCATTTGACGTAATGTCAACACTAGATTTGCTTCGACTTTTTAGTTACAGCACACAACTGAATCCCTTCTCAATACCCATGAGTCCAAAACCGCCTGAAGCTACTGAACCAAATGCTAGTCTTCTAGCTAGCTCGACGTGGAACAAAAAAAACGCAGCAAAGTTTGTGGAATGTAAAAGGAGGACGGAAACTACTCACAAGGTTTCGGAGAGATTTGGTAAACAATCGGTGGATTTATTGCTGGACAACGTGAATAGAATTGAGGGCGTAGAACTGGTAAGGATGTGGAGAGCGGTTTTAGATCAGCCGAGATGATATGAGGTGGTGTGCAGTTATCAGCAAAATAGCCCGGGTCTAAAGGTACAATATCCAAGCAGAGTAAGATCCAATTAACCACCCCCCAACCCCAAACCAATTGTCCCGGCACCGCTTGACGAATACAGGCGAACAAAATCTGTGAAGGACCCCAAGAGAACTATTCCATTAAGGTGTCAGACAGAAAAATCCAGGCCGCAAAAATCCGGATTCAACATGAAGACAAGTTCCCTCTGACCAATCTATCGTAGAGTCCCCCCTAACCTATCTATCGTAGATGTTGGTCAATCCCACTAACCAACAAACAGGAACATCAGACTGACACCCAGCACTGATCAAGTCGGCTAGGCCTAAGAAATCTCACGGAGTGGTTCCCTGACTGCCTTAAAAACCCAATCAGCCTGCTTATTTACTCACTTGGCCTGACGAAGCTTTTGTGTCAAAAGCGAAACGGTGCCCAGCAATAAGTCCACCGATTGGTTACCAAAACTCTCTGAAACGATGACTACCCAGTCGGTCCCAAACATTTTCTAATTGACTGAAAACATACTCGCAAGGTTGCTGAAGACTTTTCAGCAGCCCATGACCGGTTTCGCCCTTCATGAGGCTCATCAGGCAGTTCCCGTCTTCACGTCAGCATTACGTCCTACTCGAACCCAAACTGTAGGAAATTCACGAATTACACTTATCTGCACATCAGTTGGTTTTTAACCGGAAACTCCACCGAATTCCAGCTGACTATCTCACTAGAAAGTTGGAATTTTCCTTCAGGAAAATCTAATGCGACATCTCAAACAGAGTACCAACTAAAACATTAGACGGCCTTTGTGTCGCACATTTATTTTGTAAGAACGTTGTAAACGAGAGATTCCGTTTTAAATTAAGTTGAGTTCCCTGTTATAGCCAACTGAGTGTATTTCGCGAACTTGATAGACCTCTTCTATTCGAGATCCGTTTCGGATGAGAGAAATTCGAGGGAATGGTCGTTCTGATAAGGATAACTTTAAACAGGAACCGGTTCAATAATGCTCCTAAGGAGCCAAAACCAGCTTACTAAGTATCCCAAAGGGATGACCTCGTTTGGAGAGCACTGTGGTTTGCATCCGAGCCCTCTTAATCGATCAAAGCACCAGTAAATTCGCCCATTCATTTGATCAATTAATCGTCCTGTGGACAAAGCACAGCGCGCATCTTGGTGGTAACACCCAGCCATCCCCTGGTATTTTTGCGGTCGGCAGGGTACATTAAATTAGAAGCACAGAAATGTTCGCGCACTCCTTGCCGGACTGATTTGTCCGTTTCCCGATGGGCTTTTATTAATCAAACAACACCACAATTTGAATTTCAGAAAAAATTATTTTGCAACAAACTGGGGGTTAAGAACGGGGGATTTTTTTCGGAAAACAGATAAATTTTCCAGGCAACTGAATGTGCTGCACCAGGCCGCCTCATGTTTCAGTTGGTACGATATCGAGATGTCGCGATACATGTATATACGTAATGCACTGCCAAATTTGTTTGCAAATGAGTGTATTTCGCTAATTTCGTACAATTCGGTTTCAAGTAGAACATAAGATTGACGGAAACTCGGGGACTGCGCCTACCTGATGAGCCCTAAGAAGGGCGAAACCGGTCGTGGGTTGTCGAATAATTTTCAACAACCTTACGAGTAGTGCATTACGAATAGACAAATTTTGTTCTCATGACAGTTTTTGAGTAAATCAAAACAGACCCTTCCGCAACCTGATTACACCACGCTGTAGGAAGTCAGCGATGTCATATGGCAGGTAATGCGCTGTCTAGGTTGTTGAGTGATGGCATGCTTTGTGTTCTTTTTAACATCTCGTCTCTGGTGATGAAGGAAAGCTTGGAAAATTGATCTTGAGGAGACCCTTAGTGGTTTAAGCAGACAAGTGCACTAATGACTGTGTTTTGGAGATGGAGCTGCATTTTTAGTGCTGCCGATTTTAAAATATTTACTACTTGATGCCTTGTAGAAGTGACATCAGTGGGTGGATCTTCCGCATTAATTTATTACTGCCAAGTTGGGCTGTACAGTGGACGTATAGTCTATTCACGATGCTGCGATTTTACCTTAGTTATCGTGCCCCTGACCTGAAAAAGTTCTCGAATACGAGGTGCTTGCCTTCCGCATAATGAGTGCTCGTGATGCTGACCCCATTAGGGCAAGGTGGGCGACTAATCCGATGAATCAGCACTTGCTTTAAACAGCATTTTGCATAGACATGAACGACACGAGAAACGAGCGAATAATGAATAACTGTGGCCCTGCATGGGCTGATATATGATCCTGAGGTGGCCTTGAGATCATTTCGACCAGGTCTAGTTCGCAAGCAGCCACGAGTGAGGTCGAGAGAGGTCACACAACTGAAGGCTTACTGTGTTTTAACTACTTTGCTGTAGGTCATCAGGTTGTTTTTCTGTAATACTGTACACATATATAAGGCCAGAAAAAAATATTCTGACGTATACACGTGAACAGGCCGTATGGGGAATTTAACACATCATTCTTGCTACCTTAGCCGCTGAGTCACGTGCTGTTGCGCGCCAACTAGTCCGTGGCCTCTTACAAAATTCAGACAGCCTATAGGAACCCTCTTTCTAGAGAAAGTCACCCAATTCATTACCGTTGACCGGCGGATTCGAAACAATCCCTGTGTTTGGCGTTCAAATTTCAAGAGAAATTTGACTTCGGAACTCTAGTGTTAATATAACAACCTCTTCTTCTGCCTGGGCGCTACCTGGTAGTTGAAATTAAGTCTTTTTGCTTTTCACTTGTATTGAAATTAAGTCGCCCGAAAGTGTGAATTGCTAACGGCATTATTAAGGTTGGATGGAGAAATTCCCCTCAGTGATAAGCGCTTACAACGGAGGGTACTCTATCTCAATCCAGTTTAGCTTATTTGACACAAATGTCTCTTAATTTCTCTCCGGATTTCATTATCCAATGTTTTTGTGTCAACATCGCGTTGTTTATTGGCTTCTAGTATAGCTTTGAGATGGAAGCTTTCAGGAAACAGAATGTGATGAGATAACCTGTTCCTCTCTCAAACATCGATCATCACAATTTGAAAGCGGTATATCAGTTGTAAACGTCGCTTGCCTAGAGGCGCAATCACGTGTTCAGTCAGCTTCCCATGCAGACTCAGACAACCGTGTGACAAGGAACGGTCGAATACCCGGATGTGCTTCCCCACGGGACATTTTGTTCAGAAGGGTTCAATGAGAACCATCAGCTGGATGGGTGAAATTAGATCACTGAAGTGTGTCACCGGCTGCGGAAGTGATGTGTTTCTCACAATTAAATTGTTGACACATTTTAGCGACCGAGACGAGTTTTGTCAATGTAACCCTGGCTACCAAACTATCAGTCATCTCCGCGTAAGCCCGTTCAATTTGACAGTTTAAAAGTGGTCTGGATGAAGCACCAAAAACGAGCGTCATTAATTCCGTAAGCGTCTAATTTTGCTTTCACTCGAAGCAAAAAAATTCCTATCTTTTAATCCACCAAGCAAAATAAATGAAAGGAAACTTATTCTTGTACTTACCAAAAAGGTTTAAAAGCATTTAAAAAGTAGAAATTACCGTGACAGTCTGCCCAAGAAGCAACCAAAGACAAGCAAGCAGGTCAATACAAGTCACCTCATCACTCAAGTAATCAAAGCTCAGCTCCGTATCTTCTGACCAGGATAAAAAGCTACGATACACGTAAATGAATGCGAAACTTTAAATACGGAGAATGAAAGAGAATGTTCTGCTTTGACTACGTCGTAAAACATTGCAGCTTCCGGGATAGCTAGAGGCGAAGGCCAAATTACAAGCGATATATCAGTTTTACCATCATCGATGACTGACTTGTAAGATTTGTAGAGGTCACTCATCAGATGACGCGTTACGAACACTAAAATCACGTGACAATTCCTGTCCCACTTGCAACCTCAGCCGACAACTTGTACACTACAAATTCTCATCCATTTTTGTTTACGTGGCTACCACTTGCGTAACGCGCCAGGCTTATGAGCTTCAAAACATCAGGTCAAGTTGTATTCACGTGCGTGCAAGCATCAAACACGAAGGGACACCCCTCTCTTCACATTGCACACAATAAATAGGCATACAACTAGGCTCACCACACACACACTCGCGCGAACAGGACAGGAAGTCAACAGAGCTCCGCAAGTCTCCACGGGCAACTATGGAACACGTGTAGCAGCTATACTGCGGAGAAGACACGTCCCGCGTCCGGAACTTCACTCAGGAACTCTCAACAAGTGTCCTCAAACGACAAGCCACTTTTTGGCTTATTCCATTTTTCGGATTGTATCTATTTTTATCAAGTACACCTAACTATTGTATTCATCACATTCTTGTAAGACAGACATTTGTTAGTGCTTGTTACCTTCTGATAATCAACTTAATTACGTCACAGCTAGAGCACTAACAGATTCAAGTGCTGTTATGGATTTTCTGTCAGCCGTTGTGTGGTGAGGCGATGGGAGTAGATAGTGGAGAGGAATTACTCCAACCAAGTTAATCAGATATTTCGTCTCGTACTATGTTCGGTACGAACAAAGCCACTCAGATTTTTTTAAACAGAAGCATTAGTCAATGACTTGGTGAAAACTGCTCAATGATGCATAATACAGCCAGACGACTGAGAGTGAGCATGGCTGCAAATAAATACTGTCAAGCATTTACAGTGTAGATAGGAATAAAACTATGAGCGAAGTCAATCAATATATAGACCGATCCCCTCTGTCTAGGTAAGCTAATTGCTCACATCAAGGTCTTCTGTGAGCCTGAACGTTAACACTTTCGGGTTTGATTTACGGTGGAAGAACCTGAGTGATGTTTTCGTAGTCAATCCGACGGCCTGTGGCTTGAATTTGCTTTGCAGTCGAAGTGGCTGTGCGAAGGTTTGAACTTCGGAGGGGAGAGGGACCGCCCTATCAACGCATGCTAGGCGCAACTGAATTGTCACCTCTGAATAGGCGGACTCGATCATGCTTTAGCGATGTGATTAACTTGCCCAGCCCTTCGACCTAGTAAGTATCCTGTTGTGTCGACCGGTCGAACCAACTGTTAGAACTCCCAAGTCAGGTAGCGCCACAGTGAAGTAACGTTGGAATTACCTCCAAAAAGATGGTTTTGAGATAGGTATGTCTAGCTCCGAAAATAGAGGAGATCAGGTTTGTCCGATTAGAACTTAGCAGCCTAATATCATGCAGTATTCTTTGCGGAATGCTACATCCACCCGAAGGTGATGGCTATTTTTTAAAGGGAACTTAACCTTATGGCCGCTGGGGTGTTACCCTTTTTCTGGTATTGATTTCTTCGTGTTTCATGTAGGGCTAAACTTCCGGCTGGGCACTATCTCAAAGTAAGGAATGAAACGAGCGCTCCTCAGTGTTTTTCTTCGTGAGGAATGAGTGCCGCGGTGTAGTTGGTTGGTGGTCTTTCGTCCTTTTGCTGAACTGAGTAACAGCTATCTGATGAGTTACCAGTACACGCACCCGGGTTGTCGATGATGTGCCATATTGCCTGTCTAGTACGTCAAGTAATTATGTCAAACAGAAAGTAAAGTGTACTATACAACTGTAATGTTTAGTGCTAAGCCAACAAGCTCCCTTCGCGATAGATTATTACACAAGAATGAAGTCTCTGGTCGCGCGGCGACCAAATTGCTTCGCTAAAACGTGGTTTATCGCACTCTAATGATAATCTTCTGTGTAGGATCATAGAAATTTGAAATTTGAAAATTGAAATAGAATAAGTATTACAATGTGTTTAGCTGCCCCTTTTGTATTATACGAGCAAATTGATGCCAATGGGCAAAATACAGGGCAGCTATGTCTACTAAATACATTTTTGTGCTTCCCCTCGTTATCCCAAGAGTGAGAGGAAAACGTAGCCTTCATTCTTCAGAGGCCTCCCCTCCATGGCCGATCTAATGTAACGAAAAAGAATAGCAGTACGAAAGTAGCGTTTCTTTTGCTGGCAGGTGGGAAACTGAAGGTTCTTACCATCACTGACTTCTATCAAGGATTTCTATCAGCACAGCTATCTCCACAGGTGCGAACGCGAAGGTGTGTGTGTGTGTGTGCGTGTGTGTGTGGACGCATTCGCGTAGAGCCGACATTTCTTACGGAAGGCTTTAGTTATCACTTGTTGCTGTTATCTGGGTGAATTGTCTTGTCAGATCACAGCTGACAGCCGTCTTCTCTCAAACATCCGATGATATCCTTCCCTCTCCCACGTCGGAAACACTCTTCTCGTGCTTGACCGATACAATGGGGCTTCTGTTTCTCGTGATAGCCCTTTGTGAGACTCGATGGGACAGTTAGACAACGCCACGTGTGTGGGTGGGTGGTTGAGTGTGCAAGTCTGATGTGAGGAAAGCAGCTGTGTCAACCGGTTTGGTGAGACCGTAATTATGGACAGATTCGTGTATTATGGCGCCGCTGCTGTTGTGTAGAGCGATCATCGTTTGCTCGAAATGCAAGTGGCCGTCACAAGCAATCATAAATTTAGGTGATGAGCTGTTACGAATATCATTCTGCGAATACAGAGGTATGCGGGTTATTCGGGTGTTGGCGCCTAAGACACTGGTAACGTGGAACTGTTATTCTGGTGCGAAATGTGAGTTATGGAGCATTGGATTTCACCCATACATTGACCGTACTTTTTAGAAGTGCAATCAAGGGGTTATTAAGCCTGGTACATAATGAACACTTACTTGACTTGGTGAAATTCCAGTGACTATACAAAGCTAAACCAAAAAGAACTCGATTTTCCCATTCTCCAGCTGACCTCAGAACACACAAAAATGAACACGCAAGAAGGGAAACACTTTGGTTTCCTGAAGTGTCCCTAACTAGGAAGAATTAGTAACCGGTTAGATGTGAACCTTATGTGGTCTCTCCATCCTACTTAGAAGATGATAGGGAACAATATATAAATTTGAAACTAGTATAAACGGAAAGATACGTGCTCACCTCCACAGTGCCAGCGTTTGTTTGAATCATCTATCCGTTCTATTGAGTGATGAATCTAACCTGTTCTGCTCACATCAATGGATCACTACGGCGATTGCACCTACCAATCGGGCATGGACTTCATTATCGTCGTTTTGTATCGTGAATGCCTGTAGAGTCTTTTATGAACACAAGATAGGGACAGTCATCAACGAGATTCTAGAAAAACCCAGGACATTTTAGATTCAGACCAAAATCTTGAACAGTGAACAACCTCCGCTATCAGTCCAGGTGTCTGTAGTCGTCGGCATTCATAAAACCAGCTTCCTCATACTTATGTGGTCACACTGCGGCGTCAGAGTGCACTGGGTCACACCATCAAGTGATGATTTTCGTTGACTCTGCCTGCACAGCGTCAGAGTGCACTGGGTCACACCATCAACTGATGATTTTCGTTGACTCTGCCTGTACCTATTGACCAGCTAGAATATCCACCAATCAGACGTGACTCCACATTCACCCTCTAATTGTTTAATCCACTTAGCCTTGCGCACCGATGGCTCGCAGGGTCTGATCAGGTGAACATACAGTCGATTCTCGGACATTTGGTCTTCTCCCTACTTTACACAATCCGGCTTATAGCACACACGATGCTGACTGTAGGGCTATATGGTTTCGAGATGTTGGACCGGCGATTGACCTTACCGATTACTGATAAGTGGCGGAAAACCACATGTTGCACAAAGTGGTCTGGGAATGTTCTAGGCCCGAATGTTCAGGCAATTTTTCTAAGTTACAACCGTCCCTATACACTTTGCCATACCCAACTGTTATCTGCGGAAGTTCTTATCGCCAAAATCACATTTTGCGGATTATGAATCCACTAGCTTACGGCAAGTTTGATATTCTAAGGCCGCATATAACCTTGATAGAGGTCCTGATCGCATGACTAATGTCAACCAGCCAGTCTTACTGGGTTACTGCCAACTAGATTTTGACACATCCACACTACTAACAGAATTGTCAATTAAGACACATTCAGTTTATGGCAATATTCAGAATTTCGCCGTCATTCGGAGTCTGCGGGGCTGTTTGAACAGCCACGTTTTTACGAACAGCTATAAGAATATCTTCCGTTTTTGCTCCCATTCAAGGTAGATGATAGGTTTTTTTTCGTGAGAGAGCACCAGTGTGTTCAGCAACGCTATATACATTTCCGGCTAGATTCGTCACTATTTACAGGTCGCTCTTTGAAGGGACCACACTGGTCTGATAAGCTATTCCGTGAGACAAATGCGATCTGCTCAGGATCGCCAAAACTTCCAGGGTTAATACAACTGGTAAAATGAGTTGCGGTTATGTAACTCGTCCTCCAGAAAGGCCTTTTGAGCAATGTGAGTTATAATAATTCATCCAATGACTTATTTAGTTCGCATCTTTCCATCGGGATGCCTTCTGTGTCTAGTTAGATACAATTCTGTACTTATGGATTCAATAGGGTTTCTATAATTGAGAGATTCTTGAAAATCTCACCACTGTTTCTTCATTGTCTGTATCTCCAAGTGTATGGAAACCGAATTCCCTCAATGTCGATTCTAATTTGGGACAAACTTGGTTATTTCTGCTACGATCTAACTAAATGTTTGCTATTTGTATTCCCCTGAGTTTCTGGAACGTTCAGACTTACTGCGCAATTTCATTTACCATAATATCACGCAGCACAATAAAGTGCATTGGTGCTTCGAGACCAAACTCACGCACTCATCTCCTACGGGGAAGACATGAAAACTGCTTGGTTTCAGGACGTTTTAGAGTTAGTAATCCAAATAACAAGATTGTTAGCGATTCATGACACACCCCTTTACTAATTTCCGAGTAACAGTTGAGTAGCTAATCTGAATACACGTTACTCACCTGAGCATTCCGACTGGATTGTCGCTGACGTAGGCGGCGTTCACTAACAGAAAGTTACACAAAGCTCTCGGACAAGGCATGTTTGTGAAACATCTTGATACTCTGACCGTTAAGGGAAATCTTGCTGGTTAGGTTGACACTCCTCAAGCGAACTAAAGCTGCTTGGAATTCAAGGCCGTAGTGGGTACATCGTGGGAATACATAGGTGACTCCGAACCATAGCCGAAAAGCGTGGTTGGCTATTGTGGAGCATCGTCATTGCAGACTGGTCAAGAGTTGTCTTCCTAATATGTAGGTATATGCCTATCCTGAAAATTGTCTTGTATCCCTCAGCGAAAGTGCTTCAATTGGTGTGAAGTGTCAGGACATTGAGGTGCTTTTGGAGAGTAGTCTTCTTGATGGAGTGTCAACGAGAATGGAACAGTCTTACTCGAATATCTTGTTGTCCCGTCACATGGAATCCCCTGAACTCCTTACCAGCTCACCATCTTGAGGGCCGTCTTGCAAACGGTGAAAGGCAGCTTATTTTGTTCAAGTGCCAAATGTGTTCAGATAAACAAACAGAAGTGCTGAGTATGACGGTGACTTTCGAAAGCTTTGAAGTGCTCTCCTCGTCACTAGTCATCGTTTGTAGCCCTTTCTATGGTTGATGCTGGAACCGAAAAGGTTTTCTACATAGTGTATACAAAGTAGGACTATTTTCATACTGGATTTGGTCTCGACAAAGCGGCCAACTGTTGGAGGGAAACGACTGCTTCCAAATCCCCCCCCTGAAGAACACCAACTCTTAGGAAAGAAGTACTTTTTTCATCTTGAGGGGACGAGTATTCGGCTGGAGGGTTGTGTTAGACACAGATCGTTGATAGACGAGTAAACAAAACAAAGTGGCGAAACAGGTTATATTCATCTCCATCTGGTAACAATACAAATCAAATCTTTACATATAGACTGAATATTACTGAATAAAAGAAACAAGAAACAAACGGAATTGAAGCAGGATCTGTGTGGACATGAACTCTGTCTTGTCTATCAATATAAAGGAGGATGTTCGATGCCTGTGAGCCAACGCTGTCAAATGGTCTGCTTATTCAAAGCTTCTTTGATTCTGTCGGATATAGGCAAGAATAGGAAAGTTAAACACATGGAATTTGCAACTGGAATAAGAAGACTTTGTGAATACGGAAAGTGGTATAACCGTTTGGTGTTGAATTATGTGAACGTATTGCATTAAACCAAACAGGATCAGGCATTTACGTAATGCACTACTCATAAGGTTGCTGATGAGCCCTAAGAAGGGCGAAACCGGTCATGGGCTGTCGAAGAATTTTCAGCAACTTTATGAGTAGTGCATTACGTATATACATGTATCGCGATATCTCGAATATCGTAGCAACTGGAACATGAGGCGGCCTGGTGCAGCACATTCAGTTGCCTGGAAACATCACAAGCGAGAGATTCAGCTGGGTTCCAGGTGAGTCTTTCGCAAAACCAAATTGATTTGCAAATTAGTGTATTTACTGAGGATCAGGCATTTATTGTGCAAGTTTACAGTGGCAAACAATTGCACTTGGTCCAATTTTTCACGTGAGACTACACCAGGTGTCACTGTGCTGTATCCTGTGTGGCCGTCTATTGGTTACGCCGGAACTGAGTCCGCCACACTACGTGATAAGGAGAACACAGAGAACCTGGGATACGGTTGTATTGTCAGGACAAACATACAGGGCTTCTGCGTAATTGTATGGAGTGGCTAAATGGCCATTTATGGCCATTCGCTTGTTCGTTCTCTCCAGCCAATGGCGACGTCCCTGTCACGAACACCTTCACACCCACTCCGCTGATCGCATGCTGCTAAGCCGTATTTGGTAAGCTCCGCCAAGACAACTATTATCCGATGGCACCAGTGGTGGCCTTGGGGACACGTAGTTTTCTGCACATGTATTTTTTGTGTCTGGACCCTTCTTGACACTCTTAAATATGGGGAACAGGAAGGGTGCGCACCTCACGACTCAAGCAACCCTTCACAGTGGAGGCCACGATCCAGTTACGGGTGGCTGAGTAGCAATATGATGAAGTTTATTCTAAGTGTGGCATAGACTGACTTATTTTCTATTGCTTGTTTATTAGATTAGACTGACTCAAGTAAATCAGAAGTGACTTCTGTTGAGAATCGGTGATGAACCTGAGCCCTTAATCTATATCTTCGCCGCCTCCCTCTTCTTCTCTCTCCTGTGTCTAAGTGAGAACTAATCACTCCGCTGATTAGCCACCTGTGGCCAAAAGTTCAAGCACTGACCTGAAGGCCGTGGTTACAAAACTCTCTGAGTTTTGTGGGGTACGCAGTGCTGAAGATTCCCAGCAGGCGTGAAACAAGACTTTTCAGCACAGACCGACTTCACTGACAGGACGAAATCTCCATTGAAAAAAATGACCAAATCAACTCACTTCACCTTTGATTACTCTCTATTGTCATAATCAGCAGTGGAAACTCAGTCCTGCATAAAAATCAGTTCACAATCTATGGCATAGGGGAAAATTTCTACCACTTGGCTAATAGACCTGTGACCCAGCAGTTAAGAACTCAATGATTCAGTGTAGGTCGCAGTGTAGGCGCCGTAGGTCGCAGCTCAGGACCGTTGAGAAAACATGATTTAAACTCCTTTATAGGGTAGGAGAGCAGAACGTGTTGATGCTGTTGCATATGGTGAAGGCAGTTGAATCCGCACATACATCAATGGATTCATCCATCAGTGCTTACCAGTTGACGTTACGTATGGACCATGGGCGGGTCAAGGTAAACCTCGGCACGTCATTCTTGATCCCTTAAAGAAGACTAATTTATGAAGCAAATATCTGGCCAGAAGTGAATTCCACTTGAGACTCGTGAACCAGGAATTGATCCAGGAATTGAGCTCTCAACTGCCATCCAAATTATCGCAATTTTTCACGGACACTGCCCTTGAATTAATATAGCTTAGACACTTCCTATTTTCCAACAGGAACAAAGGGTTTGAACATCAAACAGTGAAAGTTTACATTGGTACCGTCGTTAGGTTGGCTGTGTGGTGATGATACTGATTTTGCTGATGATAAATTGTCTGACAAAAATGGTAATTCTAATCAAACTAGCACTTTCCGCTATGCGAATTTCGTAGCCTTAGTCAAGAGCGGATCATACCATGCACGACAGGCTAAATAATAAATCGTACTACTTGCAAATCACAAGTAGTATGCCTAGACGGGAAAGCCTACGAAATAATAGGGGTCTTTAGCTGAGAAACCAGTATCACCACAAGCAAACCATATTGATGGACAGCCACCTGGCGAACATACTACTAAGAGGAAATTATCCAAAGACTAGTTAGAAAACAGTTGAAAAAAGGTTATGAACTTTTAAAGTCCAAATAGACCAACCATAGCATCGAAGAAGTGTCATTAAAAAATTCACTGCCAAATTAGGGCGAGTGCACTTACTGGAGGGGTAAATTTCCTGAAGTAATCACATTTGAGCAATTCACGATGTGTAAAAAATTTCATCGTAGGTGGGTCGAAAGAGATCTGCTTCGGATCCTGGGCTTTTCAGGGATAACGGCCTAAAGCGCACAGATTGAGAGCGAAGTGGTACGTTGAAAAACTATAGCGGTCAGTGAAAGAGCTCAGAATGCAAACAATGTAAGTCCACCACGTGTAAGGGAGCTAGACGCTGATAAAGATTTATAGCGGACTTGGTACTGAACGCTACGGGTTGATTTTGTTTGATTATGTTAGAGTAAATGAATACTCATCAACATCCGTTATCAGAAGAAATGAAATTCATTTTTCGCCGTGTAGTGGTGTCTATTTTAGGACCGACCAAAATTGGCGCCACTGTTCAGGTCAAAGGCATGAAAGATTTGTGGCTTGCAACTACCAGAGGCGTAGAAGAGATCCTGAATAGAATTTGAAGGGTGCGCAGTGGATCCTACTTTAAATCTAGCAAACTCAGTGCTGATTAGCTCCAATTATAGGAAAGCACTACTATGCAGGGGTAAAATGCTGCCCAGACAACATATAGACCGCGCTGAGTGCTTTACCAGAAGCAAACCGGTATCAAAGTGGCGGATAACCACTGTTCTGCTAACAAGGTGGCAAAAATGAAGTTAAAAACCTGGGACACAGCATTGAACCGCCAGGCTACCAGCTTGGCTCAACTTTTAAATATCTTTATCGTTTATTTTTGAAGAGCATGGTCACAGACATAAAAAGTGAATGCAAGCGATGAATGCGAAAGGGTTACAGGAGAATATGAGATAAAAGAAAGAAAGAAAGAAAAGAAAGATAAAAGAAAGAAATCGCATCGTGATACTCATCCCCAACATCAAAGATTCATTTTGCGTGATCCCATATTGATTGGCTCGTCGCACGATAGCGAGTCGTGGACGTTAGGCAAAACGAGAGAACAGTTGTGAACCAACTCACTACATTTCAGCTCGGGTTGATTTAACTCGCAAAGCTGTCTGAAAGTGAAATTCGAAACATTTTTAACCTGCAGCGACAAGCCATTCCAATCTTCTGCACAGTTCCGACCAACTATGATGTCTCCCAAAATCCTTAGTCCTGTGTACACCAGCATGCATTCCCAATGACTGATTCGATTACCTTGTGTGTTTGACCGTGTTGGTCATATCTGTCGGGAATTTTGAACATTTTATCTTACACTAAGCCTTTTGAAAATACAATTTTCCTCATTCGGGTAGAACCCCAGAAGATAGAGAGGAACATACTCCATATGTAACTCGTAATCTGAGTTTTGTTGTAATGTTTACTCTTGATACAGCCTTATGACAGTTAGATGCGCGCTTGTCTACGTATCATCCCTGTTGTTCGTTACGCTTTTGATCTGTGTGCTGTATTGCTTATTCTTGGCTGACTGGTGCTTACGCGCGAAGTAGAGTCACGTTATCAGTTCAAACTTGTAAGTAGTAAAAGCCGTTTGAAAAATCGCGTGGTCTGCCCCTTGTTCTGGTCAAACCCATGCAGGGTTACAACAGCATCCTTCGTCCGTAGAGGAGGGTTTTTCTCGATTTTGTTAAAAGCATCTAAAGGAACCGCAAAATCTTCCCTTTGAAAGTAGAGGGGGAGTTGCATGTCTGAAAACAACAAAATCTTGGGAACGGCAGTTTGGTTGCCCACCAGAAAAATCATTCTTTAGGATCCAGCTTCAGGTCTATCAGCTGCAATAACGTGAGAACTTATTAGGGGTAGTTTGCTAGAAGGCTCCCCATTACTTTGTCTAGAGGGAAGCTATCAATACTCGTCAACTTAAGAAAGTTGGAAAAGGCGTAGGGTTTATGAACACTCATAAAAAATCAGTCAAGCAGGACCACTTCACTTACCGCCAGCGAATCAGAACTTGATTTTGTTTGACGTCTTTGGTGAATCTGCGAACTCAGCAGTGACACCTTGTTCGGCGCCCTCACTTCGACGGAAGTTTTCTTCGAGTTGGTTCCCTGTTCTCTCATAACCGGTGCTGTTCTCGCAATAACTGTATTATTTGACGTCGTTCTGTGGGTTGTTCGGGGATTGGAACTAGATCTTGTAGTGTGCTGGCTCTGAGTTCGACCTCGAGTCTTTTGGGTTACAGATTTCCAATCCGACTGTTCTGGATCCGGCAGACTCGTTCTTCGTATTCTCGGCTGCCAGATTGAAAATAATGTTGGAGTTCTTAGAAGAAGGGCGTTTGTTGGGGGAGTTGACAGAATTTTTTTGGACTTCTCTGCCAGAATGTCTGTTTGTGCTTGTATTGGGCTGGGTGTGGGTAATCGTTCTGATGCAAAGTGATCTTGTTTATAGAACGATGGGATATAACAAATACATGGATCCAGTTCTTCCCACGTCCATTCACTTTGTTTAGCCGGCAGGTCAAGTAACATAGTCCCACCTGGGCAGTTGCTACTGGACTCTGCACATTGTTTTGACATCACCGGTTTCATGGTGCTCAAATCAAACTTGTATCGCTGACGAAAACGTTCGGTGCTCGCTCTACACAAGCTATCCACTTGCTGCAAGTAACGACTCGGAGTCACACAGTCCAACTTCATTTTTCCAAAAAGACATCGAATCGGTTGTCGATGCACCACCTCCATCCGCAAACCGAGAAAATATGCGGGCACAGTGATCTGCTAGACTTTTTCTTTATACAAACTGGTGGAGCTGTGTACACATATTGCCCATTGGTCAATCAGTGTGGATGAAACATCAGACGCAGATGAACCAATAGGCAGCTGATTGTCTGCTGGCGCTCGCAGAAAGGCGCGTGACCGGTTCGCGCGTGTGCTGATCCGGGAATGAGGTTGTCCTGTGCAGGGGAGGAGGGTTACATAGTGTGGCCTTGTTGACTTCACTCCCACCCGTTGACTGCGCGTCCTGAGATGGGGCAGGAGAGGAACGGCAAGAAGAATTTTAACCGAGGCGACAGCGAGTGCACTCAGCTCGATGCACACCCTCCACCCGCAACATCGGAACCACACACATCTGCATCAGTTTGAAAAAAACGTTACTGGTTCTATTCATCAAAGTGCACGTTATACAGAAATTGATGGTTTCTCATAAGAACACCGCTTTAGGTTAAAACTACTTCACAAAGATTATCTTAGTCTCATCTCTCATGGCTCATTCTGATGTACGCTATATGAGCGAGTAACTGCTGGTGATATTATGCAGAAGCGTGCATAGTAGTCTGAAATATTTAACTTGGTCACAAGTTACGGAGGTGCGGTTTTTCCGCCACCCTTCAAAAGACACTACTAACAGGCAGTAGTAAAAATGCATCGCTGTTCATAAAAAGTTCAACTTCACTGAAGATGCGGGAAAACGGATCTTTTCCAAATAAGCCACGCCACTAATGCAAAAAGTGCATGTGCGAAAATTAAACCCCGCCACTTTTTGCCAGCTCAAATTTAATGTACGCACACGACCTTGACCTATTTTTGATGAAAACAATACCTTATCCGCATATAGGCTCATTTTGTGCGAACATTTTCTCCGTTCGGACGTAAAACCTTGAATGAACTTTCTGACGCTTTCAACTCTCGTTCATGACAAGGAGACAGCAATACGTGTTTTGCAAAGCCACGGAATGATCCATCAGCAACGTTTATGCAACAATGGCCACCAAATGACACTTTCAACTGTTTCTGACAGGTGGAAGTGTAATGCCCGACAGTGTTGGCAAGAAATCGGTGTTCGAAAGGGAACTTGGCTGGAGCGGTCTAGGATGGAGTTTAGGACAGTAATTCTATTCATTTATTGCTGGTACAAAAATTTGGCGGCTTTCGCAGACTCCAACAGTTATCGGTGGCCCAGGTCTACACGTGGAGATCGATGAGACGCTAATATCTCGCCATAAAAACCACGCAGAGCGAGTCCTTACCCAGCAGTGGATTTTCGGAGGGATCTGCCCGGATACTAAAGAGGTGTTCATGTATGCAGTGCCAGATCGAACTGCGGCCACTTTGATGGACACAATCCAGGCCTGCATCGCTCCGGGCTCAATCATCATCTCCGATATGTGGGCATCATACCATGGAATTG
Organism: Clonorchis sinensis; assembly: GCA_003604175.2. NCBI lineage: Eukaryota > Metazoa > Platyhelminthes > Trematoda > Opisthorchiida > Opisthorchiidae > Clonorchis > Clonorchis sinensis. Next base: position 7,032,063 of record CM030374.1, on the reverse strand, counting down.
AAACGATGATTGACAAGAATTATACCAACGAAACGGTTAATCATACCGAAAATTTTGTGGATCCAACGACTGGAACTCACATACAAACCATCGAATATCTTTGGCACGTCTACAAGATGTAGAATAAACGCCAATGCAGCACGCACCGATCTTTAGTGGACTGCTACTTGTTTGAGTTCGTTTGGAGGCAAAGGTACCGAAAAACGGACGTTTTCATGCAAATTATTAATGACTTCCCAAATTCAGCCTCTTCAATAGAAACTAAAAGTAAAAATTTCATATCCTCTTTTTTCTAAGCTTTTTTGGGTGACGGGGTTGAATTTTTTGGCGGGGCTTACCTGGAGAAGATCCGGGGGAATAAAACAAGACAGGTTAAAAAACACATTGCTTCGGATATCGAAATATCATCAATATTTAAGAGCTCGTGTAATAAAAGAAATAAAATATTTGGAAATAATATGAGTAAAACGAACCACTTCCTAACAGGCAGGTTTCGGTGATTTTTACTGGTCAGACTGAACAGTCTTCCGTGGTTCGCTCAATGTTGACTGAACTCAAAACGGTACTTTTCGGCTTGTCATGTTAGGTCAACATATACGGATTCGTCCAGTGTGTCATCCCCACCAGTACTGCCCTCCCAATTTGTTCTGCAGGTCCCATGGCGTTTTTTGTCAGGACAGTTGTGGCTGAGTTGCACTGATCTCTGCCTGGCTGAGTTCAGTGGGCACAACTTTTCTTCTTGGGAAAAAGGCTCAATGTCCATTGTGCAATGTTTCTGTTCACATTCCGGGAGACGTTTATCTGTCGTATCTGTCGTTTATCTGTCGTATAAATGTTTTGGCCCACTCAAATCGTTTCCCCCAGAAATTGCTTGTTGGGGAGAGCCGTTCTACAGCAACCTAAGATGGTAAGATTGGGGAGGACAGTGCCAGCTTGCTACTGGCCTATCACACAATTTGGGTGATTGCTTCTCCGATACCAGACACTAACATGTCATTTTTACGTGGCTACATAGTTTACCTATGACAATGCCACGTTCGAACCCAGTCTACCCACCTGAAGTTAATTACGGGTTTAGGAAATACACCCACTAACGACTGTTTGATTTACTTTTTACAGTATGGTATACAGTCATATAGTATGGTATAGTCCTAGCATAGTCATATAGTGTAGTATATAGTCGTAGTATATATAGTCGTTAATCCCCTCAAACTTCGATTAACCTGACCTAGACCCTTTTCTCCTTTTTTCGGCTGTGAATACCAACGTCCAGTCCCATTTGAAGCATCTCAACGGAGGCTGATTTAGAAAGTTATCCTCTCGTTTCAGTCCGCCACAATTTATTAGGTTTGTGAGGTGTGCAGAAACGAGAGTTACCCAACGATATATAGCGTCTTTAGAACCGAAGATGTAAATTTTTCGCGCTGCAGAAGACTCCTCTTAAGGTCAAACTAGTAAAACAACTGGTGAGCGGGAAACAATGCAATTTCTTCCATCACTGACAGATTACCAGCGCATCGCCTGGGAAACACACAAAAGGTCGATTCATGGCTTTACTCATAAAGTTAGTGTCCTTGACCTACCGAACGTCGTCCGTCATTTGCTGTTAATAAATTTAGTTCGTGGCGGGAGGCTTCTCGTATGAAGGAGGCTCACAAACCATTCAGCTGCCTTCACTCTTACCCACCAGTCTGATAAATGAATCAATTTGGCATATTCCAAATGTATCCATGCATGTTTTCTTCTTTTGCTCAAACTGCCAAGCCCAAAAACCGATTCGGCGCACTGACATTTCATCTTCGCATCAATACTGTCATCGCACTGCTGCTTTTCTCCACAAACTCTCCACATCGAATTCATAAGCTGCATAATTTTGGTGATTTTTCACCTGGATGACCAATTCATTTGTAATGGAACCACTCAGTCCTTAACAGCCATGGCCCTACCTGCATCTGAAAGAATTCTCGAGGAAAACCACGTCTGCATTATGAATCCTTCTTGCTACCTGAATAGGAAACGCTTTATCTCGGACAGGTAACTCTCAGGTAGAAACGAGTCCAGGCACACATGGGATTGTCAGTGTGTGGTTGAACACAGTTTATGGAGTAGCCTCGTGTTAAATGGTATGACTTGGAATTTTTTTAATATTCAGGTCTTACCCTGAAGGATGCTTGCAACCACTACTACTGACTGTGTCACGAAAAAAGGGCGCTAGTGAGGCATTGCAATTGGATCTGCAGGAGGCTGAAAGCGAGGTCATTCTTCGAAGGTGAACTTCCCCACCCCAACCCACATACGACGCGCGACGCTGGGACCCAGCTTGAACCAAAGACCTCCACCTAGTTTAGAGCTCGTGGGAGTTGTATTGATGACCCCCCTCCCGACTCACCGAACGAACGTTGAATAAATTCATTTCTTAGTTTCCATGTGTCTTATACGAACAAACTCTTCCTTGGATGTTTAGTTTTCCACTCCTGCTTCCACAAAGAGAAAACGAGTACCCTAACGGACCCCTCCCAAAAACTGATGGTTGTGAAAATGGGCTCGCGATTATCGGACTTGTGTTTACATGTGTTTTTCTTTTAGAGTCAAGCGATGAGCCGTCACGAAGAGACTGGACCTTACCGTGGTGTGACGGTTTGCGCACCTCAGTGACCCATTGAGCTATACTGGGGGTGTCCCCGCGACACTCACAGAGTCTCTCATACCTGGTTGGTCAATGGTTAGAGCTCTGACAAACACAGTCTCCTGGCCTTCCAGGTTGGGGGTTGGAACATGTGGCGATTTGTTCCGTAGAAATGGTAGTGCATTTGCATTTCCCGACAAACACCACTGCCTTGCGGTTAGGCTTTTGAGCCAAAGGTTTTGGTTGAGGACCCAAATCGTCCTCCTGTGTAGATGTGGGAGCCTCGACAGTTTTCCAGCCTACGTAAAACCATGATACCTAGGTCAAGTGAAAACGAAGACCTACGATTTCGTTTTCCGCACCATTAAAGAATTGCAAACTAACTAGCAGAAGTTTTATCAGTATTTTTGAACAGCTGAAGGTTAAAAATGAGTGTGTTTGCAGAGTTGAAAAATGTTTAGATGACGTGGGAACATTTCTGAATGGCACCTTAACGTTTCAACTAAATTTATTTCATTCTTTCTTTAACCTGTGTGATTATTACCTGGCTCGATAGATCGACTCACCTATCGCCTAACTTCTCATGAACTCAAAGACTCAAGGGCAGTCCTATGTCGAACACCTCCCCCAGTTCGGATCTTGTACACCACCTGTATTGATGTACTCCTCTCTTAGAATAATCTTTGTTTGTCCAACTGACCAATTAAAATTAACCAGGAGAACATTGGGCTTTTTGTTAGTTTTTTTAATCAGGGTGGGTCTAAATGATGGCAGCTGCCGTTAGCTTAAGACATTCGACAACTTCTCTCATTTGCACAGAAATCTGGCTTTTATAGGAGACTCAACTGAATGTGTTACACCATATTTCATTTGGTACGACATTGGAGATATCGCAGTACACTGACTAAACTTGGTCCAACAGTTTTCAGCAGCCTTATGAGTAGTGCGTTACATTCGCTCTGACAGAAGTAATCGGGCCCACTAGCAGAAGTGGCAAGACAAACTTTCGTTATCTTTGTGAACCGGTGCATCAATCAGCGACTGGTCTTGTCACTTGTTGGCTACTACTTAGTACCGAGTTATTTTTAAGTATACAAATGAGTGTATTTGTCCAATTTCGTGCAATTCGGATTCAAGTAGAACATAAAGTTGACCGAAACTCGGGGACTGTGCCTACCTGATGAGCACCAGGACAGGCGAAACCGGTCGTGGGCCGTCGAAGAGTTTTCAGCAACCTTATGGGTAGTTTCCTCTAAGAAAACACGTTGTGATATCTCGAATTTCGTACTAACTAAAAATATGAGACGGCCTTTGTGTAGAACATTCAGTTGAAGAACATCATAAAACGAGAGATTCAGCCGAGTCTCACGTGAAAACCATATTGATGCGCAAATGAATGTATTTGTCGAAATCAGTCCATTATTTTTGTGCGTCTATTCCGCCTTTTCTTATCTCTTTTTTTCTCGTCCTTTTCTTGTCGTGCTGATCGTTCTGTTTCCTTATCTCAAAACTACCGTAGTTTGCTGACATTAGTATCAGGGGGAAATTCTAACCCCGCTCCCTACGCTGACTGTCGCCGAATATAAACAGAGCGGTTCAATCCACTATTGAGCCTGTCATCGAAAGGGACACAATCATGTGGCCGATAGTTTTCACTGTCAAACTGTCTACTCGGCCTGTAATTGGTCCGACTGGCTATCACAAATGATCGGAACACACCGGAAATGACTTGGATCGGCCGTTTATCTGCCGCATCCATCACCTGTCGCTGCCTTTCATCCCATCGGTCAGCAGCAGTTGGATGACACTCGAATGACAAATGTTCGTTTTCCCATGATTATTAATTCGTAAACAGCGTCGTTTGTTTTAAACCGCGCTTCGCTGGAATTTTTTTCAAAGTGTCTTCACGAGTACTGCACAAACTCCACATTGTTTGCTGCTTTGCTGTTTTCGGGTAAATGGAGAAGTGATCCGAGATAGATACCAATAAAAACTCGGCCGTCGTCGTGCCCTACGGTGGACTCCCGAATAGGAAATACACTCATTTGCAAACAAATTTGGTTTTGCGAGAGACTCACCTGGAACCCAACTGAATCTCTTGTTTGTACTGTTTGCGGTTTCAAGTAGAACATAACATTGACGGAAATTGGGGGACTGCGCCTACCAGATGTGCCCCCAGAAGGGCGAAACCGGTCGTGAGCTGTTGAAGAATTTTCAGTATTACGTGTCATCACTTGAATTCTTTCCTTTGCACTGCGGAGAGTTTGAGATTCGGACTGTTTTCCGTTCGGTCATTATTGCTTGACGAAGGAATAGATTTCACGTTCGTTTTAACTTAGAATCGGAGAGAGGGGGGCAAATACACATAAAATAACACTGTATCTGCGCTGTTTTCTTGATCTATCTGTTGTATCGTTTACTGTTCATGGTTCACAGTGTTTCACAGAGGTGGTCGGTACTACCTGAATGAATTCTAAATCTCATCAGACTCTCCACAAGGATCGTAACAGCAATCATTCAGTCAGATTCCATAACATTTGTCGTCGAGTGGGTGGAGTCAAGAAATTACTTTGGTTCTCATTGGCCTTGAATATAAATTTGGTTACTGGCCGCGTGACGCGACGATAAAAGGTGGAAACTGTTAACTCTAGATTCTGCGACATGCGACAAATGAGTCGCAATAAGAACGAAATATGCAGTGCACCGCCTGTCACGTGATGACATTGACTTCACCTTCCACTAGTTCGCATAGGTTGTCTTTCTTGTTGACCAACCGGTATAAATAGCAGTCGTTATAACTGATACCCAGTTTTCTGTTCTTCGTAGCCTGCCTAGCTTATAACTCTGAAGTTCTCCTGACCTGAAATTTTGCGGCAACAACATTGGTCGAGCTTTCTCTCCCTTTCTCTCCGTCCCTCTCTGATGTCGCTATCTTTCACATTCCTTTCAACTCACTTTCAACCCTTGTCTGACATTGGCACTGTGATTTGAGTGTTTTTTGTGGCAATACAAACCTTTGACTAGTTAAATAATCAGGTTAAAGAAAAATTACTCTTAAAAGGCGTAATTTATGTGATAGTATCAATCCCCGGAACCCCAAAACGAATCCTTAGTTGTCCATGAGGACAATGTGTTAAGTAGCCAGCCGAATAAAGTTGTCCCAAGTATTTTCTTATTTGACATCACTGGTATTTTCGGAAAATGGATGAACCGAAAAAATTCGGTATATTAGTTACAGTCCAGTATCTCAGTGTTGTGCGGATGCCACACGAAAACAGATAAGAACTCACTAAAAATCGATCAATCCATGGTATGAAGGCCTGACAGCAGATCATGTGACGTTCTTTTGATTACAGGTCTAAATAAAGATAGCTCACGCAACTCGGGAAGACTGATCTCTGTTATAAGTCGTCCAGTTAGTCGACTCTCAGACAGTGTTGGCACAAACGCATCGAATTTCGAAAGATATGGAAGAATTTTTATCCTGATTCACTCTAAACTGGTCTACCATACAGCAAACAGCTGCCCTTGGTGGGGCCACGGCAAGGCTGAGCGACAACAAAGGGAGTCCAGCGGGCTTACCATGGGTTAACCAATGATCGTACAGTTGGAAGAAATAACTTAGTGAACTGGACGGGAGTCAAGTGAGTGAATCCCTGGCGAGTGAGTCCGAGACGCAACTCAGAGTCTTATATTGGTGGCCAGACAGCTGTACTTTTTCGGCGTAGCCTCATCACGTAGTCTAGAAAAAGCTTTGGTTTTGAGGAGCAGCAAAAGTTCACGACAAAAACCGCAACAAAATAGGCTGATGTCACAAACTGGAACCCCATAAGTTGTCATTTCGACAAATGGTTTCCTTGTCGTTCGAAAAGAGAGCATTGGCGGATGCCTTAAGTTATGCTTACCATAGTCCCCTCCTTTCTGTCTATACCCCTCCCCCAATCTCCATTGTTTCAGATCATCTAGGGGCTCAAAGTAGACAACTCTGACCACAGTTAGCAGCAGAGTACCCCATCCAGAGACTCAGTGCATTCCAAAGATTTCGTACCGGAATCCAATCGCATTCGAATCTGCACTCAACTTTCTACGCTTTGTACACTCGTGCACTCGAGATTTTCAGGTGCACGCGCTTTTTGACACGAGTCATTTCAACTAGAGTGCATCATGACTTGATGTGAGTAGGTTTTTCCTCGCCGCCGGACCATCTTGTATTGTGATGCATTAGCATTTTGGTCTCTGCTCACTTGTAGAGTATTTTTACCGTGGAACTTGGTTGGACCCTTTTACCACAATTTTAAGAATGCATTTTAGATGATGCTATCCGCATTTAACCGATGTTCATATCCTGACGATTTGTTCAAAAGGGAGACAATAATTGCTCCCTGACTTGGTAGGAAAGCTCTGTTGATCATGATATCAGTGTTGCACTATAAGTGGCTCGAACATGACGGTGGTCTTGTGGACTGTCTCAAGTTTTGGATGTTCCCGACAGTGCTAGGGAGTAGTTTTGGGAAACTGTGCAAACAGTTGGTCTTCGGCCCAACTGACTCTTTCTGGTAGTCAGCACCAAAAAGAAGTCTAGTAGATCTATCTTGGCCTGCTAAAGTGGATCAACTGAATCAAACCACGAGAACGTTTCAAGCGATAGTAATGGTAAAATGTTATTTGATTAGCCAGTCAACAACAGATCACCTGAAATGAGTGAGGAATGCGTGAGTGAGGGATGCGAACATCATATCACACTGAATAACTGCGTGCTAAACAGAAGGTCACCTGTGTTCATTCCTCCTGTGGGTCAACGGCGACCAGGGGTTATTCGACGTATTTGTTTCGACTACTCATGAGTAGCATGACCTACGCCTATTTATTATAACGCCGTTTTGCTTCCCTGCCGCTCGTTCGCTGAAATTTTCGCTTCCGCTTGTTTTTTACGCTCTGGTTGCTAATGTCAAGGATTTGACGCTTGTCCATCTTTGTTTGCAATGTCATGTTGACTCTGCTTACGTTTGAGTGTCTGCTCCGATGGAAAAGCGGGTCGACCAGGGTTCGAACTCTGACAAACGCACTATCCGTTGCGCCAACTCTACATCCCAGGTGGTTCTTTTTTGGAATACCTTTGTATTACATCTTACCAGTTAGTGTTTGTAGGGTTTATGTTTTAAACAGGCCTAAGCGCCAAATTCACCCGCTACCCTTTTTCCAGACAATTTCCCTTACCTCCCGAACGTACTGAGTGTTTCCTGCGCCGTCGTCTCTTTGTACGGCATATTTACACTTTCTGGCTCCCCATATCCGTACGCTTGTATATCCTTTGTTTCCATAAATTTCTGCTGCCTTGCCGTCCTTTTTCCGCTCCTACCGATGCACTCTTATTGATTGTATGTTCTGCTTAATTCATGATGTTTATTAACCCATTTGTCCATACAACCAATTCTCAGTACAGTATTTACTCCCCTCATTCATCGGTTCTTACTGCCCACTGAATACGAACTGCATGTCATCCGATAGCTCCATTCATTCTCTAAGATCCATAGCTGCCCGGATCTTACAACCTGTTTGAGTCTGCTTGCAGGTTCAACAGTTGCGCATTGCTTGACAAAAATTAGCTAGTTGCAAAGTACTTCTCGACTTTGCTGCATAGGTTGGCTGTACCTGCGCGACGAATTGTATGCATGGTAAAAATTTGCTTCTTTCTGTATTTTACCTGGCGAGAATTTAAATTGAACACGGGATTCCTTATAGCATTTTCTTTTAAACCACTAGGCAACTACGACAAATATACTCATGTGCATGCCAACTTAGTTTTCACGGGGGACTCAACTGATATCGAACTGAATCTCTCGTTTACGATATTTTTCAACTGAATATGTTACACAAGGATCTCCTCATGTTTCAAAATACGAAGGGTTCAGCCGGGATTCAGGCGAGTCTCTTTTGAAAGCCAAATTGGTATGCAAACGAGTGTACTTGGCAAATTTCACACACTTCCGGGTTCAGGTGTGGTGTCCTTTAAATAGTTTTAGGTTAGAAAACACCTTCAATGATTGCTCAATCCAAACTCTGTCAAAACCATATAACTATTACGTGATGTCTGCTGTGATGCCGTCGCGTAGAGACCAAACAAACTACACAACCAAGTGTGCGGACAGTGTGGACAGTCGAGTCCGTGCATACCACTATCTACTCAAGTATTTTGGACTATCTATTCCACTCGACACACTGACTACTCACACATTTGGTTGCTTCTTTCCATGTTAGAATTTAGAACTTTCTTCTAAGCTGATTAGTACCGTGTTGTAGAATTGAGAGGGATAATCTCTGCTGGTAGTTTCCGATACCTTTCCTGAAATGCCATAGTTTCTCTTCAGAAAGGGCTTTCTCTCTGGTTGAGTGACAGTTTAATCAGCTGACCTGTACCAATGCTTGATGGTGGCACTTTGGTCTATACTAGAAGTATTTGGTGAGGTTATGGCTACCGGCTTTTTACACAATAGCTTGTCCCACCGGGCTGCCAGATGCTTTGAAAAATTACTATCGACCTAATTCACGGCATCCACCCATCACTACGCCAATCCACAAACTCTCGGTCTAGGATTTCTTACCCCCAACTATCCGGTCAACCAAATCACCTGGAAATAATTATGCAAGAAATAGTGAGCAGTGCTTGTTGTTTGAATCTGCCGTACCAGCAAGCAACAGTATGGACTAATGGATCTTAGTTGCTCGTCCCCATCTTGATCTGAATTAAGCACGCGACCGAGTTTTGTTCAACGACCGGTTGAGTATAAATCACTTAGATTTCGTTTCGGGCCGACTGACCTGCTCAACCCACTCGAAAATTCTGTTAAGTGCGTAGAAGAACTGAAAAGTGGTCATGTTACTAGACCATCTAGGGCTTGAGGGGGGAGGGGCAGGGGGAGAAAGCTGTATTTCACGGGTGACTGTTTACTGGCAGGACGGGGATCAAGTGACTGTGGTGGCCCAGACGGACTGTTTCCCTAGTCGGACAAAGGAGCAGCCTAAAACCGGAAACCGTGGTGATTAAACGGGACACGCCTTAAAGGATTTGGATTTCCTCCGTGCTCGATTAAACTGAGTGGGTGTGTGTGTGCGTGTGTGGTCATTTCCTCCGTGCTCGATTAAACTGAGTGGAAGGTGTGTGTGTGCGTGTGTGGTTCGTCGGATACTTAGCGTAATTGGAAATCCCTGTCCCTGGGAAGGATATGGATGAACTGGGAACCGAGCAGGAGATAAGTTGACGATAATTTTGACGAGGGAGAAAAAACGGTTCCCTTCTTAAATTTATCATGATGTACAACTACCTGTTTTTCGTGGGGAAGACGAGAGAATTGCCAGTGACATTGCAGTAGCAGGGGACTGGAGCCAGTTTAAAGACGGGAATCCAGCTCCTCGGCTTATCTTATTGAATGTTAAAAACTTATGCCTAAACGAAACAATGAAATATTTAGTCACCCAGTCTAGTAAATTTTGACTGATAAAAAGTTGGGCTACCTTGGTAGACGAAGAGTGGAGAGAGTTTCTAAAAAGCTTTCCGATAAGGTGCTGAAAGTCAGTTGCAAACTGAATGTATACGTCTTCGAGGATGTTACACCGTCTTTCAGCTTCATAGCTCTTGGGGCACCCAACTTTTTGCTCGCTAAATGATAGATATCCGGCCGTTGGTTCTTCTTCTCAGTTAGACAAATTATTTGCAAACGTCTCCCTTCCAATTCAGTGTGTTTTGTCTGGTAGCACTGTATCCGTGTACCAACCAGTAGTGCATCGCTCCGCTCAAATCACTTGGATTGGCGGTAGAACCTTGGCAACTAAAGTACCTAGCCAGGCGGACAGAACCATGCTACCCTAGTTAACACCATTCTCCTCACTGCGAACCATCTCATTTTCAGATGAATTTAGTAAAGTCTTTGCTACAAAAAAGGTTTCTAGGATTGTTGCCACAGTCGCACCGATTCTGTCTTAGTGCCCACCACACGATCTTGATAGAACTGGTTCAATCCCAACCTGTACATTTATTGTTGGGGTTCATTGTGAGCATATGCTGTCACATGCACGCCAAACTGAATAATGCTGGTTGGGCAAAGTCTACTGAAGGTTTTGAAATTCAACTGGTACTATTCGGATGGACACGAGTCCAACTTCGGTCAGGTCGGCGGTTTCGTGGATTACATTTGCTGGGCTGCTATGACTGAGAGCAAGAAGTCATCTGAAGAGATTACTGACTATGCCAAACACACTCTGTTAAGAACTTTTGAGAGAATCCATTTGAATGTTTTGCCTTTCTCCTACTGTCCTTCTTTCGGATTATTAGAGCTTCTTTGTCAAAGTAGTGCGGAAAAGTGATTTCACTTTGTAGGAAGCACTCACCAAACGCGGCGTTCGAAAAGTGTGAACGGTGATCAAGCTGTTTGCAAGCAACGCGCGTAGTCAAATCCTTTAGTAGACCCCCTGCTTTCCTCATGGTATAGAAATTGACGAGGAAAATCGCCCAAATTACGGAGCAAAACAGATTGTTTGGGTTGACAAAACAGTGCCGGAGTATCCCGGTAATTTCTAGCTATCCTTTATTCTCAAGTAAACCTAATTGGACCCAGTTCACAATTCATAGCTACCGGTGTTTGCTGACAACCATCATCCACCAATCACGAACGCAAAATCGAGATTTCTCTGCACCATATAGCTGAGAAAGCAGTCTGCTATTTTTTTCCTCGTAAAGCTCTCGTCACATACCGTAAAACTACCCAACAAGACAAATCCGTTCTACCACCGGTAAGAGGGATTGCAAGAGGGAGCTGGAGCATAAAAACGATGTGCGACAGGGTAGATGAAACAGTTGAGAAATATGAGGATCGTTGGACTGGTGTACTCATTCTGCGGTGGAGAAAACACCCCGAATGAAAAAAGCTCAAGCGAAAATCAGCACCCATATGGCTCTCGTCAACTCTGAAGAAACACGAGACCAACGGTAGTAAGAGCGCTGGTCAGACAGACCTGAAAACGACCTCCGGTAGTGGTTCTCACAAGCTGAATTACTGTGGAGAGCCAGAAAGACCCACGGACAGTGCTACTAAAGTGCAGAAGACTATCAAGTATGAATGAGATGCGGACATATTCAGATAGACCTGTACCACTGCAAGGGCTGTCAATGCCGTAACACTACTTATAACATTGATGACAAGCCTTCGACATCCCACAACCGGTTTCGTCCTTCTCACGGCTTATCAGATAGGTGTGGTCTCTGAGTTTCCATTTACCCCGCTTTCTACTCTACTCCCACTCAGTTGTACGTAAATTAAGTTGGTGTCAAGTAGATTCTCAACTGAATGTACTGATTAGAGACTGTCTCATGTCTCGGTAGACATTCGAGATATCGTGGTATACTGTCCTGGCATAACACACTACTTATGAGCTTCAGCTGAAAGCAATAAAGTTTATAGGGGGCGAGATGGCTGAGTGGTTAGATCACGAATTTACTGATAGGAAGATCCGTGGTTCGAATCCGACCTCTACCTCTTGACTTCCTCTGTCTAGGCTTGGACAACCTGGCAATATCCAAGCCTTCGTGCTTCCTTCGGGTAGCATGGCAGTTAGGCATCGAAAGTGTGCTACAGCTGAACATTTTTTTAAATGGAGTTTATAAATGGCTGTACTTAGACAATTAGTGCCTTCCACCAAGTACGAATGAATCCTTGAGTTCGTTTTGACAACTCTTGCAAGGGTTTGACCGATCACAGTGACTACGACGAAACAAGCAATAAGTAACACCAAACATACCTCGGACATGAAAAGTAATCCGAATGTGTAGGTGGGAAAAAAGGCGGAACAAGTGTAGAGGTCGTCGCCTCAAGCGAGAACGATTTAGGTCGACCCTATAAGCGTGTTCTTCACTGTAATGTTTAGTGCATTTTTCAGTCTTCTTTCTACACGGAAAAGAACGCTTTTTAAAACGCAGAACCCATGCCGGCTCCGCAATGGCTACTTCTCCAGTGGGATTATGGGGATGCATGCGATGACGCAAGAGATTTTTCCATTTGAATATGACCATCTGACTCGTGTTCTAGATTTGCATAATATGGCGGTATTGCTTGGTTTGTGCGCAGAAAGACAAGAGAGCATGGATCCGTCAGTTCTTCGCCTATTGGCGATCTATAACCGACCTCTATTGCCCTCAGATCCTCTGGCACATGTTCAAATCGCGGTGTCAGGTCTGTGCCAAGGCACAGCTGTATTCGGCTTAGAATCGCTTTATCAGGGTTCTGCTCGTCGGCATGTCACAGCTAGAAAACAGGACTGTTTGGAACTCGGGAAGTGTTGAGTTATCGTACGCTACGTTATCCGCCCTTTAGTCACTAATCCAGCCGTGGGACCTTCCGACAAACGGACTATCCCGGAATAAATTACCGGCCCAGTCAAATAAGATCACATCACTCAGAGGGAATGTAAAACGTTCAGCTTTTTGTTGAAAATTGTACTGGCTGCGACAAAAACCAAGGCTGAATGATGCCGAAACATCCGGTAATACATGGTTTTGACCCTATCGCTTCACAAAATTGAAAATACGCAACCGATTAGGTGAGTAGATGGGCTGATATCGCAAATTCACAAAGAATGGGTAAAAACGACTGGAGAATTGATTACTTGGACTTAAATTCCTAGTTTTCATGTCAAGAAAATATACTTAGATTTCTTGCACATCATGCCATCTGAAGCATGAAGCGACTTTTGTGCACCACACCCAGTTAGAGGATAGCATAAACGAGTGCATCAGCAGGGATTTTGTTGAGTTTCCCTTTGACACAAACGCTACTTACGAATGAGTGTATTTTGCCAGAAAAGGCATATATTTCTCTCAAGGAAAATTAACCTATCCAAATATTTATGACAGTTGGCCCTTCTCCATGAAACCTGGCAGTCCATCTTTGAAAACGATTTCACCGAGGAAAACTGGGGAAAATTTGTCCGCACTCATCTCCACTTGCTCAGTCACTCAATATCCATAAACCCTAAGACATTGAAGACCGAGTTAACTCACATTGCTCTGGGTATTCGGCTCAGAATTTTTCGGGATGAATAAATCTGTTGCCAGAACACTGGAATGTACTTGGTTGCTTGGTTTTATTGGAGAATGCACTTGCATAACGAAATACTGCATATTCCTACTGATACGCACCGTCCCCGTGGACTTTTGGTTCCAATTAGACTGTGACCGAAGTTCACAGTTTTAGACCTCAGCCTCAGACTGAAAGAATTTGTTAAATACATAGATCGCTTGTAAAATGTTGCCCTCGAAGACAATAGGATGTGGGAAATGGGTGTGCTGTACGCCCATAGGAGAGTGACGGACCACTGAGAGTCATTTATGTTAACCTAAGTATATCGGCACCGAAATGAAACCAATTTTCCCTTAGCTTTTCAGATACCCCAAATCACTTTCGTTTGGATTCCAGCGACAACCCACTCTGTGTCATTTGATCTACTGACCAAGCAGAGTACTGACCAGACTGTTAAGCCCAGATAGGTCGATTACTTTTGCCAAAGCTAAACAGCCACTAAATGTGGAAAGAAGAAACTTATGAGAACACGAGTAAACCGACGGAAATTCCCTCAACAAGACATGCGTCATGAGCTGAATTAACCAATGTTTGAACAGGTGATTTGACGAAGGGGGCTTGATCTTAAGTCAACAATGAACTCCAAAGTGTATTCATCACAAACTCGGTCGTGGTTACCGTGGCAACGAGGTGCTACACCCCTTCCTATGAAGAGCTAGGCACAAGCAAGAGGGCTTTTGCTTTATCTTAGTGTGGTTTGTTCAACTCACAGTGATTTATTTGTTCTTTCGGATTTCTAATCTATCCATCCTGAAAGCGAGCCTGAGTGAGAATTTGACCGTCGGCTAGACGTGAAGTTTTTCAAGGATAAGATATTTCCCGAGCTCAAATTGTTTCTCACTTTCGTGAACGGTCACAGACTATATTTGTGGTACGTGGCTCAAAGATGAATCGATTTAAGCTATGCACTTTTACATGGCCTCTCACACTATGACATGCACTCATTAGAACGACCATGTCGACTACAGCGGAAATCACGTGTATTGTATCATCGATTTTCTTTAACTGTGTTTGAACGAGAATGTTTAACAAGACTGTTCAACTCTCAAAAGGGCTTCAGTGTCAGATCCTATTACCCGGGAGATTTTTTTCGTGTTTACGCATGAGCTCTGCGTCTTAAAATGTAGCCACGATTTTATCTTCCCCCGTTAACAATAAAAAATTCATATGGATGTGTAATTCGATGTATGAGGATTTCTCCGTGACTTCCTTCTCACCTTTAATTGCTTTTCGTGTAAAATGACAGGAATTTGTATTGTTGCAACGAGTTTTTGTTACAGTCGCCAAATGGCTTAGCAACGGCACTTGAAACACCCCAGAGTACGGACCTTGGCTAAAATGAGAGATAAACAGTTGAGCACTCCCGGACACGTAGATGTGTGTCGATGTGATTCAAACGGTACACTTCAGTTGCTAGGATGAAATTGTCAGCACTGCTCAAAATTCGGCAATAAATCCGAAGATTTTCCAAAAGGTAGATGATGTGGGTCACTAACCAAGATAATGTTAGTTTAAACGACCACAGCATGTTCCAAGTCATCGACTGGTGGGGCTGTTCGTGAATACGACAATCGCTGTAATCCCTGAGGAGACATTTAGCTTAGTTGTATTGTGTGCGTCAACAAGCCTGAGGATATCATCATCATCATCATCATTATCAACATCATCATCATCACCATCATCATCATCATTATCAACATCATCATCATTATCAACATCATCATCATCAACATCATCATCATTATCAACATCATCATCATCATTATCAACATCATCATCATTATCAACATCATCATCATCAACATCATCATCATTATCAACATCATCATCATCACCATCGTCATCATCATCATCAACATCATCATCATTATCAACATCATCATCATCACCATCGTCATCATCATCATCATTATCAACATCATCATCATTATCAACATCATCATCATTATCAACATCATCATCATCAAAATGTTTCGTGATTTCTTTCAAACTCTTCTGCATTACCATATCCATCGTCGTGTAAACCGACTATACCCTACCAAAGATGCGTAGTCAACCAGCTAGAGAAAAAAACAATTAAAAAGCCAGCGGGATAGATTTTTCAAAAGGTCAGTCATAACGAAGGTCAGCACCGGTACGTAAGACG
Source organism: Clonorchis sinensis (assembly GCA_003604175.2). Classification (NCBI taxonomy): domain Eukaryota; kingdom Metazoa; phylum Platyhelminthes; class Trematoda; order Opisthorchiida; family Opisthorchiidae; genus Clonorchis; species Clonorchis sinensis. Next base: position 7,016,162 of record CM030374.1, on the reverse strand, counting down.
TATATAAACACAGTCAAAGGGCTACTTGATGTCTACACACTGAATCACAGCTGAACAACAATACCATGCTAATTCACTGTGCGGTGATCATTTCAACGCTTGCAAGTAAACGTCCACTTCAGATTAATAGCATTTTGCGCCAGTCAAGGATGGTCGGTATCGACTGAAGTCGTGAAAACAGCAGTTTGAACATGATTAGTTTGGACCATTTTAATGGAAGTTAATCGAATCCCCTCCTTCGAACTGCTCGCATGGCCTAGAAGCTCTTCATAGTGGTTTTCCTACTGAGGAAAGTGTTGGTAGCTCAGGGAATAGAACTCAAGTCAAATCGAGGAAAAAGAATTATGCAATCAGATTTGTGTACTGCATACCACAACAAAAGAGTGTGTGCACAAACGCAGTGGGCAGATGGTCAACAGTAACTGATTGTTAAACGATTTAAGTTTTGCTAATGTTTAGGTCGAGTTTCATTGCTTAGTTGATCAAATTGTGGATGGTGCAGCACGTTCGTGAACTGACCTTTTTGCGACCGAAGTTGGCTTCCGGAGAATATGTGCTAAGCCTCACAACTACACTACCTGTTTAGTGACTTGGGATGAGGCTTATTAGGGGGCAACAACATCCCGAGATATTTTACATGAGGCGTGATTTCGTGTTATCGTTATCAGTTACGCGTTAGTGAGCGATGATCTCGGACAGTCTGATCAACTCAATGGTTGTTCGGCTCATGTTATGAAATTAGACTGTCAAAACAAGGTTTAGTTTGATGCATTCTTGTCCTTATACATGCTTACTCTCCCTTCAGGGCGATCTTCTTAGGTGACCAACCAAATCTTGTTTTTTCCCGAGTGATCTGTTTAGTATGAATGTAACCGTTGGGAGAATCCATATGATTGACTGAATGTGCATACCCATGCATGCTTCCTCAAAACTGGTTACTCCAGAGATTGGTGGACTTTGAAAAGAGAATCCTACAATAGAGATGTAGACTCTTGGGAAATGTTTTTGAGTTTTGAAATGCGAATTGAGCATAGCTTTTACATGAAGATTAAGGTAGTATTTCCTGAACGAGGGTACTTATGGTGTTTTGCGTCATCCACGTGATGTTCGGCTAGCCAATATCGTGATTGAATCTTGGAGCTATTCCGGTCTATCAGGTCGTTTACACGTGACCATACCATATTCTTTCAGCCCAGTCAGCAAGTCCAAAGGTTGAACGGGCGCGTGGAATCATCTGAGATGCCATATCTCCGAATCGATTGTCACTACGACCTCTGATGTAATGGTGAATACTGTTTTTTTATAGCTGAATATGGGTGGTGTATCGATCCATCTGATGTGTTCGTTGCACCATTGATTCATTCGTTGTATCGAATATTTTTGTGTGTCCCCCATTGAGTTCTTTTTACTCCTGCAGCAGCTTTGTCTTTGTCCACGTGATCACAAGCTTGACTCATCTAGTTACACGATCACTCAGATTGTCCGCTACAGAGAAGTGAAATTGTTCTTAGAGAAATTCAGATTTCAATGCGACTGCAACATTTCAGAAGTACCGTAAGCCAGTATTTACTTACAAACAAGATTGGCAAATAAAGAAATTGACCAAAATACGCCCGGCAATGCTTTGGAAATAGGACAAGGAATAAATGGTTCTGCTTGAAATCCGACTGCGAGCATATCGAAAGTGAGAGCAGTCTAGTTCAATTTAGTTTGACATCTGTGGACCGTGTCGACCGTTCGCGGTGGTCGAGGTAGACATAGCTTATGGGAAGTGAAGATGTAGGATAGGAAACAATAAAAAAAGATTGGCAAACCACCAATTAAGAACAAGAGATTGAGCGTAACAGTGGCACTGGTTACGTAATACCCTTTCCAGTGAGTATCTTCAACCACCGAGATACTGGATACTCCAGCCTCACAGACGACGGGCACCAGTGCAACTATACCTTATGTTTTTCAGGCTCCGTTTCCAGGTCATGCATGCCGATTCTGTGGTATCATCCAATCAGAATCTACTTCACCAATCTGGATATGGCGGGACCACCGACCACCTGGCATATGGAACACATGACCAAGCATGCAGCCGAATCAGTTCATCATCATCATCATCATCATCATCATCATCATCATCATCATCATCATCATCATCATCCTCGACAGCATGACATCAGTTTTCAACACCGATGCTCACTGCCGTACAACCATGATTTATTTGGAAGCCTTATTGTGAAGAAAAGAATAAAGGTGGACGGGGAAGGGACTTAGCGCTGCCTTACTATAATCATTCCGAGATGCCTACACCTCCAAACACTCATTCATGCAATCTGGATAGAAAGTGACAACAAGATCGCCAATGACATCGGTTAGCAGCCGTATCTTGCAGCGTCTCCAACCATGCGCAGTGGGGATCACGCGGTCCCTATCCTGGAAGGTGAGTAGCATTGACAAGTTATCACACCAGAGGTACCATAGTTGAATGGATGCGGAAAATGGTTTCAGAGAGGCTAAGATTCACTTCGTTGGCAATGCTGCCAACTACCCAGATGGGCATAGCTGTCCCATATTTCTAACGGTCCTGAAGTCATGACCGACTGTGGTAATGTACTCACTGCATTCTGCAATAGCATTATGCCTTTTCAAAGTGCAAAGCGCATACAAAAACACACGGGGACATGACTTAGATTACTTTGTGTGCTTCGCGTCCACAGACTCCAGGTTTTTTCAGTCTACGGGATGGAGGCTGTGCAGGAAGTAGAAGACGTATAGGACCGTTTCCGCTTATTGCGATTGCTGATAAGCCTGCGCAGGAAGAAATCTGTGAGCGAATTGGGGATGATGATGACTAGATGAATACTATGATACACCACACATACAGATCAAAAACGTTCTAGGAACAGGAACGGTAGTGGATATCTACACTCTATTTGTCAGTGTATTCGTCCTCAAAGTGCTCTAGGTGAGTTTTACCAGACTGTGAACGAGTCCTTTCTCTCCATTTCTCAGCAAGGTGGAAAGAAGGCAGTCAGGGTCGGGTGATTTGTTTCCCTATAAAAGTTTGATTTCGTGTGTGACTCCATTTTCTGTTGCAATCGAGCAGCGTCCTATTATGACAAAATGAGCAATTCAGACCAGAAAACTCTTTTAAAAAACCAGCCTACCAAAGCTGAAGGCGGGACCTGAAGTGAACTTTTGGAACGTTCTTCCTTCTAATGACTTGAGAGAAAATGAAAAAAATCGATTAATCTCAGTCGTTGCCGCCTTTTGCATTTATCAGACTTCTCGTAACAACCACTTCTTTTAGTGCCTTGAGACGCAGCTGAGGCGTCTTTTCACAGATCTCGTTGAATCGTGTTTGGTACACCTACGGGACCGCATTCCTCACCTCGATCACTGTGAGATCAAACTTGAATTAGGCCCTGGATTTGTTTTCGGAAGCACACAGTCAAACACCGAGTTCACAACACTTCGGATTTGGAACTGATCTGAATTCGGCCAATCAGTTTGATTCGTACTCCTTAGTTGTCTGGATGACCTGGTATATTATACTGCTACGTGGTTTTCCCGTTGGTTGCTAAGAGACGAATTGCTACACGGGAACAAGCCAAAACGTGTTTATGCACGTGTTCCAAAAGGAGCGACAATTTTGAACATAGAAGCAGCATCTACTCGTGTCCAATCTGAGCACTACGGTTTAGACGGTGCCAGGTAAAGCGGTGCTCACCCTTATCCTAAGGGTTCCTGCTTGCGATAAATAGACGATGATTAGCGCATCATGTACGGAGCAATCACCGTTGTCGGTTCTGTCAGTATCTTCGTCAGAGTTGCTGCAGAGACGGATCTCAGGCTTCTCGACTTTTGCCAATTGTATGCTCAAGTAGCCAATTAGGGTGGTGATATCCGCATACTTTTCCACCCACAGGAGTCTCGGAAGCTGTTCGTTGGAGTGCATGCACAGACAACGAATGAATTCCGGGTTTGGGACCTTTGATTGCGGATTGTGACGGACCCGGGTAGTCTGACTGCACACAGTCGGCTTCTCATAGGTGTTCTGTCAAGTGGAGAGTTTCAGCTGTCCTATTCAACACAATACATCTACCAAGGTAAACCCAGTGCGTCGTTCTGGATCACATAACACCCGCAGAACTGCTCTGGGCCCTGCACAAATGCACATCCGTGGCACGGTCTTGTATGCGTGTTTTGAAACACAAGGTAAAGAGGGGGGTTTAGAAGCAAAGAAGATCTGCAGACCTGTTTGACAGAGAGTGCTCGCGCTGATGAGATCCCGTCCACTAAGGACGAAACGTTTTCCGTTGTTCCAAGTTCGGCGAACATACCATCAACTAGGCAGTTTACCCTAAGTATCCATATTTCGTAATCATGCCAATGTACGATCAAATTTGGGGTCCATTTTCTGACCTGACCCTCATTCACTGACAGAGAATTTTGCCATTCAACTGACTGTAAGAAGAGTTATCTTAGGAGACATGGCTGATCCCATCATCTTGTCACGGAGTTTAGTTGAAGTTACTCACACTCGTGAGAATACCTAACAAAAGTCACACTTTTGGTCAGTACATTGAATCCACCCAGATTACACCATCTTTGGTCGGTCCATTTTCCCGATTGGTTCATGATAGGACAGCCGAAGTATCACCCTGAGGGTGAAAATAATGTTTTGTTGTCTGCAACTTCTCTGTGATAAATCGAATTCGGTACTATGTGTATATGGCGCGGAAATGCAATTGACTGCATCCTGGTCGTTGCTGTAGAACAAACTGGCGTCCTGAGGAAATATTGGGTGGTCTTCGGTGGTGATATCAATTTCGACTCAAACCTCAAAATCCCGTCCCACACTGAAGCGATTCTGCTTGATTGGGTTCATTAGAGGTGGTGGACATTAGAAACCGGACAAAATCCGACTAAGCAGAGGCTGGCGCAAAATGAAAAACAATAAGCTGTTGAGAAAATTCACCTTTTGGAGCGTTCAAAGCTGTTTTTTGTCGGCTATAATCGAGTAATTGACCGGAGACGGCCTACCACACAGAACTCTTCACCCCTTTCTGTCTATAGGTTGGCATAGCTCCGTCGGATCAGTTAAAATGAGTGGACCTAATAGCTGTAGGCATATTTGGAAAGACCCGACTCTCGTCCATATTCATCAAGTATGTCTCCACCCATGCCTGGATTGTTTTATCATGAGGTGGAACGGCCTAATGCTGCAAAAATCAAAACATTTAGGTGATAGACATAGTGAAACGAGTCATTCTGTTCGCAATGAGCACTTAACTCGACAAGTTCAGCCAAGAGATTTCTCTGACTGACCCAGGATGTTTGTTGAGTTAGTTGTATAAATGTCGTCCGAATCGAATTTGCCTGTCAACAGTTGTCAAATTACAGCACGCCCGGTCATAGTGGGGGAGCCACGAAAGGTCTGCGCTGAGCTAAAGGTGTTGCTGTACGCAAGCTCTCGGTGTCAACATGGGCCTGAGAGATGTCCGTGGGTGAGCACATAGAGGCCTACCGAAAGCCATCAACCGGCCTAAACACATAACAACAGGCATCGGCGCCAGTCACTTGTTTATAAACGAGCTACGGATGTTATTCATTGGTTTCTCTAAGTTTTAGCAGTGGTGTCGCAGTGGTTACTGGGACGCACACACAAATATACCCTCAAGATGGTCTTGTCGGTATTCCATCAACCAAATGGTGAATGAAGTTGTCATCACTAGGATAAAAATGCCGTTTATTAAGAAGTGAAAGAAAATTAGCTTTGTTCCAGGTGGCTACTTTGAGTAGGTGGACCGGTGAGTACGCTGGTGACCCACAAGGCAGAGCATGCTAAGACACGTGCATCCATACGTTACGGAAGTCTAGCTGGTATAGTTTGGTATTCAACCCCTTCCGAATGACTGGCGTGTTTTCCAGCATTGTAGCGCGTCACATGTCAGAACTTCTCACGAATTCTTGGACGGCCCTTCTCCAGGCCATCCTATCGAATGCCTGATTCACCTATAATCTAAAATGGAAGTTGCATTCTTGCAAATGAACCTGAAGGTTCTCCCAATTGCGGGGTTTGGGCATCTCTGATTTCGTAGTCCAGTCCTCAGCTGATCATAGACAGGTTGTTTTGGGACCCGAATTTCGGCCATTCGTCTCAACAGGCCCAACTAACAGAGCTGTTCTCTTATCAGACCACACTCAACTCTGACAGTGTTTGCTTTTGGAGACACTTTGGTGTTCGACTCTTTCATTTGACCCGAAGAGGCGTGCGCGGACAGTCCGACTGAAATCGGTTAAGCGCTCGAACACGTGGTCTGTATAGCGTCCAGGTTCTGCTGGCCTACATTAGTGAAGACGATATTCAACAACCGATACACTGCAACCTTGGGGTCTATGTGCGAGTGACGGTCGTTTCAAATGCGTTTTTCAAGGCGACCAAATGCCACACTGGATTTTGCATTTGGTTCTTTATCAGAGATCGCGTCTTCCAAGGTAGCAGAAATTTTCTCTCAGTAGGCTATCCCACAACCACTCAGATGAATACTTAACGCTCTATGTTGAGGCCCCGGTGTAGACTCATAAAAAACACAAATATTGTGAGAAACACTTATACTTAGATGAAAGCGAGATACCTCTGTACCGAACTCCATCGTCGGCCACAGTAATTCCGCTTCGGAATGTGAAAATAAAGTACAGTCGTCGGCAAAGAGCATACGAAGACTGGACCCGCGAAACTGTGTCCTAGCTGGCTATTGTTTCAAGCTGGATAAATGACTATCCAGACTGTATTGAAGTGAGAGACAAGCTTTGCAATGGCAAAAAGCCTCTGCGCAGATGGTTGTTAAATGGAAGCGGGAAAAGAACCGAGCTGCGCGGGTCCCTAATCCAACTTTCATATCATCACTGAAAGCTCTAATGAGCTAAACAAACGGTCCAGATAGTCAAACTTTCGTAGGACGATCAACGGTTGAAAGCTTTTTTGAAGTTCACAAGCACTTCGTAGAGCGGTTGAATCCGTTCATGGCATTCCTCTTGGATTTGTCCTCTAGTGAACTGAAGTCAGTTGTATTTCGGCCCTTTCAAAATCCACCCTGCTGTCTAGGAACATCTCCTCCAGAATGTCATCAGTGAGTCACACTTCTGGACAGTACATAGTAGTACATAGTAGTATAGTGCACACATGCTTTCGCTGTGTTCGTCCGTCTTCTCTTGACTTCCTTTTCCTTTATCGATATCGATGAGCCATCCGCATAAAACAAGTCTCGCCTCCGCTCTTGCTTTAGTCAAATCGTGCTCACAATAGTTGAGTGAATATATGTTCGTATTCGGGCCTGTTAGCTTCTAGGTGTGGTTGGGACTGGTTTTCTTTGTCAATCCATGCGTCCTCGCAAGACTTCGATGCTATTTAATGGCTCTTTACATTTATCAAGTCCAACTGGAATGAATTTCCCTCTGGTCCACTACGAGGCAGTATTCCTAGCTCCGAAGTTATGAGACAACGACCAGTTTTTGGATTCAGTCTCAAGCAGAACTTACCCACTCACACTGTGCACCATCGTGTTGCAAATAGATCTCAGTAAAACACTTTTAACAAAAGTTTACATGGCAAGAGGTGTTGGCTCAACGTTCAAGCACGTGTTTGTGCCGTACACGCCATCCGTGGTCTTCCATTTTGTCTTTTGTTGATTTGACCCCAAATGGACCACTCATCCGTTTCCAGGTCTCCCAGTCCTTATCAACCCGAGCAATGAAACCGCTCAACAGGAAACGGGAGTGGCTTATACGTGTGTGTCTGACCAAGCCGATATTTGATAGCGGGATTTGTTCCTTTCCTCAATTGATTGTGGCGCTGTGGGGGGACAGCCGCTGATTAATGTGATATACCTTAACCAAAACAGTCGGAATCGGATGGTCATTGTTTTCGAGTTGAAGCAATTCAGCTTATTAATTAATCTAGGGTTCATGTGATCTGTGACTACGAGTCCGAAACGATGGTCTTTTCGGCTTTCTTGCGTTGTTCCACTCTATTACGAGACAACTGGAGACGGATTCTGATAACTCTTCCTAATCAGCCAGTTGGGTCCCACTGAGTGTAGCCACTGTAGGATTTGAGTTCCTCTGCAATAAGAGCACTCTGAATTTCAGACCTCCATGCTTCATTCTTATCCGGGAAACTCCTCACGTTCCAGGCTCCAAGTCGAGCAGAAATGTCTAATTTCTTCGGACAGATTGCGTCATATGCAAGAACGTGGAGCTTTTTGACTGCTGAACCGGGAAATTAGGACCTTTTCCGGGAATCTCAGCTCCAGCCTTTGATTTCAAGTTCCAACCCGCAAGGAAATGGAGGACCCAGGAAGTCAGGCATGAGATTCCGACTCTTAATACCACTGCATACAGCCTTTTTAGAGTGGTATCGGAGTCTTGAGTCTTAGAAGCGGATAGTACGCTGGCGATCACTGTCAGTCGTTGGGCGGTCGAGGAGTGAGGTTTTTGGGGCCAAATTGTTTTAACCCATCTTTCCATGGTGGAATACAGCATTGCTGTTTCCGTAAACATGGAGGTGCAGGTCACCGGGGGAAGTAACTCACTGTCCCCACACTCCTAGCACAGAACAAACGGCAACCTCCATATTGCCTCGTAATACGACTTCTCGTAGTACGGAGACCCACAAACGCTTGGTTGACTGTTCTCTTTTAGCCTTTCTGCCATGGCCGAACCTTAGCGAATTGAGTTCCATGTGGCGTAGTTCGCAGGATCAACCACAACACCGATTTTCGGCCATCACGAGGGTGCAACTTTTAGTTGAGCTGGACTTTATACTACTCGCTATATTTAGGTAGTTAAACCAAAGCAACAATTTTCATCAACAGTTGTGTTATCGGAAACCCGGGACAAGCATGAAATTTATTTTTAATCTCAATCGGTAAAAGGTTCACACAAGAAAAATTCTCAAACCGAGCTTAAAGAAATGATTGATCCAATAGATGGCATGTTATGAGGTAAGTGGAACAGAGTAACCCAGCTTTTGGCTGAGAATATTTGTTACTACCAATTATTTGGTCGCGAGTTATCATACAACCGGAAGAAAACACAACGGATCCATTACGCCAAACGTACGGATTTGCAGAAGCATAGTCAGTTCAATAAACAACCAGCCAAAAGACATTGGTACGGACGGTTGCTTAGTAGTCGATTAATTTCTCATTGTCTTTTCTTTGTGTTCAGATGAGTCTACAGCTTCAGAACTCTGGACGATGTGTATCTTCAGATTAGGGCCTTTGCTGGGCACGAACGTGAGTCGAAAGTCTACTTCAGTCGATCGTTCCAGCCCATTTTATTGACTGCACTCTTCTGTTCTATTAAAAAACTGCTCAGGAGGAAACTCTCTTCGAGGAGATGTTTTTAGTGGTAGGGATTTTCCTCCATTGTGGCCCCCTTGAGTATAGGCCTCCCAGAACCAAAGAAGAACCACTCTCTGCTCCCAAAAATAGCTCATTAACTCCTCAAAGGAGAAGAAACAATGTGAATGTCATGGACTACTAATTCCGATTTTCTAGCAGGTTGTCAGTTTGAAAATGTTGTTGTAAACAGTATAAACAGAAAATTCGGCCACATTAACTGGCTATTATTGAGTGAATTTACTGGTAATTTATCCCAGAATATGGACAGAAAACCAATCATTGTGGCACTTGCGGCACAGGTTGAAGTTAACGGGCGAACAGACGCGCGTATCAACAACCCAGTAATTATCAGTCTCCATCGCTATAATAAAATCCATTTTGGTATTAAATTGTCCAGCTTTCTGCTTCCATTCCAGGTGGCACAAAGATCAGTAGTTCGTAATGGTCTACACGATGGGCGTTGACGGTCACCACACAAGTCAACCACGTTATACTAGCTCACTTCACTCGTTCCTTTTATGTAGGAAGCATTTGATGCGGACTGGTGAAATTTTCACCGCAAACTTGGACTTGTTTAAAAAAAACTCGGGTACAGATTACATTTTAGTATCTCAGTGCTGGAGACATTCCACAGGGCAACACAGGCTTTTCGGTGCGATAAGTGGAACACGCGGAAAAAGTGTTGGCCCAAATCGCCTCAAGAATGACCTATGCGTACTTTCCAGTGAATGGTGTAGTTCCTCAAAGTCATCATGACTCATACGTATACGCAATAGCGTTCTTCGTACTTTGCCACAATTGTCATTCTGGAGAACTTCCTCCCCGTAGATGGCAATGCTTTGAAACACGGAACGTCCTATGCGAGTGGGGCAATCGCAGCAGATCGGTCATTGTACCGTAGGATGGAGAAATTTTCCCCATCCTGCGTGCACCCTTCTAACACAGCGGTTCTCCACAAGTTCGGTCAAGTCCTATTTTCCGTTTTTTCAGCCTGAAGTTCTCCTCGTTCGATTAGGAAAAATGACCCTAACCACACATTTTATCGCAGTGGAATAACACTGAATGGGTGGTTGGGACCACTACACGCCCACCAGTTCACGATTGCACAAGCACGGTCAGTAAATACGCAACACACTTTATAGTCTAACTGAATCGGATTCTTTAGAAGCCACAAAAGCCGAAAGCAAAAACTCATGGGTTTTGCACACCAAAATCAGTCACCATTACTCAGTAAACTCAGTACGAATGACAGGATTTTCGATAAATACACTCATTTGCAAATCAATTTGGTTTTGCGAGAGACTCACCTGGAACCCAGCTGAATCTTTGTGATGTTTCCAGACAACTGAATGCTACACCAGGCCGCCTCATGTTTCACTTGCTACGATATTCGAGGTATCGTGATGCATGTATATGTAATGCACTACTCATAAGGTTGCTGAAAATTCTTCGACAGCTCACGACCGGTTTCGCCCTTCTTGGGGCTCATCAGGTAGGTGCAGTCCCCGAGTTCCCATCAATCTTATGTTCTACTTGAACCCAAACTGGACAGATTTCGACCCATCTGATGAGCCCCAAGAAGGGCAAAGCCGGTCGTGGGCTGTCGAAGAATTCTCAGCAACCTTATGAGTAGTGCATTACGAACACATATGTATCGCGATATCTCGAATATCGTAGCAACTGGAACATGAGGCGGCCTGGTACAGCACATTCAGTTGCCTGAAAACATCACAAACGGGAGATTCAGCTGGGTTCCAGGTGAGTCTCTCGCAAAAACCAAATTGATATGCAAATGAGTGTATTTCTCGAAAACAGTCTAATTTGGGTTCAAGTAGAACATAAGGTTGACGGAAACTCGGGGACTGCGCCTACCTGATGAGCCCGAAGTGGAAGGACGAAACCGGTCGTGGGCTGTCGAAGAATTCTCAGCAACCTTATGAGTAGTGCATTACGAACACATATGTATCGCGATATCTCGAATATCGTAGCAACTGGAACATGAGGCGGCCTGGTACAGCACATTCAGTTGCCTGAAAACATCACAAACGGGAGATTCAGCTGGGTTCCAGGTGAGTCTCTCGCAAAACCAAATTGATTTGCAAATGAGTGTATTTATCGGAATCAGTCCAATTTGGGTTCAAGTAAAACATAAGGTTGACGGAAACTCGGGGACAGAATTTTCGGTTTACTCCCCATGAGCTTCTCAAATCACTGATCAAACAGATGACAGTCATCTGGGCTGGTGCGGTCGAGCTGCTATTCGGCAAGTTACACCTTAGTGAGTTCAGTTTGCCTTTATCGCTCTTACATATTCTGACTGAAAGACGAAACAGCTTCTGAGCAGCGACCATTACAAAATCTCGCCGGTCGTCCCGAACATTTTTGCATCAATAAACTGTCTGCGCTGAGCTAAAAGAACCACGAAGTGACGGATGTGTATATCGATCCTCTTTGGCAAGTAAGAATTAGCAGACTGAGAAGCCGCATGCCTGTGTAGCTATGATGGATGATTTATCATGAACATGAGTTGCGGTTCTATCGAGCACGTTCACCCTGAGTAATCCCACACGAGTGGACGCTTGGTTGGATCTTGGCTGTGCGCCCGTAAACGTCCTTTAGTTCGTTTGTCGTACTCAGATTCAGGCAGTCATGCCATACGAACCTGATTCGGGGCTAAGTAGCGACTGGTCGAAATGCAGACAACTGAAGCGAAAGATTGGCGCATGAGTTATTCTGAGGTCCTAAGACTTAGAGTGACAGTAGACTCCACTGCAACAAACTCCATGTGTTTCGATCATCATGACCTTGTAACATGTTAAATGGTTCTAAGCACAGTTCCTGTTAGTAATCCAACTTAACAACCACTTCTTGTGTGGATTCTAATGAGAATTCCCGCTAGAAATCACAGTAGAAAGTGGCCAGAACCACGACAATCAGGCCAAATTATGGACATGTACCAACATTCTCTCTTTGTTCACGCTCAATACCTAGCTAGGGCTCTACAGATGACCCTAACATTCTGTCGAACACAGCTGACTAGCCTCCAGATTATTCGTTCTTCTGCTGAAGAGCTTAGTTCAGGCTTTTGACCTATCCGTGAAATTACGTAAGAGTATAGGGACACTTGATCGCCTCCACATTAGCAAGTTGAAGAGCGCCGCACAGCTGTTTCATCCTAACTGGGAACCAGAAATGGGCATCTCATGAATCTGTAGAGTGACTCGAACCCGTGACCTTGCGGTCATTGGCTGTAGCATTCGTCCACTCCTCGCAGTTGAACAGAAAATAGCTCCACCACACTATGATCACACAGTACGAGATTCGGCTCTGGCTGGCTCTGAGAGTGATGACATTCCAGAAAGGCTTACGCTGCATGTAAGACAGGCTGGAAATGATCGGTAACTCGGTCCAAATCCAGACAGGAGGCCTGGGAGACTGTTCGGCAGTTTCATTGTGAGAAGAGGCGATCCATCGAATGGTCAACTTTAACAGATAGTACGCTAGAATACTCTATTGTAGACGACCTCATCTCACTGAACATTGTCGATCGAGTTTAAAGCCTTGCGGACGGATTCATAGCAGTGGCTCACAACAAAGAACACTGTTGGGACCGGATAAATCTGCGCTCGATACTTGGAAGAATTTATGCTCGATTGAGAGATGCTTCGTGCGCTGTACTTCCTTTGTCTAGTAGCCGGCTCTCCAACACAACCGTGTGGCTGCGCAAGAGTCAAGTCATCTGTCCCTCCTAAAAACTCTCCTCTAGTGCCACCGAATTGGTCTAACTCTTCTGAGGTCGTAATATCAATCAATCAATCAATTTATCAGCTATAAACCGTGTACCATAGGCACATTGGTTCCAGCTGCTACAGTTTCGATCACCGGAAATGTGGAACGTAAAACAAAGCCTTGGAGGCGAAAGTATGTTTAGTTTGTTCGGAAATTAGGTAGCTACGCATTGAAGGCGATAGCTTTGATGCACGAGCGCCACTGACTGCGCGATTGGGCCATTTCTGCCAGTGTCGTTAACCACTGGTGATTTGAGTCCCGGGGTCCCCATCCAGGTCGTAATATATTTCGCGACATACCCTAATTGGTACTAAAGATCCTTCGAACGACCAAGTCTACCCTTCTACTGGCTTGACCTAGTTACCGCGGTTTCGTCAAATTACCTCTAGGATGACTATGCGCAAACTTTCTAACGCAGAGAGAATTTCAATAGATATAATTGAAACCATATGACTGGGGTCGAAGACAATCTAACTACTCATCCTATATACAAAATTTCACCTATATCTAAGGTGATCCGCAAGAAGGGCAATGAAAAAGAGTAGCGCTAGTACGATGACTGCGGCCAATTCTGACCGCGAAGCACTTCATTACGGAACTTGAAAATATCATTCAAGCTGTATTGGAATTATGCATTATTAGACAAAGAACTTCAACTCTTTTTTTTTTATCGATTCCCTCGGTGTAGCAGATGACTTGGGGGCGAACTTCCAATTGCCGGTTTATGCAGATCACAGTGAGCATCCATAGGTTATCCACCGTTTGTCGAATGTTCTAGCCTACTTACAATCTGACAAGTAGTGACAAATGCCAGTTGAATCAACATAAAAGAACAGACTGTCAGGACATATGTGTCTATTATCGGCCGGGATCTCGAACCTAAAACACTGGACAGGAAGCAGTAGTTGAAACTGCGATCGATCGGCTGCAGTCGCTTACCTAACCCAGTGCTAAGGAGCTCGTGATTAAGGTGCCAGTACTCGTGAGTATTACCTTGACGTAAACAGGCCTCAGCGACTGTGTTTTATTCACAGGCTGACTGTCGCACATCCCGCACCATGTAGTAACCACGACGAGATGGCCCAAGTGGTTAGAGCGCGAGCGTACTGACCGGAAGGTCCGTGGTTCGAACCCGACCTCTGCCTCTCGACTTCCCCTGTCTAGGCTTGGGCAACCTGGCAGTATCTCAGCCCTCGTGCTTCCTTCGGGTAGCATGGCAGCTAGACACCGAAAGGGTGTTACAGCTGAACGATTATAGTAACCACGACGAAAGCTCTTCTCAACAATTCGAGATGGACCCTAGCGACTACCGACGCTGCGGTTTCGCCGATGTCGGGACGCATCCAAGACATGGAAAAATTACACGTGTAGAGAACGACGCGTTCCCAAGGTCACCATCGGTCCCACACGTTCCGGATGTCAGGTGCGTTGGTGGAGCTCACCAAACAAGACTTAGCAACATACGAACAGCGGAGTGCGGCTGAGTGTTCACGACTGGAACACCGCCACTGGCTGTACAGAAGGAACAAGTGAACGACCATAATTGGTCATTTAGTCATCCTATATATTTACGCAGGAGCTCTGTATGCTTGTCCTGACAAAACAACCGTGTCCCGGGTTCTCTATCTTCTCCTTATCGCGTAGTCTGGCAGGCTCAGTACAGGCGTAACCAATAGACGGCCACCCACGACACAACAGCCGAACGAAAAACGAGGTGTGCTGTGCGCGGCTTCCAACCTAAGGTCGTGCGGCTGTTCTAACACACGTGGCGCCAAAGCAGAGGACAGCGACGCATCAGGAATACTAATTTCCTATAAACACTAGTTTTGTGCTCACCAAACCACACAGTCTGCTTTGAAAGTGAAGTTCATGTTCTGTGACGCTGGTATTCAATAGTGCCAGAAGTGACCAGAATCGTTCTCAGACGTCTTTTGTATCACAGACAGGCGGACATTAGCTTTCAAGACATAGCTGCACACGTGACCGTTTGCGACGTACCCTATCCTTAATATGGATGAGACGTATACTTAGCAATACAGTGGTTCTGATAGGTGCAAGTAATCCATAGAAACCGAGTGGGATCCAAACATAAATCTGGCTTGAGGCATGCAACTTGAGTCCTATTTATGGTTAAGGTCACGGTGTCTGGTGGTCCCATAGACACCTACGAATCGATCGAATTCGGGGTGAGATGGCTCAAGTGGTTAGAGCGCGAATCTACCGACCGGAAGATTCATGGTTCGAACCCGACCTCTGCCTCTCGACTTCCCCTGCTTGGGCAAACTGGCAGTATCCTAGCCCTCGTGCTTCCTTCGGGTAGCATGGCAGCTAGACACCGAAAGGGTGTTACAGCTGAACGATTATAGTGGTGAAACCCTGGTGTAGTGTGATTTCCATCACTTTCCTCTATTAAGTACATGCATATTCATATCGGTGAAAATTAAAAGACCCGGCGAAATTTTGGTAAAATATCTCGATCATGGGCTAGTTTTAACGGAGGTGGCCAAAACAGCAACGCATTAGTGGAGCTTTTCCGAAGCGTTCTCAAAGAACTTGAAGTACTCTGCGAATAATGTGTGATACTTGGTACCTTAAATTTGTTCATAAGAAATGCTGCGCTCAGAATCCATAACATTCCGTCGTAGTAAGATCGTAGACTTTACGTTTAATTTGGTTTTGACGAAGCTAAAAAACCAAGGCAAGAGGATGCAGAAATACGGTTTGCACTAGGACCCGACCTCATTGTATTGCTGTAAAGA
This sequence comes from Clonorchis sinensis, assembly GCA_003604175.2. NCBI lineage: Eukaryota > Metazoa > Platyhelminthes > Trematoda > Opisthorchiida > Opisthorchiidae > Clonorchis > Clonorchis sinensis. The sequence goes on along the minus strand of CM030374.1, from coordinate 7,000,213 downwards.
CAGGCAAAAAGTGGGGTAACAAGGCGGGGTAAATGTACAGGGAAGTAAAAAAAAACCAGTAGCAGAACATGGGTTATGACGGTATGGGACGGAGTCTATCTTTCGAAGAATGATGCGAAAAGGGGCTTCTTGCCCTTGGGGAGCGAGAGTTGTGACGTTCTTTCTTCTCTTTGTCACGCTTGTTCGATCGATCCGGGGAACGATGCGATCTTGAAGTGTGATCACGTGGTGAGTTGGAGTGAAAAGGTTCATTGGGACTCCGACGACGTCGAGAATGATAATCTGTACTATCTTTATATGACTTGCGTGTAGAATGGGTGTCAACTCGATGAGGCGAGCGATCCTCTGATGACCGTTGTCGCCTAGAAGTTGACTTGTTAGCGCGTGGTGGACTATATCCGATTGGAGAGTCTCGCCGATGTCGCCGGTCATCATGGTATCTAGCAGGAACCTCTTTCTCAATGGGTGTCAGATCGAACGGGCTACGCTGTCGCTGCTTAGGGACGGTTATCGTGGAACGCACGCTCATTTCAGGCGATTTGCTGAGAGATCGCTCTCTTGGTTGGATAGGATTAGGATTATTTGGCTTCTTTTCGACGAGGATCAGCTCTCGATCTTTCGCGCGGGAATGCGGTGGAGAATTGCGAATATCATTGAAAAATGGTGTATCCAGAGGTCTTTCTTTTAACTTCGAACCCGATTTCGTCGATTCTTTTGGAGCAAGTTGAGTGGTATGTTTCTTTTTCTCTACTGCCTTGTTTTCCGTCGGGGATTTCCCTTTTGGTTTTCGGGCAACGTGATGGTTCTTTACCTTCTTTTTTCTATCTAAATCGGAATCTGAGCTGGAAGAATCACTTGAAGACGAGGTGGAGGATTCGTCTTGATCTTCAATGCTCAGGGTGGTTTCGTCCGCGTACTTCAGATCGACAAGGTTCGCACCAGCAACAATTTGAAAACCGGGCTTTTGAGGACCTTTCAGCGTTGCTTCGCGTTTGGCCAAAGCTGCTTCACGTGAAGCTTGTAAATGTTCGCGGAGATCCAGTGTCAAACCACCCAAACCGATTGTAGTGAGAAAATTGATAGCAAATCGAGTGTCCTTCGGATTATCACGAGGAAGAAGCCCAGCAAAAAACGGTTGCAAAGTTTCGTCTCGCAGCCGGTTTTGAAGCTTAGCCAAACCCATAAATGAGCACAGTTCAAGGAACAAGTGTTTGAGAAAGATGCGGCCAGATGATGTCGTATCACGCTCATTTAGGCGTACGCATTCCAGAACACCCCAAGATATAGAGTCTGTGTGAAGTAGATGTGCGAAAAATAGAGCAACGTTGCGCAACTTAGCTGTTTCCAATCGGTGGATAATAGCATACTGCTCAGCGAATATACGTTCGAACTCAGCTACGTAACTTCTAGGGGGGCCTGTATCCTCGACAGCTGGAGTGGTTTCTGTGGTCTCCGCAGACTTAGTAGTTGCTCGAGTGTTCGACGAGGACTTGTAGCGACTACCCGGCCCCACTTCCTCCGGGATAGGTTTCGGACCACCGCCAGACGTGGGTGGCGGGTTGCCGAAAGTGAGCATAACTCGACAAAGGCGTTGGGCAAGACGACCATAACGACTCTCATAGCTTCGGGTCTGAGCGCAACAATCAAGAACCATGGAAGCGACCTCATATTCCTCTCCCGGCTTGATCTTTAGCTGAAGCAACCGATGCCCAGCTTCATCTGCACTCAGACTGCTCTGTAGCATTAGATAGATAGTTCGACGTAGATGAACCAGGTTTGTTTCGGTCTGATCAATGATCGTCTGCTGACCTTCACCGGTAGCGGCAGTAGCCCCTTGAGCACCACGCTCATCATCTTCTGCATCCTCGTCACCCGAAGATTCCGAATCATCTGCCTCTTCGTCACCCGAACCGGCTTCCGACTCGGCATCCGACTCGAAGAAGGAGGCTTTGATCTTTGCATATTTTTCCTCATTTTCAACATAATTCGGATCGAAGCGGAATACATTCAGACTGTCCTCCGGGTCGACTTGATCCAGCAACGAGGTGGTGTGTGTTATCTGGTCATCCTCTTCGATAAGTTCCAAGTCGGGTAGGACAATTGGGTGGTCTTTCCAGCCGTCACGACGAATCTGACGGGAGAGAAAACATAGAGGAAAGTGAGTGAAGAAAGTGCATTAAAATAACACGACTAGCAACCTTTGAAAACGAACTGTTTTGAGTGTAAGGTAGCCAATAGAAAAAGGCCAGTTTGAGACTGAGGGTCGTCGGTGGTACACGGACATGCATATACCATCAACAGTCTACGCAAATCTTGACTGAATTACCCTCAGAGTATTGCGAGACCTACAAGCTCGATGACCGAATCCAATCCTTTATTATTACTGTTTGCAAAGAGCATCATGGAGTGAGACCACGTCAGCGTTCATCAATTGTTGTGTTCGCATTCACGGGGTTGTATCGGATCCAGTGATATTTTTGGATGAAGGCAACCGAGGAATTAGGTTGAGAGTGAAGTCCCCAACCTTGGTAAAGGAGTTCTATTGAGTGCACTCTCCAAGGTTGAGTTTCATTGACTCTCCATGAAACTGTTTTGCTTCACGAAGAATCAATGCGGACATGAAGGTGAACTCAGCACAGACCTATTACTTATGAAGAAATGTAGGGTAAGTACAAAGGAGAACATGCGCACAGTTCTCCTGTGGAGAAACAATAGCGGAACCAGTACTCAACAGCATCCAGTTTCCCAGCATATGTGGACTTGGAACAAGAACGTCATATTGTTACCGCTCACATTACAGTTGCCTCGCAATCTATCATCAAACCTTTTTGTCGAGAATGAAACAAGTATGCTGGACTACTTTCAAGTTGAACAGGTCTTCACAAAAGGGTCCAATTGACACCGGAAACCGCAGTCCCACCAAGAATCAATCCCAACGAGGCTTCAAGTGGAGAGCAATGGTCAAACCTAGGAAGACTGAATGCTTTGACAAAAAAAGGGAAGCGAAAAGTTAAGGGAGTTAGATCCAAACGGCTTTGTTTTTTGGTTGGGTTTGCACCGTGATGTAGACGCTACTTTATTAGTTCATGTAGTAGGGTAACCCATTTGACAACCTGCTAGATTTGCACTAGGATGATCTATTTCGATCACTCACGGACACCCTTCAAGTTGTTGTCCAACTTCCACCTTGAAATTTGGAAATGAAGGCCTGATACTTATACAGTACTACCTCTCCCAAGGGAGCGTTGATGACGAATGCTGAGACTGTGAGGGGCCAAACCACGCGAGATAACCAAAAGTGATCGGAACAGTGGTATATTCATGAAATTCACTCAACTGTAGCTTACTCTGCTGCTAATGGTAGACTCAAATGAATCTCCTATCTATAAAAAGTTTCAGCAACCTTGTGAGTAGTGTGTTTTGTCAAGTCATACACCAATTTATTTGGAAACGAGTGGTCGAATGTAGATGAATGTGCGTTGTCTACTGGTTCTTGAGTGTTTGTGCATTTGGAAGAAAAACACAGAGTTCATATTTCCAATATGTATATATAAATATACATATATTTTAAACGTACGAGTCATTGCAACTGGGTAGACAGAGTTCAGGTCCCAAGACAAAGGCAAGACAACGGACGAGTTTTCAGGGCAGGTGAACACATGGTGGCCAATAACGTCATTACAACGGTTAAAACTCCAAATCGCGCGAGAGGGGGGGGGGTAAAGTGAAACGATCGAGACTGTAGACATGACGCCTCATCAAGACAGGGTGAGGCCGTCCGCGAATCCTATGATTCTTCAAACAAATAGAGTATGTAGCGCGGAATAGCTGTTACTTCGGCAAAGTGTGACAGTTATTCGTTGTTTTGACAGCGTATAACTCTGGGCGCTTTACGATGACTGCAATCTCGTGTAAATTTCCGACCGCATTTCAAAGAATCGAGCATTTCTTACTGGTTGAACATTGTACCATTCGGCCATTACTGGTTGATCAAAAGTGTGGTCAACTCGCACTCAACCACCCGATTCATATCACGCGATCACGTGTTGGCAAGACCCTTGAATGACAACTTGTCAGATGGAAGGCACAAGGGACTTGTGAGATTTCTATCCCTTCTGAGCAGATTAATTGTTGGCGCTATAGTTTATCTTGTGAATAATAACGAGATATAAGGCACTACTCAGAAGTTTGCTGAAAACTCTTTGGCAGCCCACGAACCGTTTCACCCGTCTTGGGGTTCATCAGGTAGGCGCAACCCCCGAGTTCCTATCAATCTTATGTTCCACTTGAACCCAAACTGGACAGATTTCGACTTACCTGATGAGCTCCAAGAACGGCGAAACCGGTCATGGGCTGTCGAAGAGTTTTCAGCAACCTTATGAGTAGTGCATTACGTCTATACAATGTATCGCGATATCTCGAATATCGTACCAACTGAAACATGAGGCAGTCTGGTGCAGCACATTCTTGCTTGAAAACATCATAAACAAGAAATTCAGCTGGTGAGTCTCACGTCAAAACCAAATTGGTATGCAAATGAGTGTATTTCGTTAATATCGAGACGCGTTTTCACGATGAGGATTCAATCTTATTTCGAAAAGATGAGGAACTTGTGGCCACTCTCGCCTTGCATTGGTAAGGTCGATATTGAGTCGTATTCACAGCTCTACTCCTTTTACTCAACCCGATTCGTCATTTGATGAGCATTGCCTACTGTAATGATTTCACTGACCGGTGTGTGTTGGCCCGCATGAAAACCTGGGGTTACCTTCCCCAAACTATGATACGGAAATTATGTAGACAGTTGATAGGACACGAGAAAGAGATAAATTCAACTGGACTTGTTGGGTTGTTGCCTCTTACTCTCCTGAGACTTACATAGGAATAAAATGTCTACTGGTTTGCGAACCTTTTCCAAATCCCTGAAAGATCTAGGGTGTATCTGCAACCGGGTGGACGTTTATGCTAGAAATACTCTCGGAAAACAACCAAATATCCACTCGGGTAAGGTATTCACGCAGTTTTTCCGGGGGTCTTAGATACTAAGTGAAATGACATAGAGGTTTAGAATACTCAAGCTTTGTTCTCCAAAACCCGTTGGATTTGCATGTTTAGACTACCAGGAACTTGTTTAAAATAAAGTAGTTTTCTGACCAATTTGCAGACTTACACCTGGTCGGAACTTAATACTAAAGTATATGCCAATAGGGGAGTGTGAAATAAAAACGTCACACATAAACATTGTATGATCTTTGAAGTATCAAGTCTCGACAAATACTCAGTTGAATCTCCAGTGAAAACCAAACTGATATAATAGTCGTTCAGCTGTAGCACCCATTCGGTGCCTGGCTGCCAGGCCACCTAAAGTAAACACGAGGGCTGATATACTGCCAGGTTGCGCAAGCCTGGACAGGATCAGCCGAGCCACGGACGTTTCGGTCAGTAGTAAATTCGCGATCTAACCACTGAGCTATCTCGTCCCTCAGTTGTTTCCAATGAGCGTTTCACCAGTCAAATCCCGGTATGAGATACGGTGTACTGCTCCTCAGTACTCCTGTACTTTAACTCAAACCGATTGAACTGCATTTGAAACCAACGGGTTGATGGGGTAGAAAGACAGTGTTTATCAGAAGCTGTTGGAAGGCTAATCATGAACCAAGCTGCACAACGAAGGAGAATGCACCTACCTGGAACATGACTTCCAACATGTAAGAAATGCGTTTGTCGCAGTTGCCTTCGTTCAATATACGACGTAAGTGTTCAAACACACCATGAACTCCCTTCGGAACGAGACGCGTAAGCATGGCACCGCATTCTTTCAGTACCGCAACAGCAACTTCAACACTGTCATCGGTCGTTTGTTCGAGTAACAGGGTGAGCAGCTCCAAAACAATCAGTTCATGCACAACCTTCTGATTGACCAGATGCGCAAGGAACCGAGCCGTGGACAGACACCGGTCCTTTTGATTTCGCCGAAATGCTTTGCGGAATTCGTTGATAAGCCTTTTTAACACGAGCTCGCCAACCTGATCAGTAAATGAGGTATAAAAAGACGAGAAAAAAAACAACTGTAAGCGAGAGCAGAGAGAAAAACGAAAGAATCTGGAAGGTTGTCGGAAAGGATAATACGTGGCTTCCGTGATCATTTCACTCCGTGGAACAATACTGAGAACAGAGTAAGTGAGCTTTCGTTTCGCCCCATTGTACACAATAGCCAAATTGAATAAGCTTGGACCTGTTGTTCTGGTACAGTCCTTCAGTAGATCCCTGTAAAGAAGAACTGAACACTCTAGTCCCCCAAGACAGCCAAAAGAGTACAAAAGCTTCCTTGAGGAAACGATTTTAGCGAACTGAAGAACTTCTACTATAGAACCTTGAGTAGGGAAAGAACCTTCCAAAACTCTGCGATAAACGCCTTATGTAGAACATAACCCCAGACAGGAAGGGGGTTTCGGTCACAATTAGGTGAGAAGGTACCACGACCCATCTACAACTGTCCAAACAAAACCGCAAGGAACCAAAAACGTGCTAATAGTGGGAGATAGTTGATGGATCCTTGCGTAGTGGTCTAAAGAACGGAGGAATCTAAGAAAATATATATCAGCCTTCTCGTTAACAGTTATGAATTCGGCGGCGAACTGAAAGTGTATTATTGTCTGTCCACTTACTGGAGGGGGTGAAAGGCGATCAGATAACTCAGCTCTGTAACGTGTACGGTTTATTTCGACTTCTACAAAGTCAGCTGCATCTTGTTGCATAGATGGCTAACTCTCACCCAGACAGAAGTTGCGCTGCCATTGTGGCAGGAAATGACAATGCCACCACAGTCCACTACCATAGGGACCTGGCGATAAAGGACACTAATTATTCGGATTTAAAGCCCGCTTATTTCTGTCTAGTGGGAGTTAATCCAATCTATAAGGGTGAACAAACGGACGAATGATTGCCTCTAGGCAACGAGATAAGGAACAGGGATCATCGTAGCCGATTTCCGAAAAGCTCAGTCACACGAGGACTTTTACCACATCAGGAGGACGTACGTAGGATTGGCCATGTGATTATTTGGTTAGCAATTACGGGTAGTTAATCTTAGGATCATGTAACCGTTGATCATGCCTATACTGTCTACGAATTCGACGTGAAAGGTGTGAGCGAAACGGACGGCGGTGTGATCAGAGCATACACATGAAGATGAAATGACAATGTGCTGAGGCAATTAGATCAGACCCAAAAATAAAAGAGAACTCACCTGAGGAAACTTGGAATTCACTACAGCGACGAGTGCAGCAAACACGTGGGTAAAAGTGGGAGAAGCTGATTGGGCTGTGAGCAACGAGCGTACGAGGAGCCCCCTGCCACGAACTACATTTTCCGACAGCAGTTGGCGAACAACGTCTGATATGTTAGAAACATTGACTTTGTTAATGAAGCCATGAATAGACTTTTTGAGTGCTTCCCATGCGATGCGCTGATAAGCTTCGGAGGACTTGTCAGTAATTTGCGCTTGCATTTGTCGTAGGCGAGCCGGAGGAATATAAGCCCCACCAGTTTTGCCATAAATATTAACGACTTCTGCAGCTAAGGGATAGAAATCAGATTGTTTGTAATCATTTGCTTACCAGTTGTTTTATTGGGTTCATTGCGAGGCGGTTCTTTTTGAGCACGAGAACTTTTCGTCTCCGGCTCGGATGGAGTTGGAGAGCGTTTCCGTTTCCTGTTTTTACTCACATCACGAACCTCATCGAGTGAGGTGGACTGATGTGGGGAGGGCATTGTTTCAAGTCAACTTTTATTGAGACTTTCCGAGAGATGTTACTGCGTACTGCTGAAAGAACAGAACAGAGTCAGTATAATTGAGGTCTCAGGAAATTGCCGACTACACATGGAAACTCTCACTTGGAACAGCCTTTCAAAACCAGGAAGCTGCTATGCGTGACACAAAGTAAAATAAACAACTAGTTAGTACACTTAGGTGATTAAAATCGATGTAAGCCATGGGAACTCAGATGCAACAGAGGGGCAAGGTCATGCACGGTGATGTGACCGAGAGAAGATGTCACTCAAACCGCATGGTAGGACAGTGACAAATTGGCTCCGTCCTATCCAGCAGGTATGAGGTGTAGATATACAAGAGATGGTCCTTCAGAGTGAGTTTTACCGAACCTAAAAATTTATACGACAGAATATAACTGAGTAACTGAAAATCTTGCGGACTGTAACGAACATTTACCGACATTTGTCAAATGGCAAATCGCATCCCATCCATGGCTAGAGGGGGACCTGCAGAGCAAACAGGGGATGTGCTACCTAACCCAAACATGCTCGAACGAGCTCACGAGCTTCGTTTTGATTTCAGTACCAATTCAGTCTGCATTGTATGTACAATAAAATACAGTTCAGTTTGACAAGTAAAAAGCTAAAGGGTCCTGCTTGTTAAGCGGGCTCGAGATAGCTCAGTGGTTAAGGCCCCGGCTTCCGGACTGAAAGGTCCGCGGTTCGAAGCCTACTTCAGCATCTCGACGGCACCTGTCTAGGCATGAGTAACCTGGTAGTATCTCAGCCCTCGTGCCATGGCAGCTAGGCACCGAAAGGGTGCTACAGCTGAACGGTTTTCTTCTGTTGAGAGGAAGAGGGAGCTCCCTGGCTTTCACACGTGCTCGAAATTAAGGAGTTGACCCTGATGTCTAGGACCCCAGTTAAAACTATATAAGAAGACAAGTTTATTCTTCAATCCGGTCTCCACTTACTGTTATATTCCCGCAACTGACTGAATAAAAGATTGAAAATCTACCGCAGAAGCTTGGAGAGGAAAACTACATAAGGCACCTCAGGCTGGACTGTGATACCTGGTACATCAGCGACAGTGTGAGTCGACACATAACTCCAGCCCAGATACTGAAACGAACTTGTGAAATATTCAGTCATAGATGTAAACAGGGTTTCAGCTTTCGGAAATTCGGCTGAGTGAAGCCGGTGTGGGCAGGCTCACTTTCCGGGAAAAACTCATGAGGAGTTTGTCAAATGGTAAGCTCTGGACTTTCAAGATGATATTCAGTAAATTGACTGAGTAGAGGAAAAAGCATTTATAAAATGCGGTGTGATTAGTTTCTTAAAAGTCTTCCAACATGCAATACAGCACAGAAAACGATTGGGTTCCCAAGAGGTTCGGTTATTTATGCGGGAACTGTTGGTTGAAAACACTAGCGAGCACCGGTTTACTGTAGTTCGCAGCTACAGTCAGGGATGACTAGCGCCATATATAGTGTTCGAAACATAACAACGTTTTCAAGGCTAAATGCGACGCTCAAAATTTTTTGTCAGATGTTGTGGGCTTGAACTTCAAATGGAGTTTGCACCATGTGAACTGCTGACAGTATCGTCATCTGAAGGTGCTTGTGTCCTTAAAACGGAGGATAGGAGCGGCGTTTTCGTTCCATGTATCCAACTAACTTCTGAGGGCGCTTTGCGTAACTATGCCACCATATCACATTCGTTCCAGCCGATTTAGTCTCAGCTCGGGAACAGGTAACCGCCATTGTGATTGCGATTGGTGCTTCAGGATTTTGGGCTCCGCTGCAGGGTCAAATTCTGGCCACCTTTGGATCTGTTTCATTCACGGCATAAATGTGTTTTATGCCGAACAACTGACTCAGCCGTTATGGTGTCATTTTCGCCAGCGCCAAACCACGAATATTCGCGATCGTTTACACCCAAGTCAAGCAATTAAGATGATCCAATTGAGGCTGGTACAATACGGTCATTCGTGTTTCGCCTCCAGTTTGAAGGATCACTCTAGGCTCCCTACAGACTCGCACTGTCGGGGCGAAAAAGGTTTTTCCGGGTAGTCGTTCTCAGTCTGTCTTCAGAAAGCCAACCAAAAACAAAGGCGATGTACTCTATTATCATGTTCTTAGCAGCATCTAGGACCGACTGCTTTCACAAAAATGCACAAGATACTCTGTGTACAACGGTGGGAAAATGAATAAAACTGTCGAAAATCTTGTATGTACACCTGCCACCTTTCACACCCATACGGAAGTACTACACAGACTGAAGCGTTTTACACGTCCCTCAAGCGTAAGCCGACATCTCACCCTGGCCACAGAGACTGCAGATGGGCAAACACCCTTCGTGCCTTCTCGGTGCAGGAAGCCATTTTGGAAGTCACATAAGCACTATATGATGCGACCACGAGTCATCCACAAGAATACGAGTTGCCACAGTCCGCTGTGGTAGGTGGTGAGAAGTACGCTCCAAACCCACTGACTTTCAAAGTAGGGCTACTGAGTACGGCTTGAACAGCACGCAGATATTCCCTTCAGACGATTACATCAGTATAGATCAGGTCTCTGACTCGCCTCCCTGGAAGGAGATCCATGTCACCCTGATCGACCTGCTACAGTGCGGTCTTTAAGATGATTAAAATTGAATAAGAACGGCGACATCGGGCGACCAAAGCAGGCAAGCAAGGAGTAAGCCCGAATACGTCCGGATACCACGTTGTGAAATGCTTTCAAGATCATGAAAAATATATCGGTGAGGCGGTCTGAAAAGCTATTCTATCAATGAAAGCAGCAAGAATATCCAGGAATGAGACAATCATGGGCAGTTGGCAGAGAAGTCTGTGCCCCAAAATCTGTCTTTCCGTAAACATTTAGGCCATATAATAGCATGCGTCGCATGGGCTAGCTCGGTCTACACGTTAGGTGTAGACTCGCATGTGATACAGTCTCTTTAACTAATGACATGCACAAGTATCTATGACATAGTGGGTGACTGTCAGGATGTACATTCCCACGACCTTCAGTGAATTTTGACACAAATGTGATTTTGATTACCATCATCATTGGAGACAGCGACATCAGTGCTGCCACTACTGTACAGGGTAGAATGCATACTCAGATCCAAATTTCTTCACACTCACTGAATAAAGTGTTGACACCCGATCTAACAGTCAAGTGGGAGTTCACCATTGGCAAGGGACTTGTGGTTTTTGAGGGAGTGGAGGAGATTAAGGAGCTAACTCAGAGGGGTGAACAGTCGAACCGTTTTATTCACGTGGTGAATTACACGGGAGGAAAGAACCAGAGGTCACCTGTAAGGATGATTGGTACGCGCCAAAAAAGACAGATAAAAACATGCGACAATCAAGAGACGTTAAAACGGGTGGGCACAAAATAGAGTCCGTAGGAGTGGACCACATGAAAGTCGCCTCCACATCTCGCTATGCAAATAGGTCTGGACCTCGGCTAAAGATGTCACTTGCCTCCGGAATATAGACGAGTAAGATAACGGCGTACCATTCAGTACTTGATGTTAATGTTTCTAGGACATTTGTGCAGTCGACGTTACGGCCCTAGACTAACCCGCCAAAGTTAACCTGCTGATGCAGAAGTGCGGTGCTGCAGAACACGGTACTGGAGTTACAGATTACCTAGCACAAATTACACTGCAGTAAATGAAACAATGATAATAAGCCAGCTGTAACTCAGTTCCTAAACGTTCAACCATTCCAGGAAGGCCAACGGGGAGCAGCCCGACGAAGAACAGCGCGTCCTCGTACTGCGAGTAATCGTATTACGAGGCGGTCTGGAGGTAAAGTCGTACTGTCCTCGGCGATAGGAGTGTGGAGCCAGTAAGGCGTTTCCCCCAGGTGACCAGCATTCCCATATTTACTGAAGCAGCGATGCTGCCTTCCCCGAGGCAGGATGGGTTAGAAGAGGTCAACCCCGATCGCCCAACGGTTGGCCGGCCGTGACCGCCAGCGCATTATTCAGTACGGTGGAAATACTTTTAAAACCAAAGAGCCCGGTGCCGCTCAAAAGGCACCTGCTGTGCGCAGCCGCATCAGGAGTAAGACAGCAATGCCCTGCTCCTTACGCTCTCGGGCCAGGCCGGGCCCCTACAACCAAGTAGGTCAGACTATTGAGTAATTGGCTCCGGGAAGGGCTCCCCAAGAAAACCCTCCTCCTCCTCCTCATCATCATCGAGAGCATGACTTTAGTGTTCAACACCGATGCTTCGCTGCCATACAACCATGATTTATTTGAAGGCCGTATTGTGAAGAAAAGAATGAAGGTGGACGGAAAAGGGACTTAGTGCTAGCTTACTACAATCATCCCGAGGTGCACACACCTCGAAACACTCATTCAGGCAATCTGGATAGAAAGTGACAACAAGATCGCCACTGATATCGGTTGGCAGTCAATCCATGGAGCGTCTCCAACCAGGCCCAGTGAGGATCACGCGGTTCCCATCCTGGAAGGTGAGTAGCACCGACAGCACCCAAACGTTTCATGATTTCCTTCATACCCCTCTTCCAAGTCAAGGGTTGACCAAATCTCTGCTTCCGCCACTCTGAATTGCGCATAGAAAACAGCACTCTCTTCGGCAAGCGATGATAAAGCATACGCAACACAGCTTCTGGTGCTGGACACATTCTTCAATGGACGTACCCCTTGCACAACCGAAAACCCACTTCTTAATTGCCTCGTTAGGGATACGCCGACACCAACCCACACGAGCTATTGTTCTGAGACAACGATTGTCGAACACCTGAAGACGTCTCAGTTCCGCTGCTAAGGCCAAGTCTCACAGCCATACAACAAAACAGCTCCCACTGTAGCTTGACACACGTCCCCTGAGATTCAGGGGTACACCACTTTGACGCCATAGGTGTTTCAAATTAGCAAACGCGACCCGAGCTAGCAGATTCGTGCATTGACCTCATCTGTCACACTACAGTCAGAATTAATACAACTTCCAAGATATGTAAAACGCTCCACAACTTCCAGTGCTCTCCCTGGATTGTAAGTGGCGCGTTCAGTGACAGCACGTCCACGAGCATGACCTTACATGTTGTGGGCGCAAAGTGCATACCAGGACGGGATGACTTTGGTCAGTTCATCTAAAAACACCTGCGCCTTCTCCTCTTCAAAGATGAGAACGACGTCATCTGCATATTCCAGATCGACAAGGTTTTCGTCATAGGCTATTTGAACACCGGGGTTTTGGAGACCTTCCAGCGTTTGTCTCATTATCCCATCGATCACAAAGTTAAACAGGAATGGGGAGAGTGGGCATCCCTGACGGAAACCACTTTGTGCACGGAAGCTTTTGGAGAGCTCTCCATATACTCTCACACGTCCAGAAGTCTGAGAATACAAAGAGCGTATTATGTTCACAAACTTCCGGGGCATTCCTTGGTGGGCAAGCGTGTCAAGCAGAACAGACCGGTCAACCGAGTCAAATGCGCCTTGGAAATCCAGGAACACTAGAATTGTGGGTTGCTTATACGTATGGAGTTGTTCTAGCACCTGACGAAGTGTGAAGGCCGGAATCCCGCTTGCTGCTCTCGAGCCAGTGTTTCACGAGCCACCGTAAGGCGACGAAGCACCAGTGACGCCAACAGTCTCGTTACGACCGGGGTCAAGCTGACCCCTGTGGTTGCCACACTCACTACGAGCCCCTTTTTGAAAATGGGCACTATCATCGACTCTCCCCAGTTGTCTGGGACAGACTCCTTTTCCCTAGATAGAGCAAACAGATCAGACAAGCGTTGACTGAGGATTTCACCCCCTCTTTGAACAATGCGGGTGGGAGGTCATCCAGACCAGAAGCTCGGTGGCGCTTGAGAGAACATATGCAGTCGTAAACCTCCGAGGCCGTAGGTGGTTCCACGTTCTACGTCAACTCTGGGCTCCAGGTGAGTGCCAGCTGGTGGCCATGACAATTGTTGTTCGAAATATTCGGCCCATCGGTCGAGACGTCTTCTCTCTATTCGAGATGGTCACTCCATTCCGATCCTTGATGGTTTCGCTTACAGGTGGTTTCCGGGACCGGTCGCACGGATCAACTGAAATAATCTTCGGGCATTACAGGCTTTCTGGGCCTTTCCATTTGTTTGGCTATCTGTGTCCACTATACTTCACGGCCGGCCCGCACGCTCACTTCACTTGACGTCTGATAATTCGTCGCACCAAGTTATGTTCCGGACCGGCTGGGATATTTCTCCGAGATTTAAGCAGTGCCACCGTTCGGTCTGATATCCAGTGCTTGAGTGCGTCTGGTGGTGCCGTGCCACAGGCAAATTCCCAGCACTATGCAAAGAGGTGGCAATCTCGTCCCAGTATGAGTTCACATCTGATGGTGGAGCATTTGGAAGAGACTCTAGAAGACGATTCTGGTAAGTTCATCTAACATCCGGATCTGCCAGTCTCTCAGTTGCCAAGCGATTTGTCCGCAATTACGCGGTCCTGAAAACGTAGGAAGAAGCGACTCCGGATGAGCGCGTGGTCGGAATCCACAAATGTGTTCAAAACGACCGGCAGTCAGTTATTGATCCGCGCCATCGGTAACTGATGGCAATGTGGTCGATTTGAGTTTGTGGCCGGCGTGCCGTTGGAGGACATCATGTGGCCGGACGACTTCGGCTATTCCGGAAGTTAGTACTGCATAGAAACAGCCTGCGATCAGCACACAGCTGAAGCAATCGTTCCCATTGTCCACGTATCGAGTCCAACCACGTCGACCTCCTAATTGAGTCTCAGATAGGCTAAGCCTGCCCACTTGTGCATTCAAATCTCCAGCAACCACACCGATGTCTGAGCTTTAGCTCGCCGCAGCAGGGCATTCAGGGCGTCATAAAACCTGTCTTTGACAGCGTCGGAGCTACAGTCAGTTGGGGCGTAGACAGATACGATAAACAGACATCGATCAACTTCCCGCTTGTGAGACTCCTTCACAGACGTTACCAGACGAATCACACACAGGTATCCAGTCAAGCAAGGATACTTCCGCCCGGTGACTCAAGACGATACCAACCCCTGCACATCCAGCTGCAGCAGCCTCTGGATCACCAGAGGTGCGAAGCGGAAACGAGTGGAGACTGATGGGGCGGTTAGCTCAATCACTGTGCTTGCATTTTGAATTCTTGTTTCTGAGACACAGCACACATCAATGCCAAGCGAGTCCAGTGTGGAGCAAGAGCAGCTTGTTGTCCTGCTTGCTTCAGAGTGCGCACACTGAAGGCGACCAGATAGACTGGGTGTCGAGGCTTGAAGATTGATTTGGAGATACCTGAGGATGTCGGCGCCATGTGACGAGCAGATGCTGCACGCAAAACCGATGCAAGACGAACAAAGTCATCATTCCTAAGTGCTGGGCCTACAAGAGGAGAGTTATTAATGGGGCGGAGAGGGGGAAGGAAAGTATGTGAAAGATAAAGAAGGGAGGCGTCAGCAGTAGCCTGTTTTCGCTTACCCGCCCTGCTGTATGCAGCAAGTAAGGCGAACCCGGCTGATGGCACCACGCGACGGCCGATGTGGCATGAGCTATCTTGTATGTGCAGTTCATGGTTGTACGTGGGCTGGGATACTGTCAGGGCACCCACACCTAGACAGAAGGACGATTAGGGTCCTCAACCAAAGCCTTTGGCTCAAAAGCCTAATCGCAAGGCAGCGGTGCTTGGTGGAAATGCAAATGCATTACCATTTCTACGGAACAAGTCGCCACATGTCCAACCCTCCACCTGGAGGACCAGGAGACTGTGTTCGTCAGACCTCTGACCATTGACCAACCTGGTATGAGACTCTGTGAGTGTCGCGGGGACACCCCAGTATAGCTCAATGGGTCACTGAGGTGCGCAAACCGTCACACCACGGTAACGTCCAGTCTCTTCGTGACGGTTTCTGTGTCCAGACTTTTGAATCAGTGTTAGGCAGGGTCCCTGAACAAAACCCTACATCCTCCATTGCCTTGTAGGTCAGACTTTTGAGCTGTCAAGCGTAAGTTCAACCAAACCTCTTCGGCCTGGCAACCGGTAAGTATCACTTGCCGTGCAAGTTGGTCTTCACCCACCGGCCTCCCCTTTGTTCCCTCGCAACTCATCATATAGCAGTGAAATCAACTATCTGCCAATCCTCTAGCCACTGTTCCGTGTCTCAACCATCGCCCAGAAAAATAAACCAAAATAATCACCTACTAACCTCAGAAGATCTGATCCACAAGTTGCAGCCTTTTAATATCCATACTCTATGTCAAATTAGGCAACAGACATCCCTTGCTGAAACCTTACTTTCCTCTCTCTATCGATGTATGTTGTCTCTCTGAAACACGCATACAAGACCCCATTTCGGTCGTGCTCCTTTCAAACCGCATAGAAGCCCAGATGTTCCACATTTCACTCTTCGGGCATCCGGTGATCCTGACGCAATGACTCGTGGCATCTACGGCGTCGGAGTTGCACTCAGCCCCCAAGGCACCTTACTGACTGATCCCAGTAAACAGTCGCCTTTGCGCTGTGCGGTTGTCTGGCTCAATAGAGATTAACGCAGGTCGATGCCGTAAACGGTGTTTGTTTGTCGTATCAGCATACCCCAACAGATAGCACTTGAGAGTGAGAAGGACGAGTTTTATCAAGATCTGTCACGACTGCTTGATCGGCAAGAAGGACGGATATAGTAATCTTGGCGGGTGATATGAATGCCCAAGTTGGACGACTAAGTCCGGAAAGAAGCACACTTAGGTGGAGTGGATGTTGAGCGTGCGGATAACGGATAATCTTCTTCAGTTGTGTACAGATCATCGTTTGTTCCTGGCCAGTAGGAACTTCCAACACAAACGCACACATGGAGTTATTTGGAGGCCACCTTAACAAGACAGTCGTGGACTCAATTGGACCATACGGCTATCAGTTACCGATGGAGAGCCTCAGTTGAGGACTGTCGTTCCTTCTGGGGTACGCAACTTGACTCTGATTACGCCATCGTGCGGGCCCGCTTAGCATTTCGGCTTCCACCAGCACTACGCGTGTCGGTTCCGCTCACCAACTTCGGACCAGTCTCAGTAACTGAAGAGTATCGAGCTGATCTTTCTGGCTAGAAAGCTACTGGAAACGCAGCCGTGGACGACGAAGACCTAATCTTTTTGAGGATGAATGGAGGCGAGTTAAAGAAGCAATGTTGTATAGTTGCTCTGTTTTTCAAACGTTTCATCGTTTATTGCCAAATCACCTTTTTCCGTTTCAGCTCTCAGTGTCAAAGTTTTGGATGAATAAAGCCTAGCTTCTGGGCCTTCAGTCTTTTCCATTCTCATTCTGATTGTCTCTGCACTCCATCTCTCGTCGAACACAACAATTTATTCATCCAAAAATTTTCATCGAACAATGGATCGATTCTTACGTCCCGAACGATTCGATACCGATCCCAATACTCAAGACTCGGCAGATACCTGGGAGCATTGGTTTTGTACTTTCACGAACTTCCTAGAGTCAGTTGATTCTCATTCACCAGATAAACTAAAAACCTTGTTCAATTACGTTGCCCCGAGTGTTTACCGATTTATCAAAGACTGTAAAGACTATGAATCAGCCATCGAAACCTTGCGAGAAATTTACGTACAACCGAAAAATGAAATTTTTGCTCGGCATCTTTTGAACACTTGTAAGCAGGACGGAGCTGAGAATCTTGATCAGTTTGTACAAAAGCTTCGCAGTTTGTTGCCAGATTGTCGCTTTACGGCCGTCAGTGCAGAACAACATAGCGATGAAGCATTACGAGACGCATTTATTAGTGGACTTTATTCGAATACTATACGCCAGAGACTGCTGGAACATAAGTCGCTGGATTTTAAAACCGCATACGACCATGCGAAATCCCTCGAACTAGCGCAAAAACAGTCGCTGTCGTTTTTGCCGAATAACCAACTCCCCTGTGCTACCGTATCGAACGACCCGCCAAAGTCCCCACGTTCTCAGGTATCATCGCACGAACAGACGACTGCTGTTAGTATGGGGACTCCATGTTTCTTCTGTGGCTATGCTCGTCACCCGCGTTACAAATGCCCCGCTAAAGATGCGACCTGCAAAAACTGTGGAAAGAAAGGGCATTTTCAAAAGGTATGCAGATCTTCTACTGGTTCGAGGAACACCTCATCTGTTTCAAGTGCACTATCTTGCGTTACTGCTGCGGCTCCCGAGTGTCTCAAAGAAGCAGTCACCGATGTGAAAGCCAATGGCGTCCCACTTCGCGCTCTTGTTGATACTGGTAGCTCAGAAAGTTTCATTTCCGAAAATGTAGTCCGTCGTAACAAGTGGTCTGTACTACCATCGTCATCTGAAATCACTTTGGCATCCACCCAGCACAAAAGCTTTACTCTTGGACATTGTTTTTTAACGTTGCAACACAAACAATACAAATACCCCTCTTTCAAGTTTTCAGTATTACGTGACCTCTGTGCGGATATTCTGCTAGGACATGATTTTCTTAAACTTCACAAATCCCTAGAAATCTCATTCAACGGTGATAAACCTTCTTTCTCGCTCTGTGGTCTAATTGCTGCCAAAATCGAACCTCTCACTTTGTTTGAGCATATCGATCCAAGGTGTAAGCCCATCGCCATAAAGTCCAGACGACATTCTGCAGACGACCAGGCCTTCATTGCCTCTGAAGTAAAGCGTTTACTTGACCA
The DNA here is from genome assembly GCA_003604175.2 of Clonorchis sinensis. NCBI lineage: Eukaryota > Metazoa > Platyhelminthes > Trematoda > Opisthorchiida > Opisthorchiidae > Clonorchis > Clonorchis sinensis. The sequence continues at coordinate 6,981,745 of CM030374.1, read as the reverse complement.
AAAATCATTGAACCCTCGAAGTCCCCATGGAGAGCGCAAGTGCTCGTCACGACGAATGAACGACAGAAGAAGCGAATGGTGGTTGACTATAGTCAAACCATAAACCGATTTACGCAACTCGACGCTTATCCGCTCCCCAGACTTGAAGATATGAGTAGTAAAATAGCCCAATATCGTATTTTCAGCACGCTTGATCTTGAAAGTGCTTATTATCAAATACCCATTAAGGAAAGTGACAGAATCTATACAGCTTTTGAGGCCTGCAACAATCTTTATCAGTTCCGTCGAATACCCTTCGGGGTAACGAATGGAGTAGCATGTTTTCAGAGGGTAATGGATGACATAGTACGCGCCGAAAAACTTACCGGGACATATGCGTATGTGGATAATGTCACCATTTGTGGGAAGGACCAAGCAGAACACGACCGAAACCTCCAGTGTTTTCTCACCGTAGCACAAAAGTACGGCCTTCAGTTAAATCATGATAAAAGCACAATTTCCACCACTAAACTCAGACTCCTTGGTTATGAAATTTCTGAAGGCATCATCAAACCGGACCCTGAACGCTTCAGGGTCTTGCAAGAATTGCCCGTTCCGAAGGACATGAAGTCTCAGCAACGAGTGGTTGGCTTGTTCGCTTACTATTCTCGTTGGATAAGCCGTTTCTCTGATAAAATCTACCCAATCACTCACAATACAACCTTTCCTGTCCCTGAATCTGTTATGAAAGCATTCGAAGGTCTCAAAAAGAGTTAGTGGATGCAGCCGTGGTCACTATTGATCCGAGAATACCTTTGGTACTCGAAACGGATGCATCTGATGTTGCGATTTCCGCTACACTCAATCAAGATGGCAGACCAGTCGCATTCTTCTCACGTACATTGTCGGTCAGCGAAAAACATCATTCTGCTATTGAGAAAGAAGCGTGCGCAATTGTCGAAGCAGTGCGCAAATGGAGGCATTACCTACTCGGAACCCATTTCAAGATTGTAACGGATCAGCGGTCCGTTGCGTTCATGTATTCAACACAACAAAAAGGAAAAATAAAAAATGACAAAATCCAACGATGGCGGATGGAGTTATCGCCTTTTTCTTTGATGTAACCTACAGACCAGGCACAGAAAACAAAGCTGCTGACACGCTCTCTCGGAGCGTCTGTGCAAACACTTCATCTCAGCTAGATCTAAAACGCTTACACGAAACTCTGTGTCATCCTGGAGCAACACGCATGATGCATTTCGTTCGTGCCAAGAACCTCCCATTCTCTCTAGAGGACATCCGACTCGTCATTAAGCAGTGTCGTGTGTGTGCGGAATTAAAACCACGTTTCTTCAAGCCATCTGGTGGTACACTCATTAAAGCCACACAAACCTTCGAACGTTTAAGCATTGACTTCAAGGGACCACTGCCTTCGTCGACTCGAAACAAATATCTACTGACGATCGTAGACGAATATTCCCGTTTTCCGTTCGCTTATGCTTGTCCAGATATAAGTTCGTCTACGGTGATATCATGCCTTGTGCAGCTCTTCGCTACATTTGGTCTGCCCAGTTTCGTGCATTCGGATCGCGGTTCATCATTCATTTCGGATGAGATCAAGCGATTTCTTCATGAAAAAGGCGTTGCCACTAGTCGGACCACCCCATATAACCCAAGGGGGAACGGTCAGGTAGAACGATTAAATGGAACTTTGTGGAAAGCTGTTATGCTTTCATTACGATCAAAAGGCCTTCAAATCAGTCATTGGGAAGCAGTTTTACAAGACGCCCTCCATTCGATTCGCTCTTTGTTGTGCACCGCTACCAATGCCACTCCACACGAGCGAATGTTTCATCACAATCGAAAATCCGCAGTCGGTACATCGTTGCCGCAGTGGTTGCTTTCCCCAGGACCAGTTCTGATGCGACGAAATACACGATCTTCGAAGTATGAACCCGTAGTCGAAGAAGTTGAGCTCCTGGAGTGTAACCCTGAGTACGCATACGTCAGACACTCTAACGGCACGGAAGAAACAGTCTCCCTACGTCACTTGGCACCTTCCGCAGATTTCGGATGTGCTCCAGCATCCGAACAGCAGCAATTGCAGCCCAATACTGATTCATTTATTAAGCCTGAACCATCGGACTCTGCTTCGGAAACTGAAATGTCGAATCCTTCTGAACACCCGTTGGTTGTACAACAACAGCGGACACGACCGTATGTCTTGCGCAACAGAGAGGCCTGACATTATTCAATAGAAAGTGAATTCCTGCGAACTTCCATCTCTGCGGGGGTGAATGTTGTATAGTTGCTCTGTTTTTCAAACGTTTCATCGTTTATTGCAAATCACCTTTTTCCGTTTCAGCTCTCAGTGTCAAAGTTTTGGATGAATAAAGCCTAGCTTCTGGGCCTTCAGTCTTTTCCATTCTCATTCTGATTGTCTCTGCACTCCATCTCTCGTCGAACACAACACAATGCTGTCAGCTTTCGAGCTGTTTGTCCAGCCCATTTGACTCGACAGTGGATATCTTCGAGGTCAGCAAATCTTTATTGCTGCCAGAAGGGCTATACCAGCACCAGCGACTATGACACATTTCCAGAACACTAAACACCGGATAATCAGGAGCTTGAAGGTCGTCAGAGAACGCTGGTGGATTTCAAGGCCTTTACGCTGCAGCAGCCAACGTCCCTGCTTCAACTGGATCCGTTGACTCATCGTCGAAAGAAGGCAGGTGTCAGAGACAATATGCGAACAAGACGAACAGCACCATCCCCTCAATCGCCGTCTTGAGCGGTGAGCTGAGAATTTCAAGAGCAGTTAACCTGGCTCCCAACACAACAGCTGGAAGAACCAAGCAGACCAATGGAAAATTGACACCAACCCACCTTCAACAACCGAAATCCAGCGTGAGATTTCAATACTGAAGCAGGACAACGCACCTGATCCGGATGGTCTACACCCCGCGCTCTTCAAAGAAGGTGGCGAGGTCCTGGTGAACAGTATGACAACCATACTGCAGATTTGGAACGAAAACAGAACATCAGCCGAATGGAGCTCTCGACCATCCCAGTTTTCAAAAACGGAGCAAGAACGTCATGTGAAGACCATCACGGTAGCAGCCAGTATCCGTCGCATCTAAAGTGCTCTCTGGCATTATTTTGAGCAGATCGATGGGTTATTGAGAGACGGATCTCGAGGATCAAGCTGGGTTTCGCCCTGGTAGAGGATACATCGGCCATATCTTTACCTTGAGACAAATTCTTGAACAGCACCACTCATTCAGACGTCCCACGTTGGTCGTTTTCTGGATTTGAAAGCTGCTTTTGATTCTGTTGTTCAGCAACTTTGGCAGTCTGGCGATCAAAGGTGTCCCTTCCAAATTCTCTCTCCCTTATAAAGGCACTGTATGCGAACTCCTGTGGGCGAAGCCCTCACCTGAGTTCACCACGTCCAGTGGTGTAAGACAAGGCTGTCCTCTTCCCCTTTCTCTTCAACTTTGTTATTGTCATGCTGTTTGAAATTTCCCTGCATGTTTGAAAGCCCGGGAGTCGAAATGATCCTGGGACGTTTCCCTCACAGACATTGAGTATGCAGATGATAATGCTCTCCTTGGTTCAGATCGTTCTCAAATGCAAACGATTTCAAATAACCTTAATAACTCTGCTGCACGGTTTGGCATGCGCTCACACACCTGCAAAATGTAAAGTGCTGCTACAAGACTGGTGGGATCAAACCCACCTCATGCTTGCAGATGACACCGATGTGGTAGATAAATTTGTTTACCTGGGCAACTGTATAAGTTCCGGTGGACTGGCTGGAGATGAGATTATTTCTCGAATAGGAAAAGCCAGGGCAGCTCTTACTAACCTTCGACACATGACGCCGACGTGACGTGAGTTTGTCTGCCAAGGGAACAGGTTACACTGCGGCGGTGCAATCCATACTGCTTTATGGACCAGAGACGTGGCCCCTACGTGCAGAGGACATACGAAAGATGTCAGTGTTTGATCATCGGTGTCAGGTCTGATGCGAACATCGGATTAGTAATGTTGAGGTACGCCAGATGGTCTTAGGAATTAGGAATTCCCCAACGATAGATAAACTACTCACGCTTCATAGGCTGCGCTGGTTGGGACATGCACTCCGCATGCCATAAGACCGACTACCTTGCAGAGTTCTTTTCGCCCAACTCTGTGCTGAGTGGAGGCGACCAAGAGGTGGACGGTTTATGAAGCAGCAAAAAAGTATGAAAACGCTAACCAGAAAACTTATTCGGGTCGACAACTGTCTGGATGGGCCTTGGATCTCAACTCACTGATGTCCAACGGGACTCAAATCACCAGTGGTTAATGACATTGGCAGAAATGGCCCAATGGCGCAGTCAGTGGCGCTCCTGCAGCAAAGCTATCGCCTTCAATGTGTAGCTACCCAATTTCCGAACAAACTGAACAAGCCTTCGCCTCCAAGACTTGGTTGTATGTTCCACTCTTCCGTTTTCCGATGATAGAAACTATAGCAACCAATGTGCTTGCGGCACGCGGTCTGCAGCTGATAAACTGAATTGAATTATGTGTGAAAATGAGCGTCTGAATAATCGAGCTGAACACTTTCAACAACAATTCAAATAGGCATCTGCGTTGATCAGTCGGGTTCCCGACGGGCAACGCTGCTCTGGACAATGAATCCGAAAACCCGACAGCTTTGAAAGAAGGGTTCAGCTGTAGCACGCATTCGGTGCCTAGCCACCATGCCACCGAAAGGAAACACGAGGGTCGAGATACTGCCGAGTTGTCCAAGCCCAAACAGCAGCTGTCGAGATGCAGAGGTCGGGTTCGAACCACGGACCATGTGGTCAGTAAGTTCAGTCGGCACTTGTCTGATTTACTTGCCTCTATCTGAGAGAAAGAGAACGTAACAAATAACCGAGGTGAGTCAATAGTGCATTTTTAAGAAGGGTGCTTGAAGTGAGTTTGGCAATCACATTGGAATTAACTAGACTCTTTGCATTGCTTATTTCACGTGGTCTTATGAAGGTGGGACCTGATAACAGAAAACATGATAGTGGCCGGGAAGGGGGCTGTGTGGACCACATTTTTACGTACTATCAGGGGTTAGGGCAACAACATCCATACAGGCACCCCATAATCTGTACATCAAGTGTATTCGATTCCGTCCACCAGTTCGTTCTTTTCAACAGGGTATGCCTAGATGTTTGTGGAAATCATACACTGTTTGCACGCATACACGTCAGGCCGCTTCTTCAATACGCCAACAAACTGTTTACTCGACGGGGTTTTCACTGTTGACTCAAACAACAGACGGCACTGGCAAGCTTACTGTCCCGCACCGAGAACTTAAACAGCAGTGCTACAAGTTTTTTTCGCTTGTGCCCTTCACATGAGCAAAAGCCGCTGAACGACAACAACAAAGCCGACCCAGGAAGCTTGAGCGAGAGCCTCGATCCAGTGTATCAATCGGTGAATCAGTGACCGCACCTTTATCAGACAAGTTTTTCTCACCCCAGGTAGCTGGTGCGTAGAATGAACTTCCTTTGATGGTTTTTCACGCTGCATATTGGGTGATGATGATGATAGTTTACGAATCCGCGAGCTGGTAAGTTTACTGCACCGCACTGAGAATATGAAAGGCGCTGATGCAGCCGTTGTTCAATCGCGCCCTTCGGACGAACGTAAGCGCTTAAACGACCTGGGAAGTCTGGGCAGAAGGTTAGGACCTGTGTACCGATACACGTATCTGGACTACACAACATCACCGCAGACGCGTAGATGCCGCAGAACCCAAGAATATGCCCGCACGCGATTGGTCCAAAAAGGGAACCCTGAGCTTCTAGAGATATGATTGGTGGGAATTATCACGGATTGATACAAAGGATCGAGGCTTTCGCCCAACTTTCCCGGGTCGCTTTTGTTCTTTCGTTCAGTGGTTGTTGTTCACCTGAAGGGCACAAATGAAAAAAAGGTGTAGCACTGGTTTTTAAGTTCTCAGCGCACGGCAGTATGCTTGCCAGCGCGAGAACTCGCATAAATAACTGCCTAATAGTGCTCTGGACTGGGTTCTAAAAGGAGCGTGGACAACCGTCGGAGGAAGGCTATTCCACGCAGCTACTACCCGAAATGAGAAAAAAGTTTGCCTGATGAAGGTGTGCGCTCTGAGCTTGGAAATTTCCTACCATGTCCTCGCCGTGTGTTGGCTGGGTCAACGGTGCAAAACCCGTTGGCCAAACCTTGTTAAAACAAGATACTCCAGGATACTTCACGATACTCCAGGTGCAGACGTCAAGCACCACGAGATGCGTTTCATAGCCCCCAGATTTAAGGTCAGCAGCAACTTTCGTGGCAGCTTGCTGAACATGGTCAGTGACGGTTACGTCTTTCGTGCGTCCCGAGTAGACAGCTTGGTTGGCATATTCAAGGGTCGGTTTGACGTAGGCCCCATAGATTACTTGGAAGTCCATGCGACTAATACGGAAGGGGAGGTGCGTGAATCATTCGTAGAACGGCGAATGCTTTTTGGCCCGATTTCCCTCGGTGCAATGAGAAGGACAAGTTTGAGGAGAGCCAGATACCCAAATCGTTTTTGACATCTATCTTCGTGATGTCGTCTGGTCAGTTCCCAACATGTACGACAACGGGGTTCGCTGAGTCACCTCCAAACGACATATGGACGCACTTTTCGTCATTCAGAGGAAGTTGCCAGTCCAACGACCAATGCCTTACAGCGTCTACATTCATTTGGGGGGGGGGCACTGGCATTGGAATACAGGGATTTCAAGTCGTCCGCAAAAAGTAGACATGTACTTGCAAGAACATCTGGAAGGTTGTTGACGTATATCAGAAACAGCAGTGGTCCCAAATCGGAGGCTTAATGAACTCCAGTGGGGACAGGCCTCGGAGAATAGTAGGTCGAGCCTACTTTCACTTAGAATGATCTGTCTGATAGGAACTCCTTAACCAGTGTAGGATTTCCATTTGAATCCCGTAAATTTCGAGTTTGTGGAGCAGGGGGACGTGTAGGACTTGATCGGAGTAGAGAAACATGGCATCCGACATGAGTCTCTCGCCCTTAGCTTGGGTTGCGCTGTCCACAAATACGAGCACGTTTGTCACGCAAAAACGGTTTCGAAGTAATCCACAAACTTCCTAGGTCTTTTCAACAAACTTCGGAACGCTAAACAATCAGCTTACCTTAAACAGCCGGCTATAAGCGAACTTGCAGAAACCTGGCTCACACAAGATGTCTCTGAAGCGGAGATCTCGCTAGACGGCCGCTCCACTTTCCGAGTTGACTGGATACGCGAGAGGGAAGGTTTGGGTGCTTTATGCTTACACGCGGCCATGCCCATCCCGTTTGTCTTCTCCGACACAATTCCCGCATCTTTTTGTCATGCACTGTGGATTTAAATCATCGTGTGCTTAGGACCGATTTTGTTCTTCTCAGCGTGGTCTACCTTTGTCCTCCAGTCATCCTCACTCTCCTCTGACGACTGTTCAAACGAGGGTGAGGATGACCAATACATATCCCGCAAACCCCGCAACATACATAAAAAATCGTCCATCAGGTTTTAAACGTCTATGGAGCTACTTGCCCGGGAAGTTCTGACAGGCGGGTCAATCGATCGTCACAGCCAGAATAGTTACTGGATCGTCGTTCGATGATGACTCGGGGACACCAAGCACGTTGCTCGGGCGTGGACACGTTCGCTCTTAAGACGTGAAAATTCAGGAACGGCCAAAGTGCGCTGGTGCAGTAGTGGTAACACGCTCGTCTCGCATATCAGGTGTCCATATTTCAAACCCCGGTACGACCACTGGATATGCACTGCTGATGAGCCCTAATAAGAGCGAATTTCCAGTCCAGTGTTCCTCCTTTTGGCGTGGACTCGCCCGAAAAATTACGCCAGGATAGGAGGACGACTGTTCAAACGAGAGCGATGTGAGTACGAACAAAGAATGGCCATTTGTTGATCAGGTTTTAATTAAAGCTCCACTAGGATATAGTGACCACCGTGTGCTAACGCCTGATTTCATCTGTTGCTGGCAAGAAATCCGGAACCACAGGCATGGATTTGAAGCTTCCCCCGTGGAGACTTCCCTTGAGCGGGCAAGACTGTGACTAGCTTCAGTGGAAGACACAAACAGGGTCATTGTCCAGAAAATCCACGAGGCTGAAGCGACGTTCGCTTCAAAACGCAGCCGGACGGACAAAAAGCCATTAAAAAGGTCCGGTGTCTGCTGTGGAAATGGTCACAACAATTGCTCCAAAGGATAACTACAGTTGAAAAAACGACGAGCTAGATTTTGGTAAAACGGGCAACCGCTGTCAATAAAAAATCCACCGATAGAACACACGAAAACATGCCAGATCTTGGACCTTGCCCGGAAAAATGTGCTTCATAAGTACATGGGAGAAGGCCGCATAATTATGCCAAACGCCTTCCCATTGATGGACAGTAAAGGGGGACACACATAATTCGACAGTGCTCTCCGAGGTCTACAGAAAACGCTATGTCGAAATGCGTATTGCGCAGGCGACCTCGTTATATCCGAATCTGCCAAGACGTGACTACGAACTGCCTGTAACCAATGTGGTCTTCACTGAGGAGTACGTAGGTCAACTCTTGCACAAGACAAACCCCTTCAGAGCGTTAAGGACAGAAAGGGTCCACCCAAGGATCCTGGAGGAAACGTCGCTCACACTGACAAGCATTCTCTCCTAATGGTTCGTCAGCTTACTGACGAAGGCAACCCTCCCTCTGCTTGGGAGTATGCGGCTGTCGCGCTAATCTATAAATAATTTGACCGCTTATTGCCCTGTACCTACAGGCCTATTAGCCCCAATAGCCTATCGTGCAAGATGATGGAACGCATTCTGAAGCAAGCCATCATAAAAAGCCTAACTAATAACAACATGGTATCCACAGTGCAACGCGAATTCCTCCCGAACCGTTCTGGCGTAACTAATATGCTCGTATTTATGGAAAGCTCAACCCAAGATAAGGACGAAGGACTCAGAACCGATGCCGTATATTTCGACTTCCCAAAAGCATTCGATCAAGTCCCACACGTGTCGCTGCTCCACAAACTCAAGACTTACGGGAGTCAAATGGGGATCCTACACTGGATTAAGGCGCTGTTATCAGACAGAGTATTCTTCGGCACCGGTTTACATTGGAGTCCCTGAAACCTCCACTTTGGGACCACTTCTGTTTCTGATCTACGTCAACGACCTTCCAGATGTTACAATAAAAATGGCAATAGCTTTGTTCCAAAACTCGCAAGAAGCATAGCGATCGTGGCATGATCTAGTTGCGGACGGGTCAAAATCTTGGGGTTCAAATGCTAGTGCCCTCCGATTGGATGTAGTCGCTTCAAAGCAGTGGTGGTTGGACTGGGACCTCACTCTGGATAACGAAAAGTGTGCCTGCACGGTGGGAATATATCAGAAGGCACTACGGGGATAGATACCACAAAGAATTTGGGTATCGGGCTCATTACATACACGTCCTCACTGCACCAGGAGAAGCCGGCTCGAAAGGCATTCAGAGTTCTGCGGACGATTCGGCGGACCTTCTTCTGTATTACTTACATGGACTTCCAGATACTCTATGAAGTCTACACCAGATAGGTTCTTGAATACGCTGACCAAGTTGTCTACTCAGGACGCAAGAAAGACGTGACCCAATTCGAGCTGTACGGCGAGCTGCCACGAAAGTTGTTGCTGTCCTCAGACCCGCGGACCAACGTTTTCAACTATATTTTCCTAACTTTTTGGCACGGATTGTTTTCTTGGGTCTTGCAGAGCTCCCAATATTCATGCCCCCAAAGTGTGACTTCAGTCGATTGGTTTCTCGAAGACCAAATAGGTTAACCCACCGCCATTGCAAACTTGCGCAAATGTGGGTCCTCAGATCCTTGGGAAGGCCAAGAGCGGAAGGTGTATAGTGAGATGCATGCCAGTTGCGGTAAAACAGGTTACTGGGCTCGTCAATATTAAGGGCGTTCCTCGTGTGTAATGGGCTATTCAGGCTTTAGTGGTTTTGCTTGCACCACGCCCCAAATTTCGTTGGTGTTCCCTGAAGGGTCTTGACCCCGAATAAGAAACTGGTAGAAGAAAACATGGATACTTATGTGGCAAACGCAGCAACTGTAAGACTGAAAACCCCAAACTACATAGATGATTGTGGAGTACTTCGTATTAAAATGCCTGAGCTAACAGCTGAGGTAAAAAAGCAGTTGCAAAGGATAAGGTGTATGGGTCCTTTGCCTCAAGGAGCACCCATGTACATCGGGAGAACAGATTATTTAGTTTTAATTCGCCTCCCCTCGTGTATGCAAGCGAGGTTGAATATTGTCACAATGAACGTGAGGGTAGGCAAAACAAGCTTGCGGAGCTTACGGAGAAGACCGGATAAATAATATTTGGTCTCGCGGTGCTTGACCTATTTCCTCTGGAATATCGTTGCTTCCGAGGAGACCTAATATTTATTTATGTCCCGTTTGACCAAGGTGTTACCAACAGTTTTTTTGTCGTGGACCCAACTAACACACTGCGGGAACATAATGAAAAGATTTTCAAGCTCAGAGCGCACAACATTATTAGGTAACAATTTTACCCATTTCGGGTAGCTGGTGCGTGGAATAATCCTCCTCCGATGGTTGATCACGCTGTATCTAGTACCAAATTCAAACCAGCTTTAGGTACTTTTTCACGCAAATCATTGCGCTAGCAAGCTCACTGTCTAGCAGCAGGAAAGTAAACGAAAACAAAATTTATCCGCTTGTAACTTCCAGGTAAGCGGAAGCCACGGAATGAAAGCCACCAGCCCAAAAACTTGGGCAAAAACGTCAACCCTATGTATCAATCAGTGAATATGTGAAGTTGCCTACGCTCCCCAATGTTTTTGGAATATAGTCACACTCAGATGGGTGGTACTGACCATTAGGCAATGAAACGACGTATGTGGCTTGCAACATCACGCTACCGGATGCATCCTTCCTATGTTCTTCGAAAAATAGTCCAAAGGGAAGTGCTGAAAACCGATCCGAGTGTTAATGTAGCCTCACTTCTTCCACCAAAATATGCGTTGACAGCCTGAGATCCGTATATTTCAGAAAAATTCTTTACAGATACTTGTTATGCTGCGAGCAACGGCAGCATGACAAAAGCAGTAACATAGGGCATGAAAGAGTACACAGCAGTGAACAAATCCTGAGAATTTCGGTAAACGGCGCTATCAAGCAAATCAACATGGACAACTGGTCCTGTGTATGAAAAGAAATGTCTAAATTCTTGTCAGTGTGTCAAAATATTGGTGCATTTACTAGTGTATGGCCAGATCGCTGTTCATCTTTTCAAGCAGATTCGCAGTTAGCTTGCAAATGTTTCGTCCTCAGTGGAGGAGACATCGTCGTGCGCGACTGAGTGAGGCTGAAACATTTTCAAGCTAATTGTCAAAGGATCAGCGTTCATCTGACCAACCACCGGTGTCTAAACTTTGGCCTTCCGGAGACCGCTGTTCTCAAGAGGGTGATTATTATGTGGGAACTCGGTAAGTATGCTACTGCGCGCAATGCAAACGGGTTTTCAGATTCATGTTTTTACTGCTTCCTAAAATCGGCAAATGTGATGCCGTGCACCAACAAACCACAACGCCAGTATCTACCTGATTACACCTAGACATACCATGGGCATAAAATGAATGACAAAAAGGCTTGATCCAAACTCCTGTTGCAACGGGCCATGCTACTGATGAAAAATGTCAGTCGCTTCTGGTCATAATAGCTAAGAGCGTTTCCCTGAGCCAAAGGGCATGTTGGTAGCTCAGGTAATGTAGATAATCGCTGACTTGGTCGCTGAACTGGGCAATTTGATTGCAAGCGTTTCATCACCAATCGAGGTGACACCATCAGTGCGTTGTCAGGGGGCGTGGTGGTACGTAGAGTTGGGTTGGTGCACAACCACCACAAACGGTTGCAATCGAATTGCTCAGCTCATCGAATAAGCCAACGGCCTCCGAATGGAATGATGACTAGGACATTATTCATCCGTTTGCTCATTAATTTTAACCATTCAAGCAGGGTGCGGGAAAGCTCAGGAGGAAGTTTGACGATAATGAATTCTTTAAAAACTCCTCAAACGAGGAACTATTTTATTATCTTTTGGTTCTTATTTGCTTTGTTCGTGGGCGTTTTGTCAGTGGAAGTCAGTTGAATTGTGGGACAAAATGATGCCCTACGATGGTCTTCGAACAAAACTCAGTGTCCATTCCCAAACAGATGTCTTACTGTGGAAATCATTCTTCCCTCCAGGATTACTTCAAAGACCGCATATTTTTCGCATCCGAAATAACTGTTTTCTACTTTCATCTGGTTCACGAACGACCAGAATAGCCCGTCAAAAAGACGTGTGCTAGAACGTGCAGGCCGATGTTCTGAGCATTTTGTTGCTGGAAGCCAAGGTCAAGAAACAGCTGAAATTAACCGATGTCTTCTTGCAGATAGGGTTCAACATCAAGCGGTTTTGATGCACCTAAAATACACCTACCACAAATGGTCTTCTTCCAGCTACTTCCGAAGCAGTTGCAAAATTCAGCCAAATCTGTGTAGAATAGCACCGTCGGTGTGAAGCACAGTGATGCACGGTTGCTCTTACCCAGGCTTTATGCAGACGCGTGCGGAATCCAATGTGAAGATAAATGTCCCCAATGGTCGCTTGAGAAGTGGCAGCCTTTTTAAACTAAGCAGAGTCCTCGTTTTTTTTAAAGTCAGCATGGTGCCGGTACTGGATGAAGAATGGTATAACTTTGTAATTTAGATGCCCTAGGCCATAGTACATGCATTACGCAGTAGAAAGTGCGTGAGGGGGTACGATAAGGTTCCTCCCAGAAGGGAAGGTCTTCTTCTGGAAGGAAGCGTGTAACAAAATACCCCTAACAAGTACCTACGTAATGCCGGGATAATGTTCAAGGTTCTGATATGTTCCTAGTGGCTTACGCTCAGCTGATGTGACAAGCTCTATAGCAACCTAATTCATTTGGAGCTCCAACCACAACTGCCAACCAACCTGCCAAGCTTTGTTGAAATCAGGAGCACAGTTGCTGTGGACCCTGGAGAGCTACACTCCTGATGGTCCTCCCACATGTTGCCATGGCCATAGAAAAAACAGCTTCCAAAAAAGCGGGTTTTCCTGAAACAATGGCGCCTTTACATATTCGCCACACTACATCCATAATATTAAGAAAATTGTCTTATTAAAAAAGTTGTTAGTTGAGCGCGGTGCGTTTAATTTCTACATCCATAATATTAAGAAAATTGTCTTCTTAAAAAAGGTGTTAGTTGAGCGCGGTGCGTTTAATTCGCACTACGTGCAGTGGAAATGAAACATTGAGAAAAATGCGTGGCGGAGGTCGACTCAGGAAACGAAAGCCAACTTCACAAATACAAAAACAAAATGAACCTGCTATGCTTCCGGATAGAATAATTTTAAAGTTGACTTTAGATGGGATGCAAACATCAGGTTTCTTGGCTTTTGAAACGCTTTTATCCATGACCTGGTGTATTTCGGTCTCGTGCACCCAAGTAATCAGTGGAAATAACGTTGCATAACTTGGTTACTTGTGGGTATATTTCTTACGGGATGGATGCTGACCAAGGTCTCCATTAAATTCATCAAACGGTCGACTCGGTATTCGCATGTAGAAGGATAGGAATTTCGACAAGTCATCTTTTTGGAATTCAACCACCACCAACAAGGGTTCCAATTGTGCACAAGATTTCTTCGGGTGGTCAGTACCCTTCGAAGAATTTTTGGTGAACCGTTCAGTATCGCATTTTCCGGGTTCGAGTCATTTAATTATTTTAAAAATTAGCGCGCATTCAGAAGACAACCGCTGAAAAATGCAGACAGGTTTCCTTTAGTAGTTGTGAAAGTCCAAACATTGGATACGCCATTGTTTTCTTGAAAATTACTTTCGGTTTTCGGCTGGTGGTTAGCTGGTTGATCTGTAATCCACTCGCAGAGTCACGAGTCGATATTGACTAGCTTGAACGCGTCTATCGGTATGCATTTCCAAAGTAGTGCCACTTTGCTAAGGATGTTTGGCGAAGACGAGTTTTCTCCACCATGGTTGGACGCTCTTTGATGGGTATCAGCTGCGATAGGATGAGGAACGTTCATGAGCCAGTGAAGTGCCGGGGAAATACCACCCGGAATCTCCATTGATGCGCGGAAATACTCAGAAGTGAACATATTTGGTAGTCTGCAATGCCAAATATATGTGTACTCATGTAGGCCACGGATCAAGCAAGTGTCACCGGGTTGAGCTTTCTCCACCTTGTTGTCTCCTGCTCCTGTGCGGATAGCCTGTTCCCTCGCACACACTAGAACTGGCCTAACAAACCTTCAGAGAGCTCTCGAGAACGTTTGCGTACTCGATTGAAGGAACTTTCGTTCCAATACTCAGTATTTTGTGACCGTTCGCTGCAGTGCATGATGTGGTCCGACGTTTACTCTCTGAATGAACCGAAAAGCCGAGACCCCGTCATGGAAGGTTTCACCACACGGAAGCGCACCTCCACCCTTCTGTTTGCTTCGTTATCGTCAGTTATTTCCTGTGGCCAAGCATGCGATAAATGCAGAAAATCTGAAAGGTTTTTCAAGGCGCAATAAATCTCTGGGGATCCTTCTTGTCAGGATACAAAACTTGAGGGGAATCCAGCTTTTCGGTCTCTTGAAATTTGCCCACAGAACTGCGGAACACTGAGTCTGAAGAATGCTTGGACGGCCCAACATCGCATGTGGTTATGTTCGGCTTTGAATTTCTTGCACTATCCTCTAAATTTGCAAGGAAAATGCTTTCCCTGAGTTCCTGTCAACCGTATGTTCTACTTTAACCCAAATTGGACTGATTGCGACAAATACACTCATTTGCAAATCAATTTGCTTTTCACGTGAGACTCAACTGAATCTCTCGTTTATGATGCTCTTCATCTCCGGGAATGCGCCTACCTGGTGAACCCCGAAGAGGGCGAAACCGGTCGTGGTCTGCCGAAGAGTTTTCAGCCACTTTGTGAGTAGTTTGCTTTATGAAAATGCACTGCGATATCTCGAATATCATACCAAGTGAAACATGAGGCGGCCTTTGTACAACACATTCAGTTGAAGAACATCATAGAAGGTAGATCCACTTGAGTCTCCCGTGAAAACCAAATTGATTTGCAAATGAATGTATTGGTCACATGAGCGAACGTTTACCACTAGTCAGACTCAAGTGGATCCATGTATTAGCCATATCTTATGCAAATTTGATGTTAAAATAGAGAGCCCTCATAAACGAGCCGAAGCAGGCTGTCTCCAACCATTCATAGGTTCTTTGAATAGAAATACCGACAGCGGTGTTTCACATCGGCGAGCGGGGATGATACGGCAAATCCATACTCCTGACCATCCAGCGCAGCGATTCCGCTGCTCCGGCAGTGAACGAAACTGTTCCTTACCTCCTACCAACGCCAGCGTTGCCCAAGTGTTTGTCCAGCCTTTCTTGTCCCTGGTGCGTATCAGGCGCTATCCATTAGCCTGGTCACTAGCTGGGACAGCGTTGTTGACTACTTGTATCCGGAATACCAAGACTTTTCAACAGAACCTCACTTCGCTCAACGAGCATATAATAGTTTGTGCTAAACCGAGTGTCCAGTTGTTCTCTTCAGTACTTCATCTACTTCCGATTATTAACACCCGCACTGGGACACACGGCACTAATGGCAACGAACACCCGGTTCTCATAAATCAAAACTGCAAACAAGCTTACTATTGTGACTAGGTCGACAACCAATCGAAACCGCTTTCCCTTTACTCTTTACTATTAGAGGACGTCTCTTTCTAGCCAGCCCAAACTTGGGCTAGTTAGATGTCCTCTTCCGTTTCACAATACATTATTCACTGGCGCAAAACTAGACTTTACGTCGATTACTCAGCCCCACTGATCAATAATGTAGTGTACCGATCCAACTAGTGTTGGTCTTGTTGAATTCATTCGTGAGCACTTCAGGACATGCAGTGACTATCAGACGACAATAAGCTTCTGCAACCGACTTTAACGCGAACACATTCTTCCCAGGTCTCGACCAACTTCAAAACGAACCGCCACTTTGTGCCTTATTTGACACGCATACGTTTTAATAGTAACTTTCTTGTGGTCACACTTGAAACACGCTTTGCGGCAAACAAACGGCTTTTTCTTAATTGTCGAGGATTTCATTAGCATTTCACCCGTTTTTTGAATGCAGAAAATCCATCACCTACTGGTGCATTTAGAACTGCGCAGCTTTGAGTTATCTATGGAAAACTCAGTTGCGTGCGCCACACAAGGCAGAGAACTCAGCGGCGAGGTCTGCGCAAAGGCAAGTTAGTTAGTATGTAGACCTTGTGGTCACTCAACAGCCCAGGTACAGCTGAGTCAAAGAGTGAGAAGGAACCATCTGCGCATCTGTTCTATTCGTCTACAAAAAACATCCTTTCAGATGGTCGGGGATCTAGATGAAAATTTTAACAGCAACCTCAGGACGATTAAAGATCGATACGATGTGAATATTTGACAACACTGGGCACGAACTGCTTCAGTAAAATCCATGCGAATTGAGTGAGACATACATAACATCAGATAGCCGTTGGTTACTTTCATGAACACAAATCGCTGAGACGATTTCCTTTAGAAAACCTTGAGTAAAGTGAGGATAACAAGGCTAACCCCTAGAAGATCGGCAGGTGGGGACACCGGCTTTGAGAGAGATGAAGAAAAAATACTCGGACGTACAGTAAAATCCTTTTCCTACACCTGCTGTTAGGAGAGAAAACCATTCAGGACAATGAAGTTTCCGAAAAACGGGTTTGGAAAGTGAAGTCGAACAAGCTCATACATAAAGATAAAAGAAATAACTCTGGATTGAAAAATAAGCGGGACCAAACAGTGAGAAGGCATTTTTTCTGCAGACGCATCAGTCTTTGGATGGTTGACGCGCGGTGAGTTGTGCGCGCAACGCACCAGCAGATATATTGTCACCAGCACCGGCAGTCTGGCGCACTGTGGAACATACAAGTACAGGAGCGACACAAAACTCCACTTGAGTGTCAAACAGCATCATTGGGGGGTTACCCTCCGCTGATCGTCCGAATTCTCCGGTGTCTGCCAACTGAGGTTCCGGTTCCGTCCAACAGAACACCGGCGCAGTCTCGTTGAAATGGACTCGTGGAACGTTCTGGCTGCCACGTATCCCGCTCTGATGGGAGCCACGTAAAGCAGATTTCCATCTTTCTGGGTCCGCTGTAACGGCAAACGAATCGTCCATTAGAATACGTGTTTTCACCGGGTCGATGGCCGACGCACAGCAGGTGTGTCGATGCGCAATGAGACTGGCCTGGAGAGGGAGAAAAAGGAATCAAATAAAGCAACTTCTAATTCTTATACGGAATCGGATCCCTCAGGAAAATTAAGTAGTCTTGGCCCACCACAACGACCGGAATGGAAATTACAATTATCACGGATATCAGGCCATTAGTCGTAGTTTCACTGTTTGTTCATTCACTCCCATTTTGGTTTGCAACACAGCTCACATACACTTTGAACTGGTGACCCTGTTTGTGATTTTACATGAGCCAACTCGCAGTACGATTTCGAAGGGGTCATGGTCTGGATTTGTCTACTTTCTTGAGCTTGGGCTCGAGAAAACCTCCAGGTTTTGGGAAAACAGAAATTTCTATTCTTTGGTTGATGTAGGAACAATGAATGCTCGTTACTGGTGTGCAATCAGAACAGATCGCAAGGTCGACGCTCTGGCTAATAGCAACACTCGGCAGCCTGCGGTGTACTCAGGGTTGTTCAGTACCATTTGTGCCCTCAGCCTATGGCGCTTTGTGGGAAATTGTCACGCACACCCTGTGGAGGGTATCAAAATAACATGTATTTTTTGGCGAGTTACACTCACTAGCGTGTCCCATCAAGAAAATACCTACCCGTGTTTTTTTTAAGAAATGGGCGTAAATGACACATGCGGTTTGCGGACTAACAGAACGCACTTAAATAAGACAGGGTAGAAACAACCGGAAGGTGAACAGAAAAGAGACAGTTCTGAAGTCGTTAACATACTTAACCGATGATCAAGGATTGGCAAACCTCGTGAGAACCGCAATTGAAGCGCGCTGCATAAAGGAGAGTGAATTGGTGGTCCGCACCGCTTATGCCTCACATCAGGAGCGAACCCATATGCCAAGACAGGATCAGCTGTTGCGCGGTCTAGTCTGCATGACAGAATATCGCTTTTGGTACGATTACAAGCTTATCAGACTGTATAATTTAGTGTGTTAGTAAGTAGCTCATTTGCAAGTGCATCTGAAATAAGCAAAAGCTTGAAGGGGATGGTGTGCGTTTTCTTGTCTGCTTCACTAACGAGCTAAACCTAGGTCAAAGCGGCAAGGCAAACCGTCATAAGCCATGGATTATCTTGAACGTCACTACACATACAGACACTGAGCGTTGTGCTCTGAGAACAGGATGGGCTAAATTTGCGAGAGGTAGTCACAAAAGAGAATAAAACAGAATCCACATGAATGCACGGGTATATCAAGGATAAGAGCAAAGTGCGGGAGTTGTTGGCGACCAAATTACAGCAAAATGACTGCTATCAATATGGAAACAGACGAACCATAGGAAAATGCTGCTGCCGCTACATAAGAATCTATCCCGTTCCAAACTACAATTTGGTTATTTCTAGAAAGGTTACAACCATGTGGGGGGAGGGCTTCAATGGATATATGAAGAAAGTAAAGAAATCGTACTTTGGCTGCAGCCGCTCTTGCGAATGGCCAAGCCAGACCAACATCAGCACGTCTGGCTGGCATGCCACCCATTTTGACGGTAGCATCCAACTGTTTTCTGGCTTCAGCACCCCCACGAGTGTGCCGTCGGACCATGATTATCTGGTAGGCGATTGTGTGCAAATGAATGCGTGATAGCCGACGCCAGCCGGGACCCGATGCGGATGGTACGCGCGGTAAGTTGGGGTCTGTCATTGTAGCCCACACGGTTCGCATCTCATCCAACATGTGAGCAACGCGTGGGTAGGCGGAACTGATCGAAGTTGTGGAGCCACTGGACAAAAGGCTGGTGAGGTTGGGCAACTCTTGCTCGTTCAGACCTACGGAAGTAGAAAGGGCAACAAGAGTTAAGCCATCCAAATAGCTGTTAACCTTTGGTGACAAAAAACGAACGATAACAATCACAAAGAAAACGACCGCCAAATTTCCGAAATATCACATGCTGAGGTACTCCGAACACGTATTCGTCCGGACGAGTGTTCACATGAGAATCATATAGAGGTGAGATTCATTAGCAGGCCACGAATTATGGAATAGATGAGTCAGTTAGTGTAAACGGATGTGACTGCAATAGGCAGTCTAACAGGCCAGCCCAACTGGATTGCGCACTTGTCCGGTGGTCATTGAAGAACTCACTGAAAATGACAAAGAAATGATCTCTATCTCCGGCAAGAAACTTAATTGAATTCGGCTGACTCTCGTTTATGATGCTCCGCTTCAACCGAATGTGCTTCACAATGCTGCCTCATGTTTCAGTTGGTACGATATTCGGGATATCGTATGCCAAAATCTGTTCGACTTGGGCTCAAATAGAGCATGAGATTGACAAAAACTCGAGGAGTGTGCCCACCTGATGAGCCCCAAGACGGGCCAAAACGGTCGAAGGGTTTTCAGCAACCTTATGGGTAGTGCACTACGTCTAGGCAATTTGCATCTTGTTTTAGGGCTAAATGAACCACCAAGCAGGCACGAGAACAAGAATTTTCTCACTCAAAGTAAGGCTAAAATGCGTGCCTGTAAAAGCTGAATATTCAATTATTCTTTGCCTGTCTCATCGCATTTTGGAAAGAGTGAAATGAACAGGCCGAGAAATTCAACAGATTCCTCCTTCCTTCTCGAAAGGAAAAGGCATGAAGAAAGTCAAGGAGCCGTAACGGTAGCACTGACGGATTTCACCCCACCTGTTTTCAGTTCGAGCCTTAAACCAACACCTGTCGATCTGAGTTTTGTAGGCTTTTCTACTCATGCCATCGAAAGTTGGGGATTGGTGGTTAGCCTAGTGCAGAGATTTCAGCGCGATGCAAAGGACGGCTTTAGTTGTTTCTTCAAGACACTCAGCCAAGACCATATTAAAACATTTAGAGGATTCGAAATGGCCACACTGTGTTCACGCTAGAGGCAATGCATTTCCCCAAACATTTCTGCAATAAAACTGGGATGTAAGAGGCAAAATGCAACACATCGATCTCACAACTATTAATGGCCGACTAAAACCCCCTAATAAAACCTGCTGCGATCAGGTGTTGGGCAGTGAAGTGAATGAAATGTCCGGCGAAGAAGCAAGCTACAAAGAGAACGACTGCAGTTTATTTAGCTGGATTGTTTCTCTGGTGATGTGATCCACGCTGAATATCCATCCAACATAAGTTTTTCGAACAGCATACGTGTTGTGTTGAACGGGAGGAGAGGAAGTTCTCACAAGAACAGCCTCGGAAGGAAGGTGGCTATATCACTGACCGTGGTCTGGACATCAAAAACTCAGAAAGCTTTTAAAGAGTAGATGCCCCTGCAAACTCACTTAAAAAATCAATGAATTTATTCCTCACACTTGCGACTTATCACGTCAGGTAGGCTACATTGGACGTATATAGAAGAGTTGCAGGAAAGGCCACCTGGTAGGGGTTGCGTTGATCAAATCTTCACACTTCATTAGGTGCTAGAACAATGCCATACGTACAAAAGACGACCCACAATTTTAATAGTCCTAGATTTCCAAGAAGCATTCGACCCAGCTGACCGGTCCGTTCTCCTTGACACGCTTACCCATCAAGGAATGTCCCGGAAGTTCGTGAACATACTAAGTTCTTTGTATTCTCAGACTCCCGGACGTGTGAGAGTATACGGAGAGCTCCCGGACACGGAGTGGTGTCCGTCAGGGGTGCCAACTCTATCCATTCTTATTTAATTTCGTGATCGATGGGATAACAAGACGAACGCTGGAAGGTCTCCAAACCCCGGTGTTCAAATAGCCTGTGACGAAAACCTTGTCGATCTGGAGTATGCAGACGACATCGTTCTCATCTTCGAATAGGAGGAGAAGGCGCAGGTGTTTTTGGATGAACTGACCAAGGTCATCCCGTCCTTTGGTATGCACTTTGCACCCAAAAAGTGTAAGGTCATGCTCCTGGACATGCAGTCACTGAACACGCCACTTACAATCCAGGGAGAGGCACTGGAAGTTGGGAGCGTTTTTACATATCTTGGAAGTTGTATTAATTCTGATTTTAGTGTGACAGATGAGGTCAATGCGCGAATCTGCAAGGCACGGGTCGTGTTTGCCAATTTGAGACACCTATGGCATCAAAGCGATGTATCCCTGAATCTCAAGGGACATGTGTATCAGGCTACAGTGTGGACTGTTTTGTTGTATGGCTGTGAGACTTGGCCTGTTCGAGCAGAGGAACTTAAATGCCTTCAGATCTTCGACATTCGTTGTCTCAGGACCAATACCCGTGTGAGCTGTTTTCGGCGATTCTCAAGGAAGCATTTAGAAAACGAGTTTTTGGTTGTGCAACAAAAACTTCCATTGAGGAATGTGCCCAGCACCAAAAGGTTGGTTAGGCCATGTATTGCGCATACCGAACCATCGTTTGCCGAAGAGTGCTGTTTTCCGTGCCCAACTCAGAGTGACGGAAGCAGAGAGGTCGCCAACCCTTGACCTGGAAGGGGATATGAGAGAGATTACGAAACGTTTGGGTGCTGTCGGTGCTATTCGCCTTCAAGGAGGGGGACCGCGTGATGCGCACTGCACCTGGTTGTTGTTGTCGTCAGTTTCTATCCAAATTGTCTGAATGAGTGTCTGGAGGTGTAGGCATCTAGGAATGATTGTAGTAAGTAACACTAAGTCCCTTCCCGTCCACCTTTACTCTTTTCTTTCAAATAAATCATGGTTGTACGGCAGCGAAGCGTGAGTGTTGAACACTGATATCATGCTGTCCATGATGATGATGAGGAGGAGGAAAGACCATCCGGTGCTCATGGATGTTTTACATTTTCCGAATGATAAGTTTGTCGAGGACAGAATATTCCAACATCTCGATACACGCAAACTGAAGGCTGTTAATCACAAACATATGCTTCTAGATGAATAACACGACCATGACTTTGGCTGAAAGTTTTGGGGGTTATCAGAGAGACAGAGCGAGAGTTTATTCCAGCAATCGCGCGTTTTCTACCGTTGATCGCCTCAAAGTGGCAGTGTTATACAGGAACTTAGGGAAATGCAAACCCGACAGCTACATATATATATATATATATATATATAGGTAAAAGAACAAACGTTGTTGTGTTTATTGAACAAGCCGACTGACGGTGAGTCTATTGACATTTTCCATTGCCAAAGTACCCTCTCCAATAAGTTTGAAGGTCGTCATTTTCAAGTGGGAACTGGTTGTCTGGTGGGTGGAGGAACATACTAAGGCTGGAGATTCCAGGTTGAGGGAAAGGTGTACGTTATTCAGAAGAATAGAAATCTGTCCAGTACACAAAAAAGTGTAGGTGGAATGCATATTCAATCACATGTATCCGAAATATTTTTCAACAAATGCGCACAATGATCATAGTAACACTTGCGCAATTCATAACCAACCGGCACGTTAACGGGTTAATTTAGACAGATCTCCGAAGCATTCTGAAATAAACCGAAGTAATACGCATGGAAAGATTCCGTTTCCTGGAAAACAGTTTATCACTGTTAAAAAGGCATGCATATATACGAGTATACATGCCACATATACTGTATGAACACATGTATACTAGTACACAGACATACGCTATACATATATATATAGTATGCGGTCCACATATGCTTACAGTAGATTCTGGTCAATACCGCCCAAGTAAGGAAGTAACCGAAATTCCCGTATACCTCAAGTTTCAATGTGTCAGGCGGAATTCCACACGGATCCTACTTTACCGCTCGCAGTTAGACAGTTACTACACAAGGTCAACAGAATTTTGAACACTGAAGATCCACAAAGAGCCTCATCAGGCTGCATTCAACATAATCCAGCCCGTTCATCAGCATCTGAGGGCAGGTGAAACTCACAGTTCAAGACGACGTGAACTGTATGCATAAATATATTGGCAAAGACGTGTTCCACATAGACAAAGATCCAAGTGAGCCCGGAAAATTTCCGCCAACCCACGGAAGACATGATTAACTTCAGGAGTTCAAGCTTTGTGGGCTTAAACTAAGATGAACTGAGGGTAGTGGATGTCGGCGCGAATATTGAGGTCAGACCGTCTATAGAGTTCAGCCATACTAAACTAGCAAAGGGGTGCAAATGTTGACAGATTTGTTCTGTATTCGCACACACCATAGAGGAAGGGAGTTGCTCCCAATTGCGCACCAACTATGACACAAAACAACGCACAATCAACAGTAGGTAGCTAGTGGTGCTGACCAGACGGAATCCCTGAATAACAAAACGTGAGTCTGGAGTGGTGAAATGACCGCTGCAATCTGCGCAGTAAAGTAGAGGCGCGTGTCATAAAGGGTTGCGAGCCGATTGACATTCCACACGTAACCTTGTACAGAACCCTAAAAAGGGCGACAAATCACATCGGATAACGGATAACCCGAAATCGGCCACCAGTCCACCCCTTAGACGGGCTGTGGGATACAACTGGGTAGCCGTTCTTGCCTGAATAAGCCGTCAGATATTCAGGTGGCTGCTCCATTTTGTTCGTCCTTTGGTCTCATTCGACTGTGTTTGAAGCGGCTGAATGGCGTCAAGATAGTTGCACAATTTTTTACAATTGACTATAGTGTACAGAGTCAGTTGGTACACTTTGACGTGCGAAAACAAATACGAATCTGCCGATCACACAGCCAGTCTACAAAACAACCGCCTTTCGGAGAGCGATTCAGAGTTCCGAGAGATTTTGTCCTGCTATCATACGGTGCCCAAAATGGCAGTCAAAAGACTGCACAAATGAAGGCCCGGCAACATCGGTGCTAAATTCAATCTACCAAGGAGGTGAATGTAACAGTTTTCCCGGCAAGGATAACTGGGTCGTCCAAAGTATACATGTCACATCAAAGTTCCACGCTCTTCCGGTGTGGGTCATGTGCTTTCGGTACGGATATTTTTGAAAACAAGAAAATTCTTTGATGAAAATCTTATTCCAAGCGGGAGAATCCGTGGTTCGGGGTAACGCCTGTCGGAGGAATAATGCTGCGACCTTGGAGCGTCTCGCCTAATCGATTCAAGAGGTAGAGGCCTTCCAAGTAATCTGATTATGGCGGATTGATGTTTCGGCGAAGAAAAAAGCAAGTGATGTCGTCGTAGTCTCGGTTGATCCTAATCAAAACAACGGTGCCCGACTCAGCAAAAGTCGACACAAGGCAGGTTAACAATGTACTGGCAGCATGCGGACTCGAATACGATGAAGAGCACGACTGACAGTTGAGACTGGCGTACATGTCGTGCAAGGAATTACCAATACGCGTTTTCAGTTCCAAAAACAATGGGAAGCAAAGGCTGAAAGCCAGAAGTACACATTTTTTCTGATTTAATTTTTGAATACCACTATTCAACTAACATACCCCTTTAAAAAGTTGGTGTGCGGTCATCAGAAGGAGGAGTAGTCATCATCTAAATTTCACTTGACCTCACTCCCCCCCAACTAAATTGTCGCAGCACTCACAAGCCCAAGAAGACCAAGGAAAATCTACCAAGGCACCCGAGGTGAATCATCAATTGTTAAAAAGGCCCCGTAAACAGTCTAGGACTTAGTCTGATTGGGTTCAGTCCACGCAGATCTGAGGACCGAAACTAATGCGAAAATTATTTGGCAGAAAGTGAAATTTTCATGGAGGAAACTACTCATAAGATTGCTGAAGGTTGTCCAGCAGTGTGCTTGACTAGTACAGTTTTCAACTACCAGCTGAAAGGTCGCAAGCTAAAATCACCCTGGAGATTAGTAATATGTGCCCCGCTGGTGATTCGAAACACGTATGAAACAGCTGGACAGTGCTTCCTGGCCTTCCACCACAGGCTGACTTCAGTTGCACGATGCCGTCTCTCTGTTTGACAGCGTCAGTAGGCAAGTACCCCCGAACCATCATGAGAGAGGAAAGCTAGGTAGAAAGAAGAAAGACTGAGCAGCATCCTTGTGATGATTACGTACTATGTACCGGCATGAAGCTTTTTTCACAAATTCCGCTAAAGCATGTCACATAGGTGAGAAACAAAAAGAACGTACACGCGGAATTTTTTTCGAGAACGTTGTCACTTTGCAGGGCCTGTTTCATCCCGTTCATAGCAAGCGCCAGGACAGATAGACGCAACTTTGTGTGGTTCGCTTCCTACTCCTCATCACTGACAACAGCACCAGAAAAGACTGGTGCTTTACTGCGATGGGACTATGTCAATTTATGTGAACAAAAATGGGAAAGTGAGGGTACGCAGAAGGAAACATTTGGGATCCAAATCGTCAGGTAGACATAAAATGAAAGATCGCATGTTGCACTGATGAGCGGTGGAAAGAGATTCAGGAACGAAGCATCATCATCATCGTTGACAGCAACACTAGATGAGAAGACTGGTGCTTCACCGCCATACAACCATGGTAATTTATTTGAATAAAGCCTTATGGAGGCAAATGGGACAGGGGCGGGGACCCAGGGCTAGTCCACCATAAACACCCGATGAGGTTTGCCTCCAACACTCAGTCAATCTGAATGGAAGAGGACACGGGAGTCGGTTAGCCACCACATCTTTCAGTGTTTCCAGTCAAGCACATAGGGTCACGCCGGCTCCGTCCTAGAAGGTGAACAGCACCGATAGCACTCAGACTTCTCGGCTGATTAATTGAATATTGACCAAGAGAGATGCAGTCGGTAACGCACGTCCTCGTCGTTACTGGGGTTCATAAGATGAACGCATACAAAATGGTCATATAATGGGTTGCACAAGAATGAGACAGTTTCCCAATTAGGCTGCGGTGACGCAACGAGAATCCAATGATTTTTTCGTCAAGGAGCTCCGTTTAGGCCGTCAGTGAGATGTGTTGAATCGCTGCCATCTCAAGTAGTGCCTCCTGGAAGTAGATTAACAGGCCATTCTGGGACCACATAACCAATTTTATAGGTATGACGAGCGAGGTTCCACTTCATTTCCAATTAATGTGTATCTATCAAAGTCCTGCGTGATTCTCATGGAACCAGTAACATCAAGCCTCTACTAAACGTTGGGTGTTCCGAAAAAAAGCATCCCGTAAATAATGATCCCTTGAAAAATGACGACGAACTGCGATACCAATAACTGAGCCATCACCACTAGATAATTTTCTTCATTTCAAGATACACATTCCATTGACAAGCTGAGACGTATAGCCTGGAAGGCAAGCAGTAGATGTCGGATAAGAAACTTCAATAAAAAGCGGCAGACGAGAAGACAAGAGCAGAGGACACAATATGAAAACTCACGACCTCTGTCTAAAGACCTCGGTTCACACCCGCGGCATGTGTCGTTTTTGGTTTACATCATTAGATCAAGTGACAGCCGATTTATCCGAGGAACTCTCCGTCTAGGTTTACAGCGCTAGCTGACCATAAAGCGGAAAAAAATCTTCAGCTGTAGCACCCTTCCGGTGCCTAGCTGCCATGCCACCAGAAGGAAGCACGAGAGCTGGGATACTGCCCGGTTGCCCAAGCCTAGATAGGGGAAGTCGAGAGGCAGAGGTCGGGTTCGAAGCACGGACCTTCCTGTTAGTAAATTCGCGCTCTAACCACTTGGGCTATCTCGCCGCCCCCCCTGAAACGGAAGCTGTCGGGGATGAAAAAAACGGTGCGAACACAGAACACCAACAGGTTTGTCAACAGAAAAACGTGGCTGAGCACGAAGTGGATACGGTAAACTAAGGAATTACCCAGTTTCTGGTGGAACTAATAGTTTGGTTCACTACTCTGCAATGCATCCAACCTAGAGTAATATGTGCCTGTTTGTACGCTATGGGACTCATCCCGGCTACGTTGTATTCGGCGGCTACGTACACGCCTTGCCTGGCTGAGGCCAGTGCTTAGAGGGACAAGAACCCACCGATCGAATCCACGTAGGGCATCAGTTTGCGAACCATGTCACTTGCGAACGTTTGGTTGACAAAAGAAGCCATTTCAAAGTGCACCAACGTCTCTGAGGGTAGTTGAGAAAGAAAGTTCTGCAATTCGACCAGCCGCGATTGACGTACATCTGAAGGGAGAATTCGGAAAGGGGAAACTGAGTAAGCATGAATACGAACGCGGTAATGCACATCAGTGTTGACAACAATTCTACGGTATATGGGTGACGTACATATGCAGGCAACGACCAATGATGGAACAATCCATACGCAGAAAGTATCTAGGCTGGTGTTTCGTATTCCTTTTCATGGCAGTTCTCCTTCAGTGACTTGAGGCCCCCTCTAATAATTCACCGACTCAAAACTCCTCATTTGAAGATGAAAAAAGACTTGACACAGTTAAAAGCTCGGATGATCGAAGTTGCCTCATGCTAAACAGTTCACAATTCAGCAATATTCGCACGCACAGCATAAAATTGCTGAACTCAAAAATTTATTACCGATTTTGTGGTCATTGAAAGCAAAATGTCAAGCCGGCTCGGGTATCCGAGTAGGCTAGACCGTGGACTACTTAGAACAACCGGGTTCAAAACTCACATGAACGCCGTCAAATTGGCTGTGGCTCTCTCCGGAAATAAAAACGCAAAAAATAAACTCTTATAAAGATTAGCTGACGAAGGGGACGCAGAGTTCCTCAGAACTACATAACAATGAACCCTTGTAGGACTCGGGTTGTAGGCGGAGTGTTAAACGGTCACCATACCGTGTTACTTCGCACATCGGAACGGCGACTGCATACTGCCATGAGGGTGAAATCGGAGCTGACTCAGTTCACTCTAATCAGGATAGTGCAAGTTACATGTGACGCAGGGTGACATTCATGAAATCAGGTAAAACTAGGGGCACAAAAGACGCACTAACGGGAAAGCCATACTGAAGTAAGCTATTCTAGCAACTTTCCGATCACACTAGCTAGAAAGATTTCACCTAATTTTTTCCATCGCCCCGTGAGGTTCACCTTTAGCTTTCAGTTTGGAACACGTTGTTAGGGTGATTTTATTCTTAATACACTACTCACAAGGTTGCTGAAAATTCTTCGCAACCTTATGAGTAGTGCATTACGTATATACATGTATCACAATATCTCGAATATCGTAGCAACTGAAACAGCCTGGTGCAGCACATTCAGTTGCCTGGAAACATCACAAACGAGGGATTCAGCTGGGTTCCAGGTGAGTCGCTCGCAAAACCAAATTGATTTGCAAATGAGTGTATTTATGGATTTTATTCTCCCTGGTGTATTACTGTCAATGATGACTAATTAACTTCGAAGACAATGCATTTCAAAGTATTGAATAACCCGAAGTTCAAAGAAGGAATAATTAAAAGGACGCGCGAATGATGTCTACGCGTTTTCCAGAATGAACACAACCGTAGTTCAAGGACGAGAATCGATTTTCACTGTTTAATTGCATTTTGCACCAGAACAAAGCGTGCCACTTAGCGTTGTTATTGATTTCAATGAGAAATCGAATGTGAAGTCAGGTTTTTCACGATGTTCTGAATTCAAGAACTTGTAAACTGAGGGTGATTTGAGATGTTCAGGAAAAAAGGATGACCTTAATAGCTTTTTGTCCCACAATCTAGTAAACCGACAAAATATGTGGGTGTGTAGATGCTCCAGCGTTACGTGTACATAACCGTAACGAGCAATCAGAGAGCTGAACACACGAATGTATGACATAGAGAGAACAAAAATAACCCAGCAGTCAGCAGGTATCATTACCATTGATATTGGTAAATTTTCATCGAGTACCACTTATCCGAAGAGCGAAAATTCAGGATTTGGGTTACAGACCAAGTTTCGTCGTACCTGGGTTCAAGATCGAGCGCGACCTTGCAGGCTGTCTTTAAAGTTGTGAATACAATCAAACCCGATGCCAAAAATGATGAGGTATCTCATCAACTCTGGGAAGATAAGCGGCACTTCCGTCTCCTGCTGCAAATGAAACCGCATTGGCTGTCGAGAGATACTTATCTAATCGACTTCTGGAAAGCATGGAGGTTCTGGGACTTTAACACGTCAGGGACAGAAAGAAGGGGGCTTTCCATGCACATACACGGCTTCTTCTAGAAACTCAACGAAGTGAACATGTAAATGCGAGACACGTCGGTGGGTTCGACTGACTGCAAGCAAACTCTATCGACGAAATCAACATGTTATGCCAAAAAATCTCGAGAAAAGAAGTCAACCAGACCATTGACGTTGCTACTTCAGATAACGGGAAATTGAGGAGCGTGCTTAAGAACTGTTGGAGATAAATATGAACACTTGATTCCACGATGTCATCGCGCTGAAAGCATTGTTAAGAAAGGGTGTTTGTCCGGTGCACAGACCAATATGAACACAGTTTAATTAGGAACTGAACGTTCAGTTTTGGCAACGCAACCAAACGTCGACCAGTTGTCGAGGAATGTGGACCGGACCACAGATAAATTTTCATCAATCTGTTTGGTAAAATCTGATTTAAACAAAAGGGTAAATCTATTGAAAGCAAGGAAATTGCTTGGTTCCTTTTAACAGAAAAGTTCTCTGGTGATTCATTTAAAAACCCATTTAAAACCCATCAGTTGGAAAATTGCAGCTGAACACTGAACAGTTTTGGTTGGAACCGGTTTTAGGGAAAAAGTAACCTGCTCCCAAGGAGCGGACACTAAGATGCACTTATCCAAACGCAATTTTGAGGAGTTCAGATATTATACAATCTTTGTTGGGGCGGGCGGGGGGGAGTTGGCACTAGTATGATAAACGCTGAGGGAAGGAGACAGTAAAGAAAAGAAGTGAATGACCTGTGACTCCCTGCTGACCGTAATCTTACTCGGGCCGATATAACCTGTATGGGTCATCAGCAATGGTCGAATGGCTCATGCGTGAAAAGACAACTGTTGCAGTGGTATCAAAACCGGCAGTATCGTGTGACGCTGCAATCCTGTATTTTTCATGTCTTGTCAACTACGCCAGAGTTAGTTAGTTTGAATTGACCTATATACCAGGTTACGGGTAGTTCTGGCCTAATGTCACACCTGAGTGTCAACTCCACCTCAGCTGTCTAGTCATATCCATCCACTTCTACACCTTCTGACGAGGTACACGTACTTCCAGCTCAGTGGCATGTCATAATCGACGGTTTATACTATCTTGGCGACCAATTTATGAACAATCACCGTGACCTCGTCTGGTATAACACGTCTGTCGATGAAGTCTCGATTAGCGATGTGGAAACTCATAACCCACCGCTTATAGTCTGGGGTTGGCTTGCATCATAAACAGCGTAGACAAAAACATCAGTTTAGACACTGGTGTTCACTGCTATACAGTAGAAATTCATCCTAAAGCGTCCGATACGTAAAGAAAAAAGGAATGGACGTCACAATCAGCCGAAAACGTCCACCACTCCCAATGCACACTCACAATCTGAGCACGACTGCCGTTGACGTCGGCTAACAGCCACATTTCGCAGCATCTCAGATTAAGTACATGGAGGGTCATGTGGACCTTACCTTGAAAAACGGATCAGACCAATAGCACCTATATTATCACTTGACCCCTTCGGTCAAGTGACACAATGTCCACCCTACTGTTTGCGCCATTTTGTCATGAAGAAAACCAACAGGTCGTGTCCAGGCAACAACAACAATATGGAGATGGAAACGTGCTGTTATGTGCAAGCAAATCGTCCAACATCGACGCACGGAAAACCAGGATAGACTGTTCTGGTATCTCTCCCATGCAAGACTTCAATACCTTACTATCTGTAACCGACCAGCTCCGATCGTTCAAACTCAAATAATCGAATTTCAATTCCAAACTGTTCTGCTGTTATTGGATTAAAGGCTGGAGCTGTTTATTGTTCAAGTCTGGCCTGGATGTCCTCACATTCAGCCTTATGGGTATAATTAACTAAAACCAAGTTAAGATCGGTCATCAGATGGCCGCGACATGTGCCCTTTCTTCTATTTGTGGTATCAACATGAAACACGCCTTTGTGGCCAGATGCACTAGAGAACTGGCAATTGTCGACCAAGCTAATTCTGAATTGATTTTCGAGTGTTTTCATACCCAAACTGAAGTTCGATATACGAGCATTGTGGCCGGACTTCTTTTGATTGGCACGGAA
Source organism: Clonorchis sinensis (assembly GCA_003604175.2). Lineage (NCBI taxonomy): Eukaryota > Metazoa > Platyhelminthes > Trematoda > Opisthorchiida > Opisthorchiidae > Clonorchis > Clonorchis sinensis. The sequence goes on along the minus strand of CM030374.1, from coordinate 6,950,353 downwards.
TGAAATTGCAGCGATATGGATGGAGAGAAATGGTTTCGTTTTGTTAACCCGCGGATACTTGGCTTGCTAAAGCAGTGAAGTTGGAAACCTGAGAGACTGACAGGTGCCAAGAAATACATCTTAACAGAGTTTAAAACTGTGAGTTAACGCAAATGCCCGCATTAAGCCATGGCCGGAGCCAATTTGGATGCCAGGGAGAGGAAAGAGCTTGAATTGAAGTCCCCACCTGGTCACTGATAAGTGATCCAACTCAGTTCATGATTGGTTAGTGCTTGGTGCTGACAAGTGATAGCGTGCCAAGTGCCGGCGTGAGCATTTGCATCGATAGTTAATGCTGGTAACAAACAAATGGTCCGAAGTGAATACACGTATTATATTATACATACAAGGTTGTTAGTTCAACGGAAACACAAAACTTAGGACACACTAGATGCGTTAAAGGCGTACCTTGAGTGTTTCCGGCGGCCCAGTTGTCCATCACCTGCAAGCCACTCACCACCACAAGGTCGGGGAATACCGATTTAGAATGCTGTGAAGATGCGTCGGAGAAGGCGGAACCGGAAGGCTGCTTCGCCACCTTACTCTGCCAAGTGTCCAACAGTCCAGGCCACAGCCCACTAAGACGGGGATTTTCTTGGTCATGTAAAACAATATACCTGAGAGATTGAGGTTGAAAGTTCGACTACGAGGCAACCATTCGTGCAAATAATAAAAGACGAAGCGATAAGCGAATCAGATGGATAATTTTATTTAAAACAGATAAAGATGAAGGCTCAAGTTTGAGGTACTGTAATGCCAACTTTGTGTGGTCGCCTTTGGCTAGCGAGCCACACTAAAGGCTCCCACAGGTACGAATAGTTAACATGTCCAACCCTGATCTGCACGCTCCGCGCTTGTACTCGAGGCCCACATACCGTTATCCAAGAACAAATTAAACGCAGCCTATGTGAAATTCACAGGGTAGTTCGATTCCTTAGAGTCAGTCGACAGCCTGCGAAGCTGTTTCACTGATGTCGATCGAACAGATTTAACTGGTTGCGTGACATAACACAATGTTACATTTATTCACATGTACAGGTGTATGTACTTATATTGATCGTTATCGGGATTATGAGCGTGTCGAAAAATGAAGCCATTGCGCCAGTTTCAGACAATAGGCTTCAGAATAACTTGCAAACTAGGTTTGGAAACCAAGACGACACCACTGATAACACACTCGTGATCGAGTGACATTGTCCAACTACTAACTGTAAGGTTGCTGGTTCGAATCTGCAGCGAGATTCGCGAGATATGCAGCAATGATGGTCACCAGTCGACAAGAAAAGTTTATGATCAGGTAAATGCCGGAGTAGATTAATCGGAACAATGTTCCACCTGAAGTGAGTACGTTGGAATTCAGCATAGATTGGACACACTTCCCCTGCTTCTCGGCTTTACAGGACGGAGAAGTAGGAGAGTTGAGATGCGGTTTTATCTTAACCTATCTCGATTGGGGCGACTTCGAGATCAGCAAGAGGTGACAACGATATGATAGGCAACTTTGTTTAAAAAGACACAGGAAAAAGCGCGCTACTTACCGATTAGCCCGCGGAGCAACAAATGGACCCCATTGTTCTCCCGCATCGTACTCCATGATCAAATGGATATCGTCCTCAGGAATTTCCGGCAATCCGAAGGCGGCCGGGGCCATTAGTGCTGGGAGAGTGAAATACAGAAAAACAAGACCGATTTTAGTGAATACTTACAAGCCGTAAAAGATATACAAGATATCCACACTGTTAAAAGCAACGGGACAACTAAGTTGGGCGCGAAGTCTCGATGGTCTGAATAGCATAAGATTGACCGGTAATAAATAGTAGTAGCCGTTCAGCTGCAACACTCTTTCGGTGCCTAGCTGCCATGCCACCTGAAGGGAGCACTACGGCTGAGATAATGTCAGGCTGTCCAAGCCTAGACAGGAGCAGTCGAGATGCACAGGTTGGGTTCGAACCACGGACCTTCCGGTTGGTAATTTCGTGCCTTAACCACTGAGCTATGTCGAGCTCATAGGATCGACTTAAAGGGTTCATTCAGTCTATAGTAAAAAAATCTAACCTAGAAGGCAATGAACGACCGAGAGGTGACCATCGACTGCCGTGGGACTAAGGTATGTTGTCCATGATCACCTCTGAATTGAAATTGCCGCAAGCCACTATCCCATCCTTACAATTTCTAGGTAACTTCAGACACCTCATTTGTAGTCACCTACAGGAATCTTCAAAAATTGGGCCGACCAGGTACAGGCTATCAATAGAGGACGTGGTTTCCATTAAGGGGCACGATTAGTATTCCTGTGATGTGATACTGCAGACCAGCTATGCTACTACGATCATATGATCCACAGAAAGATTGCCTACACTTGGCTTCCAAGTTTCATTACACAGTAGTTATCTTAGCTCCTTGCAAATAAAAAAATCCCTCCAGACTTGCAGATGATACAAAATCGTCTTCTGGACAGAGGGCGTATCCTCTTGAGGGGCAGTGAGCATGAGACACATCCTGTGTCTTCCGCGTTCATTTTAAGAGAAATCTTTGAACCTTATCAGCGATAGACGACAGGGTGTGGTGAGGTTGGTCACGCTGACCTTCAGTATCTGGAAACAGGGCATTCTGGTGCACAAGCAAAATAGGCCTTTACTTTCTGACACTCTGACTGTTGTACCAGCTAGCCGTATTCAAATAGGGACTGAGGGGAATAACTGTAAACTCGGGTAACTGTTCAGCTGTAACACCCTTTTGGTGCCTAGCTGCCATGCAACCCGAAGGAAACACGAGGGCTGGGATACTGCTAGGTTGTCCATGCCTAGACAGGGGAAGTCGAGAGGCAGAGGTCGGGTTCGAACCACGGACCTTCCGGTTAGTAGATTCGCGCTCTAACCACTTGAGCTATCTCGCCCCACGGTGCGGTGGAGGTACACTCTAATATGACGACAGAACAGTAAATTTGGGTGAAAAAGGCGATAACGGACGGCAACGGACGACATGGGGAGCGGTAGAGATAATGACTATTTTTGACAGTCGATTTTGAAGGTCTAAACAGATGGTTAGGCGCATTGTCATTGCGGCGTTTGCTCCTCCAAGCTAATCTTCACCGATTCCGGGATCAGTGAATGCTTGTATCTTAAGATGTGAAATAGTACGGGAGAGTATGGAGGCTAATGTGGTGGATTCGATTGGTCTGATGGTTGCAAATGTTCTGAGATTTTACGTCTACCAAATACATCTCCTTTCGTACATAACACATCACACTTTAGTTGACTTGGTTTATTGTAATTGACGTTTAACCTTTCGGCCTATCGCAATGTGTTTTAGATCCTTTGTACCGTGGCAGAAAATGACCCATCGTCGTAATCTTTTACAGTAGTATGGGAAAAATTCAGTGGTACGTCAGTACTGGCTACATCTCCCTCATTGTTTTGCGAGAGAAACATGAAAGTTGACTTAGTACGATCTTTATGGCAGAATCCGAGCATTTTGCCCTCGCCCCTGGTGTTTTCTGACCCGTCGCTATTCACGCATGATACACCAGCCAAGCGGATAGTACTGCGATGTGGTTTGCCTTTTTTTACCCTCCATTCTTCCCTCAGTAATAGTATCTTCTTCAGTAAGGATGTACGATGTACCGTGTTACAGTCATTCTGCCAGACAGACCCCAGCCGACCTAACTATGCAACTTCGCTCGGTACATCCCAATGCATTTTTGTGCCTGCCCCAACTAATAACCGCATTGGTGATAACGTCAACCATAGCCGTGCAGATTCCACAAACCGAGAAAGTGTGAAACTACTATCAATCAGGCAGTTTACTTCCCTCAAACATCCTCGATAGCGTGTCGAGGTGTGACTGGTTATCACGTCGCGCCGTCCCATCTAGGCTGCATCCAGCTCCGGTAGACAGATTGGCCTAACAATATCATAATGCTTTTTTGCGATTAGCTGAAGCTGAACTGTCAACGTTGTGCTATAGTGATAGCGGTAACAGTGGCTAGAGGTGCAACGATTCAACTTTTCCATGAATCCGCCGGTTCGAATAATTGACCCACGGGATTAAGAAAACAACATTAAGCGTACGATAAGCCAAACTAACAGTCAGGATAAGGTTGCAACAACAGCAATTATGACCTGTGTACACGTGCCCGATACCGTCAAGTGACCGTGGCGAGACATCACTCAACTTGATCACCTCACCAGCGCGCATAATTGGCCAAATGCGTATCATACCAGGCATAGTCAGAAACCAGTCCCTAAATTCGATTACTCGGCAAACAAATAAAACAGACGACTCTGCATCACAAAGGATACCTCACTCATCTAGACGCGGCATGACGTTTGAGTACCTCAACGAGGGTTAGGGTACATGTTCTCACGAGCATAAACTGATCATGACATTGGCAGTCCAGTCAACTGATTCATCGTCATTATCATCGACAGCATGACATCAGTGTTCAACACCGATGCTTCGCTGCCGTACCTCAAAACACACACTCAGGCAATCTGGATAGAAACTGACAAAAAGATCGCCACTGACATCGGTTGGCAACCATGTCTCGTAGCGTCTCCAACCAGGCGCAGTGAGGATCACGCGGTCCCCATCCTGGAAGGCGAGTAGCACCGACAGCACCCAAATGTTTCGTGATTTATTTCATACCACTCTGCCAGGTCAAGGGTTGGCCACCTCTCTGCTTCCGCCACTTGGCATTGGGCCAGACAGACAGGCGAGGCGGTCTAGCAATGCTGTTGGGTAGGTACCATTGTACTAAATGCGACGTTGCATGTTAGTGATGTTTAATAATACGGTTAGTTGATTGATCTGACCGGTTCGTTCACGTCAGGTAACGTAGTCACACGAAACAAATGAAAATAAACAACCCTGAATCATTTGTTCAGGACACTGATATTGTCGCACCCAGTCTGCATATGTGTCTAGATGTGACAAACTTTGCGCAACTCTAACCCCACTATCACCCCGCTCAGCGGTCACTACGATGCGCCTGTGTTATATCACCATTCGCCACAACGCCATTATCGGCTTCTTAGACTGTCGCAAACAATTTCGCTAACTAGCAGGTAATAGTGAAATTACAAAACATCGGGGATAGAACGAAATACTTATCTCCGAAGCACGGAAATGAGCGGGTGTTTCCTCGCCAGCTCTCGTTCCCGATACCGGTTAGAAAAAACCGTTCTGAGACCCGCTCACCGGATTTGAGCTATTAGAATGCCGCACCCAGGTTCGGTTGTTCTGATGTCTGTGTTAAGCCGCGTAAGTTGCACCCACGATCAGGTGGTTTAGTCAGTTGATAACATGCAAATCATAGAGACACGAATTTAAAGTGTTTGGCATGGGCCATGCGAGACCGATCACAATCGCACACGTGTTTTGGTCAACTAGGTGTCTCCAAAACAGAACGAAATGCTTGAGCGCTGTAACAGCGAGCGCAGTGCGTTTAAAGGCAACGCGCATGGTTTTTGGAAAGGTGGAAACAAATTGAAACCACGCGATTAAGTAAAGGGGCACTTCACTGGATTCTAGTATGATGAAATGAAATTTTGGAGTACGAGCTGAGATCCGGGGACCGTTGAGGAAGGATTAATTAGGAATATCTTCTGACGGTGATGAAGTTCCTGTTCGAAAGGCAGTACACATAAGTAGACGGCAGTGGTCTTTGAACATTTCGTTTGATGTGTAGGGCACAGTATACTGTCCGATTAGTTGGATATATAAGGAGAGAAGTTTCGCAGTACCTCACACACATTGCCAAAAAAGAAGTGACAACTCGAACAACTAAGGAATCATCGACATGGCTAACGTTCATGGGTAACGCTACGATGCAGTGTATCAGAAGCGAAAACAAACAGCTGAAACCAAAGCGGGACAGTTCGTCTGTCCCAAGTCGTTGACTGTTATCGAGGTGACTAAAGCAACTAAGTAAAAAGGTGTGTCTCTTAACGAACATAACTCGGGGGAATATGGGTAAATATCTCTGACGGATTTATTTAGAGCAGTGACAACCAGACGGCGGCTCTGAAGGGCCAATAAGATGCTTGGTGCTGTGAATGGTGCCCACGGGTTGCACCAGCCCAAATCCAAGCTGAGACACAACAGGTGAGTTCCTGATCCTTTTCGCCAGGACATATACCCATTAAAGTACCTTTCCAAATAGCAAAGAGTATACCCGTAATGAGGTGTGCTGCCGAATACTGTTGATTTCCAAAAAAACGACAAGGATAGAGACCAAGACGGAAATAACGATGTCAGCTGAAACTCAGAGGACGATAGGTTAACCATAATATTCATTTTGTTGATATTCTGCGTACTGGGATTCCAAACTTTATGGTGGTCAGAAAAGCTGTCTCAGTATGCCGATGTGCCCTTGAAAAATCCAAATTTGCATTGGGCGGCTGTCGTGGTTGGTACGCCTAGGCACACTACCAAGACCACCAGGTGCAACCGAACTCCAAGGCTATGTGGCCTATATATGCAAAAGCAAGCTGCGAGCAGCTCCGCACGACTACATGCAGACCTACTGATTAGCCAGCCCCTTTTATTCGCTCCATTGTCGGGTGCGGATTGGACTACTAGAACCAGGACCACCTGTAAGCTCTCATGACCAGTGTGACGTTACCCTCCAAGCCACCCGAACAACCAACAGTAAGCGCAGGATGGGACGAGAAGACTAAGACTACATAGTGCAATTTCAGCTGCTGAGAAATACCGAGACGTCACAAAGTAAACAGTCGTAGCCTTGATTCTGATGCCTCTGGTTTATGATGTAGTTGGATGAAGTACTTACGCGTTATCCCTCTGGGTAACTGCTCCAGTTCCATGGGAGAAAGTCTAGCTGCCAGTGAAACTTCTGCACCTTCGCGTGCCAAACGCACAGCCATCACGGGTGCGTTTCCACCAAGAGCCCAGTAAGCGGTCGCGGAGTCCGCAGAAAACATCGACAGCCGTTGATCCACGTCAGACGCCATCGTAGATTGAAACTTGTTCTGAAGGTGTGGAGGTACCAAAGAGGCTGCGGTTTTGACGAGTGTCTTGAAGAGATTACCATTATGAAGCAACCGTCTGAGAACAAAGGAGGATGTTTTTAGACAGTCCAAAGAGGTTACCGGATAAAGTAAAATGGGATACGAACACAACTGAAGTGGTCGCCTTACGCAGAAAGGAAAAAAGAGAATGACGTTTGCGTTTTTGGAGGTCTGTTTGAAATATCATGTATGATATTATTAGGCAAAAGATAATAGTTGTTCAGCTGTAACAACCCTTAGGTGCCCAGCTGCCATGCCACTTGAAGGGCGGGAACAACCTAGTGGAGAAAGAATAAGGTGTCCAGGGAGGGTCAGCACCCCCTAAATGTTGAGTCAATATGGGTAAGCTAGTCAATTTTTGGCCCCCCTCTACAATTGCCATTGGCTGAGTATGTCCGACAACAGGCATTTCCAGACACAGACTGGTGGGCCAAACCATGTAGGGGTAATGGAGGATGAGTGTGTGGAAAGGTTCTAAGGGGTGGCTGAATAGGGTCAAGCCTAGGTTTCAACGGATAGGAGGACAGATGTTTCCAGCACTTCTCCCCAGCCTGCTGCTTTACGCGTGACACACTGTTGTCGACCAAACAAGCCAACTGGTGCCAAGAACACGATTCGTAGAAAACTCCAGAAATAACTGTACAGCAGACTTATTTAAACGCGCAGAGTAGCCAAGGTTCAGGAAGAGTAAAGTGCCGCCACAATGAGTCGCATGATTTACGTTTAGATACAAATACATTTGAACGGAAAGTGATTAGCGCCCACGAGTGCAGGCTTGAGTCAAGCCACTTGGAAAGGCTGTCGTGTCTTGAGCAGAGGAAACCAAAGCCAAAATGATGAATACAGAAAAGTAAGGGGTATAAAAAGTTCCTCTACCAAGCCACAACACAGTGTAACATCTTTACGGATTCTGAGGAATATCAATGCAAATTATAGGTGGATATACCAGAGTGGCACATCTAAAATGATAACAAAACTGACTAGAAACGTTTAGTTCTAAAGTAAAAAACAAATAAGCTACTTCCTAGGCGGTCCAATAAGGTAATAGATTAAAAGCAACGGTCAAATGAGTGCAACAGAAGGAAATAAATCTACAAGGACGTCAGTACTACGGAAAATTTGGCAAGCGGAACGGTCGAACGAAAGAGATGGAGGCGACATCCGCAAAGAAAAAACGAAGAGCGGGGAGTTCAGTCACATGTTGAACACATTGGACAATAACAAAGCCGAAAAGGCGTTTTCGAAGGAAGAGTGGCACCCCGCATGCACGACCGTGTCCATATACAGTATATACTCGCCCATAAGTAGACACTTGAACTTGGGTTTAACAAGGCACCCCGCAATAGCTGATTGTTTTTTTTATTTAATGAGCCAACAGGATGTAGAATACTATGGACTGACTGTGCTCAAACATGATGTCCATTCACACTAGGGAGTCCTTTGAAATGTCAGCTGTATGCCAGGGTATTTGCCACTGAGACTCTAGTTTATCAATATGTGACCGTTACCGATGACAACTCATATCTACTTGCTTCCGGTGTCTCATTAGGTGTCTTTGAAGCAGCAAATCGGATGTCCCGGTGTAATCAAAGCAGTGTCTTCGCTTGAGAAAGATTGAATGAGAGCCAAAACATAGCGAAAAACGACCAGTCTTGTGCCTTATTTCCCCACTCGTCTTGACTAAACCAGAAGATATTCGTCGTATTTGCAGAAACAACATAGCCGATTTTTAGCAATGTTTGTCACAAAACAAGGTAGGGTTAAATGACGACCTGATTTCCACAAGTGCCTTGCCATCTGGATGACTGGATGGCAGCAGTGACGGTCGTCAGCGCAGTAATACATGCGATCGTAAACTACACCTGAGAATACTGTCTCTAAGAGCAGCGGATATCCGCAAGCTAGAAGGTGTTGCTGACCGGTGGACTTCAAAGAGGTAGTTACCACCTACCATACTTACTTCGGCTTCTTTTCGGCGAATTCTACAACATTCCGAAGTGACTGTGACAACTGTTTTTGTGGAATGCAACCTCTCTTGACAGCAGAAAACGAAGTCACGAGCGATTGCTTTTTCTACTTGCTCCACGATTATATAGCTACATCTAGAGTTGGAGACATGTTCAACATTGTATCTTCTTCAGCACCGTCTGCAATTCCAACAGTACACTTCGGCAGTAGATCAACTGGTTGCCCTATAAGCTTAGCAGCCTCGACTCGGAAGTCAAATTGAATCGTATTATCATAATGTCAGAGCTCAGCGACCGAACAAATAACACAGAACTGAGAAAGGAAGTGGGATCAGGAAACTGTACTTTCATTCTTCCAAAAAAGGGGAATGCTAACAGGCACACAAACTGCGGGGTTGGGTTGGATGAGCAAATACTCGGTGACAGTGGGCTGAAATGAACACCTTTCAGTGAATGACGGGCTTGGTGGACTGACGGGACAAAGAACAACGAGTTAATGCGTACTGACAAGAAACTAGATCAAGTTGACCCGATAGCGCTTCCTTCGCTGCAGGTGGAACGTGAAAATGGTCACGCAGGACGGAGCCCACTCAATGAGAATATGAGAGCGACCGACTTCTCCAATGTTCGGCTAGTTACATCACTTACTGCGGATATCACATTAATTAGTCAGTTCGGAAAACGTACAAATGGGGCCAATAAACAAACCGACAGAAGTGCGCGGAAGTAAATAAGAGTACAGCCTTTTGAAAGCCGCGTTGTTTGGCATAAAATTATTGGAACGAAGCAACGCCGATATGCGACGGGAGTACTTGACCAAGGTGAGGAAAGCAAATAGGTAGCGGCTTTGTTTAGTGTAAAAACGACAGACTGGTGTGTGCGAGGTGAAAGCACGGAAAACAGGGTCCGAACCCCCTGATGGGAGCAAAGTTCGGAAACGCGCGTTGAACAACCTGGAGGCGGACAAATCAGTCAGTTAGATTGAAAATGACGTGCCTGAGGCTAGTAAAAGAAGGCGATAAACAAGTGAGTATTACGATTGCGTCTAGGAACATCGGTAATCCTTTACTGACTTTAAAGAAGTTACACTCGTTTTCTTGAACCCCTCAAAAACAAGAAAGTTGGGTTTTGAGAATGTTATGGCCTCTAATGGTATATCAGTAAGACTGGTCAGTACACCGGAATGGAGAAGACAAACAACTCTGAGGAAGTTGTGCTGCAAACAAGTGGATCATTCCGTGATATGGAATTCAACTGAACCAGAATATAAAAAGAACTAACAGTCCAATAGGATGTCAATGAAAGGCTGAAATGTAGAAACAAGGTTTCAGTATACAAGACAAATCGCTGGCAAGGTGGGTTTGTTCGTTTGGAGGCAGTCCTCCTAACACCTCGCTGAAGTACTCGATCGTAGGACTGCTGCTGTGGGTAGAGTTGCATTGGTATGACGGGCCTTCGTATTCGATCAGTCTATCTTCTAAGTGCACAACTTTTGGAAATTTCTGATTAATTCATCGGCTCGGGAGATTCAGGCTTTTGAGAATTGTTATGTCTGCTGATTCGCTAATCTGCTGTATCTGATTGCTGACCCGCTCCAGTGCCTAATGCCGGGAAAAAAGACTCACAGAAGGGAACACAACAGCTATATTCCGAACAAGCGAGCGCGAGAGTGTGAGTACGTGCGGGTGCGGGAATATAACTTAAGCTAGTCATTGGTGGGACACTGTCTAACTTGGTCCAATGCTGACGCACGCGGTCTGGTCTTGGTATAGGCTGCGACTCGCTGCATACTGCGGGGGCGTTGTCTGACCTTGATCAACGCTGACTCGCGCTGTCTGGGTTTGACAGAAGGCTTTGAGACGCTGAATATTGAGTGGGCGTTGTCTGGCTGGTCAACACCTAGCAGAGCTGAGGGTCTCAGTAGATCTCGGGCATTCAGTAGTTGTTTTCAGGAATCTGGCCTTCCTGATAAGAATCGTAAGTGGGAAAACAGGATCGAGTGTAGCTGTCGCAGGAAGAGATGAAGAGCGTAGCTGATTGGTATGACGGACGCAGATAAAAGAGCCCACGTTCACCTCACAGACAACTTTTTCAGCACGGTGCACAGTTATACCTTGTATCTACTTTTCCGCATCACCAGGATAGTCTTTCGCTAGCTCAGATTGGCCGGCATACATATGTTACAACACTGTGATCTCGGTTGTGTGTTTCTACCGGTTGGCGAATGTGGTATGGGACGGATGATGTAAATGGGTAAACGGATCTCCCGGCCCATAAGTACCTCCACCGGGGACTTACCATTTGGAGCGTTAACATTTGGTGTCGCCCTGTAACTCAGCAGAAATGTCTCGATGACTTCCGGTGTGGTCCCTCCCACTTGAGTTTTAGGAGTGCGCGTTTGAAAGTGTCCACAAATCTTTCCACTTGGCCATTTGATTGTGGATGGAACGGTGGTGATCGCACATGTTGTATGCTATTTTCTTGACAGAAATCGGAGAATTTAGCTGTTGTCAGAAACAATGATATTTGGAACTCCAAAGTGGCTGAACACATGTAGTTTTGAAGTGGTAGCACAAGCAGCAATATGGTTCATGTTAAACATTTTGCAGATAATTGGCATTTTGAGCACTTGCGTACAAGTTCTTCTGACTGCTTATCCATGTTCGGCCAGTAGACATAACTACGTGTTAGCGCCTTCATGCGGTTAATACCGGGATGTCCAAAGTGAAATTGTTTAAGGACATCATTCTGTAATTCCGGGGGCACAATTACTCGTTCTGCGAAGAGTAAGCAACCATCAACTTCGGAAAGTGAGGATCGACGTTGGTAGAACGGTTGAAGTTGTTTATCGGAACATACTGCAGGCCAGTGTGTGCGGTGAAAATGGAGTACCTTTTGAAGTAACGGATCACGAGCAGTGGCGTCGCGAACCATGGCAGAAGTAACTGGGAGTGCACGGATTGTAGTAGCGAGCACTGCGTTAACTTCGGGTTCCACCGTTATTGAGGCAACAACAGCATCCTCGGGTTGTTGACGTTGAGAATCCATGAGTCTTGATAATGCATCAGCTTGGCCAATAGCATCAGTAGACTGGTACTTGATGGAGAAGTCGTAGCCAAAAGCATTGTAGCTCAACGTTGCAAACGGTTGGCTGTGTAAACAGAAATGCCTTTCTTAGATCCGAAAACGGCTAGAGGGGCTTATGGTCAGTGATCAGCGTAAAATGACGTCCATAGAGCATTTTGTGGAACTTCTTGATGGCGAAGATTATTGCTAAAGCTTCTTTTTCAATCTGACCATAATTGCACTCGGTAATTGTTAGGGATCTAGCTGCGTGGGCAATTGCTTTTTCGTTTCCGTCGGGGAAAACGTGAGATATGACAGCTCCAATACCATAGTTGGATGCGTCTGAAACAACAGTAATATCCAGGGCTGGATTGTAATGTGTGAGTAGCAAATCAGAGTTGAGAAGTGACTTTACTTTGTCAAAAGCGGACTGGCACTGATGTGACCAGTTCCAAGGCACATCCTTTTTTAAAAGATGATTTAGTGGTTCACGGACACGATGCATGTCTGGCAAAAATGAACTGTAATGGCTTACTAAACCGAGGAAGGAGCGCAAGGTTGCTAAATTCGTCGGTGCTGACGTTTGTTGTAGGGCAGAAATATTTTCTGGGTCTGGATGACAACCATGTTCATCAAAAATAAATCCAAGATATTTGATGGAAGTGAGAAAAAATGCACATTTCTCTGCACGTAGACGAAAACCATATTGTTGAATTCGTTCGAGTACACAAAGCAAACGATGCAAAAGTTCTTCCTGACTAGAACCTGTAAGAATGATGTCATCCAAATAAGCAGCAACTCCTGATAGCCCGTTTAGCATGGCATCCATTGTTTGTTGAAATATTGCTGGTGCAGATTTTACCCCAAATGGCAGACCGTTAAACTGAAACAACCCGCGATGTGTTAATTGTCAGAAGTTCTTTGGAGTCATCAGAGACTTCTATTTGAAGGTAAGCATCAGCGAGATCCAGCTTTGCGAAGCATCTTCCACCATTGAGCTTTATGAACAAATCTTCTGGTACCGGTAATGGATATTGGGGAGAGTCCAACACGGCGTTTTATCCCGTGGAATAATCAGCAATGTGCATCTTGCCATTTGCTTTTTTGATGACAACAATGGGAGCTGCCCATGATGAAAGTTTACTGGCTGGATAACTCCGGATTGCTGAAGACGAAAAAGTTCATTCTCCACAGTTGCGAGAGCGGCAAATGGTACGGGACGCTTCGGTCTGAAAATTGGTGTGGAACCAGGTTGGAGTTTGAGGCTTGCCTTGGTTTTGGTGCAGCATCCAAGGCCACTTTGGAAGACATCGTTGAATTTTGTTTTCAGTGTGTTAGTAAAGTGTTCTGCAACGCCTGAGGAGGATGAAAATTTCAGAGCACTGCACACAGATGATAAAGGTACACTGAAAAGATCAAGTTTCTCAATCCAATCAAGTCCAATAATGTTCAAATTAGGATAACCAGTGAGATAACAAGTTCCTGAGAACTGTAGACTGTTAAATGATACATTACAGGCTAACTTGGCAGTCAGTAGTAGGGTACTGCCAGATGCACTTTGGGCCCGATGATTCGTGAGTGACAACAGGTTTTCTTATTAACTCCCAATTGGAACGTGAGATCAACGTAATATCTGAAGCAGTGTCGAGCTGCAGACGGACTGGAACCTTCTTGATGGAAACTGTAAGGTATTTCCTTCGGGACTCGAATTCAACTTGGAATGTTGCAAACACAGATCTGGACTGCGGACGTTTCTTGTACGACTGCTTTTTGACCGTGTTGCTGATTGGACTGTCGAAGCTCTTTTGGTTTTTGGGTGCGGTGAGTTTTTGGGTGCGGCAGAAACCTTCTTTGTGGCCCCACCGAAGACACGTCTGGCACTGGTGCTTCTTGAATGGACAGAAACGTGCATAATGCCACTCGCCACAGGACCAACACGATGTTGGCGGTTTTTCTCATGTGTATCAGTGGTTTGTTTCAATGCCATGACACCACTGGGATTAGTAGGTCGTGACGTCTGCTGTACCATTGCGGTATCGTGTTTAAGATTACATAAACGTTGACATTCGGTAGTGAGTACTTTCACGGCAATGTCCTTTTGTGCTCAAGTTTGGACGATTACGTCACTTTTGCCGGTGTCGTCAACCGTGAGTGTGAAAAATTTCAATTGCAGTCACTTACAGAGTGATCCTCTGTAAGTGACTGCAATTGAAATTTTTCACACTCACGGTTGACGACACCGGCAAAAGTGACGTAATCATCAGCATCGCGCTTGGCCAATTTGAGACAGTTGTATCGAACATTAAAAAGTGGATGTTACTCACCGAAAATTTCACGGAGTTGTTCCACTGTTTGTGAAGAGCTTAAATCCCTAGGATGTTTGGGGAGAATGAATTTCGTGAACCGATCGTCCTCGAAGGTTCCAAGTTTCCAGACCAAGAGACGGAATTTCCACGCATCACCTTTGTCGGTAAACTCATTCTGGAAAGTATTTTCCCAATGGTTGTACCATGAATCGAATGTGAGACCAGATGCTGGTTCGTAGAGAAATTCGGTAACAGTTGCTGCGACAAAAGACAGTGAACTGCCACTTTAAGATGGAACTGATGTCTGAAGACTGATAACTTGAGTAAGGAACTGAATAGTTCGCACTTGGGATTGTTCTAACTGCGCTTGTTGCTGTTGAAGGATTGATTTCAAATCTTCAGATGAGATTGACATATTTGTGTTCGCGTTGGGTTCCCGTCACCAGTTGTTATGCTCCTAATTATGTATCAGTCAGACTGGCCAGTACACCGGAATGGAGAAGACAAACAACTTTGAGGAAGTTGTACTGCAAACAAGTGGATCATTCCGTGATATGGAATTCAACTGAACCAGAATATAAAAAGAACTAACAGTTCAATGGGATGTCAATGAAAGGCTGAAATGTAGAAGCAAGGTTTCAGTATACAAGACAAGGTGGATTTGCTCGTTTGGAGGCAGTCCTCCGGACAGATAATTGTTCAGCCACAAGCAGGGGACGCAGGGGTGTTTCGAAGGAAGGAACCAATTTTAACTTGTTCTGCTCCGATGGACAGATGGCAAAAGTCAGGTGGGTGTCGTTATGGCAACTAACAAAAGGAAGAACCTGTACACCACTGGTACGCTGTCGCTTGACAGCCTGATGAGATTCAGTGTACGAGTAAATGTTGCAACCAGTGTATGTGAGAGTTCATCCCTCACTTGCAGTGGGTGTTGATGGGCTGGACATCGTATGTGACAAGGCTTCGTGCCATTCACGCCTCGAGGAGCTTTCGATTTGCTATGCTGGTGAGCATGGGTCGCTATTCACCTGCTACAATCTGATCGACAGTGAGTGTGCACATGTGCTTAACGATTTTACTGTACATCCTCAGTGTGTAAGGCATCCTTAATTTGCACATCTAAACTTAAATGAGGCTGTATCACCAAAGGAAGCTGGAAGGCGATGCGACGAGACAAGTGAACAAGCAAGAATAATGGAGTTCGATTGGGCGGTGAATGCTTCAACGTGAAAATGTGCCCATTTTGTATGCGACAATCTTATAATATCGTAAACGAGGGATTCAGTTGAATCTCCTGTTAAAAGCAAATTGATGTAAATGAGTGTATTTCACGAATTTCGTTTGGGCTCAAGTAGAACCTAAGGTTGACGGAAGCTCGGGGACTTCTGATGAGCCCCAAAAAAGGTGAAACCGGTCATGGGTTCTCGAAGGATTTTCAGCAACCTTAATAATAGTGTATTTTCAACAGCGGACGAACAAAAGAAATCCTTTCTCCGCATTTTACATTTTCTTCGCAGGTGTAACTGACAGTATAGTCCGCATTACACCATGTTCTCACATTAGAATGAGAAGACATAGACGGTGGGTCTCTCTTGTATAAAAAATAGTGCCTCCATGACTGAGCCAAACTGATCAATTATGAGACCAGAGTTCACAATGTCACTGCGTTGCCCTGAATGAATTGAACATCCACGAGGGAACACAGTGAGCACGTTAAAAACATGACCGAGTTGTGCTTGTGTCAACACTCCAGTGAACAAGATTTCAGGACCAAGAGACACGCTGAATGAAAGAATAATTATGACAGGGTAACAATAAGCTAGAAACTGGAGTGCTGGTAGAGGACTCTGTTATCATTCTGACACTGACTGAAAATCACCTACTCGACCGCGGCTCCAGCTGTGAACGCACTGGCAAAGCTGAGAATCACGTCCCTGGCAGAACTGAGTTCAGTAGAATGGTTATAAGCACGGAGTTCGTTCAACGGTACCATGGGTGGAGACCAGCCCATTTGATTAAGAAGTGGAATAGCTCGGACCTTCAGATCGACACAAGCACCGAACCCGACAAGTACCTTTGGTCCGGGATTCTTTTGTGGGAGTGGTCTGTAAGAATGCTCCAGGCGGACTAAAGATTTGATGACCTAAAAAAGACTGTGAAAAAGCCTATGACAATGAATGACTCACCCTGAGGATGTCACCAGGTACACCATACCACCATACGGATTGAAGGAAAATAATCGCAAAGGCCGCAAGCGCCGCCAAAAAGGCGCCAAAAGACAGTAGCGTACCAGAGCGCATCAAGATGCTGAAAAATAAACGTGAATAGCAGAATGTTACCATAATATCAGACCAATGAAAGGAGGGGATCAGACCCTTCAAAGACGCAAACAATTTGAAATAACCTAAATAATTCTACCTCACACTTTGGTATGCACCTCACACCTGCAAAGTGTAAAGTGCTGCTATTAAGCTTCTCACGCTCACAGACCAGCTGATCGATTCGGTAGATAAGCTTGGTTACCTGGGCATTTGTACAAGTTCCGACAGACTGGCTGGAGGGGAGATGACTTCTCGAATCGGGAAAGCGAGAGTAACTTCTGCCAACCGCCGACACCTATGGCACCGGCGTGACGTCAGTTTCATCATCATCAAAGACAGCAACATCAGTGTTGACACTGATGCTTCACTGCCGTACAACCATGAAGTTCATCTAGTTTCATATGCATATATATATATATATATATTTATATATTAAAAGCCCTAGAGTGAAAAGAAGAGAAAAAGAGTGGATGAGGGAGGGGACCTAGTGCTGGCCTATGTCAAGCATTCTGAGGTGCCTACACCTCCAACCGCTCAATCAGACAATCTGGAAAGGAACTGACAGCATGAACGCCACTGACAACGATTAGCCGCCATTTCTTGCAACGTCTTGCAACGTCAGTTTGCCTGTCATGGACGAAGTATAGTCGCGGCGGTGCGATCCACATTGGTTTATGGATAAGAAACGTGACCTCTTCACGCAGAGGACGACGGAGACTGTCAGTGTTTGACCATCGGTGTCTCCAAAGCATCGATCGGGTTTGGTGGGAACATCAGATTAGCAATAGTGAAGTACGCCAAATGGTTTTAGGAAGGAACTCTCCAGGGATAGAAAAATTGATAACGCTCAACAGGTTACGCTGGTTACGACATGTACTTCGCATGCCAGTGGACCATCCGTCTCACAGAGCCCTTTTCGCCCAGTCCTGTGGTGCGTGGCAGCGACCGAGTGGTAAGCAGTGAATGATCTGGCGACGAAGTGTGAAAACATCAAATAGTCAACTCAGTCTGGTCGACAACTGCCGCCTCCCCGGATGGGGATCCCGAAACTCAACTTACTAGAGGTTAATAACGCTCGCAGAAGTGGCCCAATCGTGCATTCAGTGGCACTTGTGCATCAAAGCTATCGCTTTCAGTGTGTAGCTACCCAATTTATCGTTCTCCAAGAGCAAGATATGACGCCAACGAACTGATAATGCCATTAATGTAATTTTCTGGTGACCGAAACTTCGACAGCTGGAACCAACGTACCTTGGTACATGTTTTATAGCTAATACATTGAATTGAACTGAGACGGGGGCCTTTCTGAGAATGAGGTCGGAAAACTTAATAGCGAAAGCTTGCCGGAGCGACCGTTCTATGACAGCTTCGCAGGCTTCTATTCTCTCCCTCAACTATACGTATCACGATCGGTGTTTTCCATAGGTCTGACAAGACTCCACAGCTAAGTGTATGCTGAAGGAGGTCATGAAATGGCTTGGCTAAGGCCAAAGTGGTTTATTTCGGAATCAACCTGGTCAGGTCCCACTGCGCTGAACGGATTAGCTGATTGCAATTCTCTTCTACATCCTTTACGGAAAGTTCTTCAGTTTCAAGAGTTGTTTCGAACAATTGGGTTGCGTGATCTGAATACTTGGTGGGGTCCGAGAGGCGTTCACAACAGCTATTGGACTGTCCACAGGGTTCCCATCCTGGTTGCGAAAAGTGAATATTTTAGTCTGGCTTTTCCGCTGTCGGCGAAGAAAGCAGTAAAGAAATGGTTTAGCTTTCCTTGCACCTCCCGGTATTCGGCCTGAAGAAATGTGACCTGCACTGATACGTAGCGCGCATGAATTGTCGAGCGGCTGAATCAGCTCACTCAATCAAGCGTCTAGGAGAGTATCCGAATGAGCTTCACCGCTTACATCTCATACTAGCGCCTGCAATCCCGACCTCCCTCTGTCTTATTCGCAGCATTCAACATGCCATCTCTTAAACTGACAAGGAGGCTATAAAGCTCGCAGTTTAGATGGCCATTTACCGCATCTCTATATCCGAGTGTGAGATTCTAGTATAATAACTGCACGTATGCTACTTTCACCGTCTAAAACACTACCCAGTACGAACTTCGGGTGATCTTGGAGCTCCAGTGGTGGATTGTGCCGGTGCTGACACGGCTCCTATTTGGCGGATGGAGACCTCGAGGTGCTTGAGCAACGACCGTTGCTCGGTTGGATTCCTTTAAAATACCGAACCTGTGCTGTCTGAATGTCAGCCTCCATACGAATCGACAGTAGTCGAGATGCCATAGTGTTCACTTCACCCAGCTTGCAGTACTGTGGTTGCGAAACATGCTTTGCAATTACAAAGCTAGTCCTTGACTTGTTGTTCCGCCTCCCATGGTGCAGAAAATGACCCTGTACCGTGAGACAGACATTGTGGGAACAAAGGAAGGCTGCTACAGCTGTATGTATACAGCAACCAGAGGGAGTTACCGCAGGGCCGAGACGCACTCTCTAAAATGGGGTGAGCCTAAAATATTGGAATCTGACTGACCCATATTCTGACCAATCAGAGCGATTATCCCTTCCCAAACAGCCAATCCGCAAATCACCCATCCAGTTGGCGTGATGTTCGATTGCTTCAATCCATGTATGACATGTATCGAGAACCTTTTGAGCACACCTATCATGGAGCAGAGAGGAGGACATGCTTCAGGTGTGCGAGATACGCAAATCGTTCTCGGAATTTTTTCTCGGGATGTCTTATGGATCATTCGAATCAATCACGATAAAGACATTCGCGGAATCACCTCCGAATGAGACAGGAGCCGAAAAACTTGGCATCCGATAGGAGTCCCTCGACCTCAGCTTGTGTTGAGCTTTACATAAATACAAGCGTTTCAACGCCAAAGAATGGTTTAGGGGTGATCCTTGTTGGACCGGAGATAGCACATTGGGGGTCTAGTTGCGGGATCCAGCATGGGTCGCTTCAGCATTCACGTTGTTATTTTTCACGGTACACTGTAGCCGACGGGCGATAATCGGTCACCAGTTTTGTAGATTGACGTGGCTGTACTTCCTTACAAACAGGAAACAGTTTGCCTTCATCAAGCGACTGATGAAAAATCAACGAGAACGACGTTCCTTCAGGGCCATTGGCTGGACCTCATCCGGACTTAACGCGCAGAACCGGTTTGCCTTGTGAAAGAGTTCACAGATGTCCTCCTCCGTAAAGAGCAAGGTGGTCAGAAGCCGTTCGTAGTTCCACCCTGACAAGATTGGGTGTGATGAGGGCGCTCAGGCAGAATACAGGCCTGCAGAGTAGACTTCTGTGGACTCCAGCTTTCACAATCGGGTCACTCGTGGGTTCTGCATTGCTGTTCCTCGAGGGGAATGCGGTTGGCTTATTTCTGTGGCTTATGTACCTAAAGAGCACATTTTTGTGTTTTTGGACGAGGTCTAGCATGGTGGCTTGTTTTCGTATGTTCCAGTGGCGGATTTATGACTTATAGCTGTTCCGCACTTTACGAAACGCCAGCTCATTTTCTGTGTCTCCTGTATTCAACTGTTGGAAAAATTGTTGGGACCGCTTTCCCCGAAGGCATCGAAACCTTTTAGGCCGCTTATGGTCCATCCGACTGCGTGCTGGTTTTCGGGGGACAAAGATCGCGTCAACCTCGTGGGTTTGCCGTACAATAGTCCTGTACAACTCTTCCACTGAGACTTGTCCCAGTTTCACTTGTTCTAATAAGTTTGCAAGGCGGAAGTTCCGGATCCATGTCTGTGGTTTTGGATTCCTAGCCCAGTAGCAGATGAAACCGAATGTCAGCACAGGGTGGTCGCTATGTCCTGGACGGGCCTTAATTAACGCTTGATCAACGAAGTGTCTTTCGCTGGTGATAACCAAATCCAGCGGGGATGCGCGGTAGCTGGTGGGTGTTGTAGGTAGGATGTTGAGTCCAAGCGTTCTGTTGAACAACTTCGGTCAGTGCCAATGCGAAGACTCTTCTAGACCCGATGCGCTGGAGTTCCCTCCAAGAGGCCTTTGGGGCGTTCAAATCACCTACCAAGATGTGTAAGGTGGTGGCTGGGGATAGCTGCTCAAGGGTTTGCATGAGGAATTGGTCATCTTCCGTAGGATTCGTGGAGTAACGTAGACCACGGCGAGAAGGGGAGAATCGGTGCCACGAAGCGCAACTTGAACCCACGGTGCATCACAAAAAGATGCAGAAGTGGTTTTGGAGAGGAAATCGGGCTAGACAGGGCCGCATGTAAGTATAAAGCAACCCAAACCGCCTTCCCGCGTTTCCAGTCAGCTCCAAAATGGAGTAGTCGTCTTTTAAGACCTCCACCTCAGAGACATCTGACGTAAGCCGAGTTCTTTTAAGCGCAGTTATGGACGGCCGATCAGGGCAAGCTGACTGTTCAATATCGCGAATTTCGTTAAAAAGACTGAGGCAGTTAGTGGATAGGCACCTCTACACTATCTCTACTGCGTCCGAAGGTGGGGAGCTGAGGGTTGTGCTACCAGAGAGGTTAGCAGATTTACTGTCTGTAGATCTAGTTTGAGTCCAAGGCTTTGAAGGGGTCTTTGCGGAGTTCCCGTCTGCTTGCTGCCTTGGTTTATCCGATAAGTGCTCTTTGATTGTGAGGAGGTTTTCGCCCCCCGAGAGTCCGGGTTGAGCGGACCTTTTGTCCTCTGGAGGAAGTTGCTTTTCCACTCGTCTTGAAAAGTTCAACTGGTGCTACTTACAGCTCGCGCAATACCACCTCTTGGACGTCTGTATTTGTTGTTGAAAGATTTGCGGTGCACCTCTGTCCGTTTGGTTTCTTGGTTTTTTTTGGTGCGGCGGGACCGGTTGACTTCCTCTGTGAAGCCATGTTCGTTCGCTTGTGCGTTGCGTGGCATCATCAAGAAGTATTCTTATTCTTCGCACACCCACCAGGTTCGTTTTTGCAGATGGCTGCACCCTGAATCTGGTCAACAGCTTTTCAGTGGAGCAGGTTTACGTGGCTTGTTAAGCCGCAGTCGCTTTACTCTTGTGGTTGTGTGGATCCTCAGGTCGTCCGCCACTAGCGTATCTAACTCGGTATATGGAGGGGAAGTTTTGGTACGCTGTTGTCGGTTTTGTGGCTTCGGATATCGGATTCATGAAAGACGACTGTGTCCACGATTGTAGAGGCTGCTTTGGATGGAGTGGAGCTGGAGGCTCGTAGTGCTGCATTTTCCATGGTTGTGGGGTATCTAAAAATTATTGACGTCGAGACCAGCGCTTGTGGTTGATCTCTCAGTAGGCTTAACTGTCTGTCTTCGCACAGCTGACACAACCCAGCTTAGAACCTGTGAACTGAGTGCGGAATTCGCCACTGCGCTTTTGTCGTCAGGTAAGGAAATAAACGATGATAATTCCATGTACGTTTGATGCTGCGTACAAGTTAGGCTTGCCTCCCCACGAGCATCACTTTCGTTGGTAGTCGAGCAATCTCTGGCGTTTGAATTCTGAGTGCTTTTAAGAGAACAACCATCATCGAGTTTACCATATATTTGGAGTCAGTTGAACTGTCGCAAAGCGGGAGTGTGCTGCGCGCCTCCCCTCTAGGACTATTTTAGCCAATTTTTCGAGCCTCTAGAGGGCAATCCTTGGATTTGGTTTTCTTCGGTTGGGCTTTTAAGTGCTGACAGGCCGCGCTAAGATCCTGTGCACGGCAGTTGGCGGGAAAGAGTGATTGGAGCCCAAATATTCGTTTGATCCCCTTCCCGCATACAGCTCTGCGTGAAGATATTTGTTTTCAGGATTTGTGACGAACGCATTAAGAAGCGACGGTACCAGTTTTGTTGGTGCTCGTGCGTCTGTCTACAAGAAAAGACGTGGCGGTCTTGACTGGCGCATCGAAAAACTGGATAACCTTTCTCGCAATAACGGACCAGGAATGGATAGCGCCAGGTACTCGTTAAGGAAGAAATGTTCGTTATCAAATTCGCTCAGGCCGCTTGGTTTTTTGTGTTTGTATCTTGCAGAGCTTTGAAAAGGAGCGCCGGTTTTTCTCCCGAGTATCCCGATTAAAACAGAACATCTGCGCTGGTCGTTCTCACTCAGGAGTCGCCACTTATTTTCGTTTTTTGTAGCTGCCTTGTTCGTTGTAGACTGAATTGTAACCATAAGGCAGTTGGCGCAGACAAACGGGTCAGGAGAGTTGAATAATTGGCCTACCCAATCGTCCTGCAGGCCCGCACCTTTAAAATACCACCAGTGGTGGCAGGCGTGACGTTGCATTCCAAATTTAACTTTCGATGGACCGCCATTTCTTTTCCATCTGTTGTGGTTCACCGACAACTGTAGAGGAGAGCAACTTCCAGTACTGCGGCTCATGATCGAAAGTGGGTGCGCCGCAGAAGAGAAATGCAATCTGACAGGATATTTTACACACAAGTTATGTCAAAGTGAAATACAATATAATGACACGTGTGAACTCCAAACACATTAGACGGCGAAAGTATTCTTTCACAAAGTTGAATATCTTGCTCCGGTAGATTGAAAGCAAATAAACCCCGTCTTAATTAGGTTACGTAATTTTTTATGTCTCCCTATTTCTCAGACTAATTCATTACCCTTTCGGTGACTGCTCAAGTTTCAAGACTGTACCGGTCTATTTTACACACAATCAACTCCATATTAACTGTTTTTCTGTAGTCGACCTGTTCACATTAATTTCTAGGCTTATTGTGGAACATTTGTCCCGCTTCGAACTGAACAACATTTTTCCCGTTTAATTTGTCCGATGGCACACTGCCCTTCCTGTACCATCCTATGTTGCTAACTGCCAAACTTTCAATCTAGCCGTAAGCTTTCCTCTAATTCTTCTCACGGTTTACTGTCAATTTCTTATAGAACCACGGTCTGCCTGTCTGTATTGTCTGCCCACATTTAACTTCAATATACTGTATGGCAGCACCAATGCGACTACGGAACAAGCCCAGGCGAAGTTTTTAGAAATCAGTTTCGCCGCAATTGTCTCTGACCGTCCTACGTTGAATTAAACCACACGTTACCTGTCAGATAGGACTCCTAGATCGTGCTTTTAGGCTAAGCAACCATTCTCTGCCTTGGGATCACGGCCTTAGCACAGGATCGTGCACCCCGTTGTTGGATTTGGAAGCGATATAAAAACATCTATGGATAACTTTTCTTACTTCTTGGAACGGAATACTCCCATAATTCAAAGAACACATGCATACAAGGAATTCGCGTCCCATGGTGGAAGGGTTGTGTGGATTAACCAGTACGTGTCAACCGTCTTGGAGCACTAGAGCGTTTGCACCAGGAGCTATTGGTCATTCAACGCAGATATGCCTCACTTTGCCAATTCCAGATGAGTGGTAGTATGGAATTTGGAGTCGTCACCCCGAATGCTTCAAAACGGGGAAACACGTGTACGTATCCACTTGAAAGGCAAAATTTAGAACATAGCCGTCGCCCTCTAGGGTTTCCTTCCTGTCACAGTGGTACAACGTAGGCATCCTATATCCTCGCATGAGCCACTCAGAACACCTGTATGGCGCATTCGCGTGTCTGAGTAGGGCGTCCACTTACTTAAGTGTTCTCCAGACTATTGTTAGTCACATTGCTAAAGCGTACTTTCCAGGATTGTGCATTTACAGCTTAATCGCGCGTGATATACAGCTTATGAGCTGCAAGGTACGTAGTGAAGCATTGGTCCGTGCGACGAAGCACTTGCAGGTCTTGGCGGAATGTGCACACCAGTAATATGACAAGCAAAACACCTACCGTACGGGACTGCCTGGGCGAGCCACACAGAGGAATATCTGTTAGCCCTTCGAAGTGTCCATAACCAAACTACACGGATATTATTTGATGCGAAGGTGCTCCCTGCTTGCATTGAGAATATGGGAATAACACAAAATAGCATCGCGGCCTTACACGACTCTGGTCTTCCACATTTTAGCCGGAATTTTCGTCCTTGACGAAGGTCTTCATTTGATATTCTTGCCTACCGGTTCCTTGGAAAAGCCAAGCAGCTTATGCATGGAAGCAAACCGTTTGCTTTCCACAAAGGCATACACAACCGAACGCCCGTTACTTATGCCATCTTTGATCGGGAATGTGTACAGCTCGTATCTATGGGCCATGTATTAGTTGCTTTAAAAAGTCACCCATGACGGTTGGCGGAGTATTTCCCATTGGCACCTACCACATCTAGGGAGCGTAAGAATGGGCTCTCCGCTACCATTTGGCGACACATATATAACTCCAACAACAACACCCATTCGGACTAAAAAATCTTAGCCAGGATTAAAGGCATCTCTGCAAAAATAAGACCAAAGTATCCATCACCTACCAAAAGAGCTGCTCGACACTTTCGACGGTGGTTATAGTAGGGACTGCCTAATTCGTCGGCTACAAGCAGCCACACTTCACACTGCGACATTCTGCACTTCAGCAGCACGCTGAATAACCCAATTCTTCTGCGGTTAACCGCTGACTTGCAGCAAGTCGACCGCACAGAACCTTTGGCAATTTATGAATGTGTTCAAGATAAAAAAGGTGAGACGGTTTCCCTATCTCCTTACACAAAACCGCATTGGACAACCAGGCGTTTCGTTCAGTTTCCTATAAGCAAACGCGCTTGACTTAATAGTTTATTTTTAGCTTTTTTGTCTTTCCGTTGGTTTTGCTGGCCACCTGTTGTATTTGTGGTACACTGACCCGTAACGCAAAACAGAGCTCGTGTTTACCACATAACTATCTCCACTGTATTCATGTAAATCCTTTAATTCCTTAAATGATGGACACGTGATAGCCGCCAAGCTCTCAACAAGCATTGTTAAAGAAACTAGAAAGCACGTAATTTCCAAATAAAATTAGTGTATTTTGGTCACAGACACTGCCAGTAGCTGACACATTCCACCGTATGGAGTGCCTAGACAATACCGTACAGTGGGTATTCTGCTCATCATATAACTAGCATATATTCCGCCAAGACCTCTAAGTGCTGCGTGGCGTTGACCCTAGATTCATAGTTTACTGTACAGTTCACCGTGTGCATGCCACCCGCAAGCAGGTCGTGCGCGCACAATACGGAAAATGCCAACGGTCCCTTGAAAATGCGGATGTGTCACTCAGAAGTTCAAACATATTTTAACTAGACGCTCTCTGTTCCACCAACTGTGTTTGTCTGACCATAGCCTACCGGAAAAAGGTACACGCATTTTACTTGTCCTTAAGCCACTATCATCACCTTTGAATGGCCTACATGAATAGCTCAGTCGAGCGTTAAATTACTTTCGGCTGCCGAAGCCCAGGAAAACCGCAAATCTTATTATACAGCGACTTACTCTGAGGCAATTCTTGCTGCACCGAGGCTTGGCGTATCTGACGAACAACCCATGGGGAGAGCGAAGGACCCAGAATTTTTGTGGTCCATCCAGCGGCGTTTCCCGGAAGCGCACGAGTTTGTTTGCCAACTGGTCCGCAGAGGAGCCATCCTATAACGTTAGCTTGGATCGAAGCACATTTTGAGCTCCTGTGAGTGCAGATTGAAAGCCGTGAGTGAACAGCATAAAGCTAGTGCCAAATTTTCATAGCACCAATTTGAAGGAAGAGACAATGATGGCTTCATCTGAAGCATGCATAATCAGAATGTTCGCCAGCCACTTTATGGGACACCCGTCCGACTACCAATGCAAACTTGACATGTTAGTTGAGATACGAGGTTGTCTTGGAAAACTGAACGAAAATCTTTAATTGTGCTGCCTGGTAAGTTAATTCAATTCAGCCTCAAAGTCGATTTCGTTTCAGTTTGTTC
Organism: Clonorchis sinensis; assembly: GCA_003604175.2. NCBI lineage: Eukaryota > Metazoa > Platyhelminthes > Trematoda > Opisthorchiida > Opisthorchiidae > Clonorchis > Clonorchis sinensis. The sequence continues at coordinate 6,923,817 of CM030374.1, read as the reverse complement.
CTCTATCACTGAAACCTAATGTAGTTCAGGAAAATCTCCTAATTTTTAGGCCCAGTGCTCACCGGCGTCAGCTACGAGAAATAGAGCAATACGAATCGGCTGCTTAAGAGGATGTCTGGTAAGCGCAGATTTCCGAGACCCTCGCCACTGCAATGCTCTATTTATAGAGTAAGTTTCGCGTCCAGTTTATCAGACGACTGCCCCGTAGTGGTATTTCGCTAGCCTAATTTAAATCCGTCCCTCATATCAGGCGTTAATCATTAGCTGAACAGTACGCACCAGGAAGGCTCCACACTTTCTGCCAGGACATGTGTACTAGGCAAGATACCCAATAAAATTCTGCCTTTCATCTCTTCCAGGTCTGGCCACTGACTATACCAGTCGAGGTGTAGTGGACGCGTGCTAGTTGTGTGCGTCAGTCAGGTTCGTTCAGCTGTCCGCTATGATCGACGTAGGTTACATCTAGCCAGTTGATCAGGGATCGTGGGCTCCTGGCCACCGGTTAGTCGTGTGCTTCATCTTGTTTTTATTGCTGTGTTGTGCAATCAATAACTGGCTCTTTGGACAACCTCTACTCAGGGTCGCAGGCTTTTCTTCCATTTACGATGGGAGATATTATTTGGCGTTTTGTCAGGCAGGTCACCATGAATAGCAAGATGCACGTGTACCTGCTGCATGCTATTTGTCAACCGCCCGATGCTAGCTTTTTGAAGCCTGTCATGGTTCGCGATTTTCGATTTAAAGCGCTTTTGCCAGTAAACGGGACCTCGATAAATTTGGATAGTTTACCGGACAGTGCACTAGAAAACTCGACTTGCTCCCACAGGTCATAATTACCTGCAAGTGGTATGTTTTTCATACCTCGTTTGAGTTACTCTTATTGAACAAGTGTTTTTATCGGAATGATTACTCGGCATGGCAATGCTTGAGCTAGAACACAGAATTCAGTATCCTTTTGTTGGTTAGCCATAGGAACGATGCTCCCACGCATTATGTGTCCATGGCCACACGGTAGGCTCTAGTGCGTTCCAAAATCTATGACACCTCCAATGCCACCTGTGACTCGCCTAGTGCAAGCGATTCACCTCCCATCACAAATCGCGATAGTTTACTACATTGTGCATTGTTTTTCAGTTCAAGGTAATAGCCGACCTTGAAATTTTGTTCGCTTAAACAGATCGGAAACATAGAATTTGCAGAAAAAGGCACAAAAAGGTAACCCCAAATACACCGTAGATTTTGGGAACTCACTCCAATTTGCTAGACACCGATCAGCCTGAATCATTGCTGTGAACCTAAGGTAGTTTGATTAGAACACACTCCAACAATGTAAGATAGGTTATGCAGATTTTTGTTTTGAGCATAGCTACGGCGTAACACGAAATTTGAACGCAAACTTTTCTTTCGACAGAACTCTTTTGGTGAAAAATGTAATGTGCGATAGTGTTTGGCGTCCCGGTTGGTATGCTTCCTACAGGCTGGAGAATGACCAGGTTAGCGTCAGTTTCTTTGTACAAATCGACATTATGGGAACCGTTTAAGGCTATTGCAACTTGTAGGTATAGGTGCCTCAGTATCTGTTGAAGTTCACTTCCAAATTAACATTTATTATTAAAAAATTTTCCTTTGGAATAGAGACCGACTGCGCGCTCTTTGATCCGCTTGTGCAATCCACTCTGTGGCAATCATTACTCAACTGATTGAATAATTCTTGTGGAGAGTTTCCAAGTCGTCCAGTAGTGTACAGTGAATGTTTTGTATGATCCCATTAGGCTAATACTGGTGGCAGCTAAGTCAACCGCTATCATTTTCTCCTCTGCATGATTCGAGTCATTTAAATAACTTGTCATTTCTGTCCACGATGAATACATTAGGTGCCCGCGGACAACTGATCTGCGATCAATCTATGACGGTTCTATCAGGTCACGTTTAAAAAAAGCTAAGAAAGAACGAGGGGAAAGCGCGTCAGAGCCTCGGCTTGTCAACTCGCTGCCGTTAAGCTTTTCTCCTGAAACTCGCTTTGTGTTCATTTGTTTTAGGCAGATCGCATCTAAGGGTTAACGAGTGCAAAATTATGCCTAGTGTGTAAGAGGACATACCACAACCACTATGTACGCCTCTTGTGCAGCCCCCCGCAAGTCGGCTTAGGCCGTCAATATCCATACCCTTCCCCGTTGCACTGTTCAGACTGTTTTCCTCCAGTACGAAGAAACAATACAAACATTCTGCTTAACACCTGGCTATCCAAAAAGACTTCGTAGCCCCTAGTTTCACTAACATAGGACAAATTATTCCAGCGGTCATAACAGTACCCATAAAGTTGCCATCAACATCACTGTATACGCTTTGCTAGTGTGCATTGGGCATGGCGGAGATCTCCTATGAGCGAGTTTTTTTTATAAACTAGATATTTTGTGCTGCTTTTGGTAAAATAGCATCACTGCGTTTCTGTTTGCTTGCCACATGCGGCAAGTGCGACATGTGATACTGTCTCGTTTATCATCCGGGGTGGCGAAGTAAGCATGGTATAAACACTGGTATGCAAAATATGTAGCAGGTGTGCACGTATTCTCTATTTATAAAATGAGTTTTTAATCAAAACATGTTTTTTTGCGGTTGCTTATACCAACTTTCTTCGCTAAATAAAGATCCAGTAGCCAAGGAGTGTGGAACACACCACAGTTTTCGTGGGCAAAACCATAGTGCTCACGCCATTATATTGTAGTTAAATGCATCCAGTAAGTTATTATGCTCTAGTCACATTGCACTACCGAGCGAATGACTTTTAAAGACTCATGAGTTGCACCAGACTACTGTCAGTTCGTGATAACACTGCTTTATATGTCAGAAGTGGGGAAGCTGGAATGCCTTCTGAGATTTCGCCACGATGTGCTTGCTCCACCAATTTTATATTGGTTAACGATTGTCTTCAGTTCCCCTTTCAACCTCCCCTGCAAGTATTATAAACCACTTCACTCGAATAATCCGTTTATTGTTGTGGTGAGCTAATTAGTTTGTTCACACAAGTTTTTTCTCTATTTCTTCGCAGTGACTACAATTTGAATTTTGTAAATGACGACCATGAGTTTTTGATTTCAGTAAAAATGAACTGCCGTGTCAACACTTGCTCTTTCTTTACATTATAATCCGCTGTCATGGCAGCACCTGTTAGATCGCGGAAAGAATTTAACATACTTTTTTAGACGACTTAGGGATTACCCTTCACACTGATTTTCGTGATTTAAGTTACATTCAGAAAACTTGTGCAACTCGCTCACCTATACTAGGCATTACTATCTGTGGTACAATTTGACAGAGCTATGGCTTATAGAGATACTTTATTTTTATCTGGAGTCAGAAGTTCTTCCACAATCTGGAAAAAAGCTTATTTGATAAGATGGCTTCCGAGTATGATGCATGTGATGCACACTCACTCAACGATCTTTTAACGGCACATTTGGCGTTTTTAATTTTGCCCAGCACTACAACTGCAATGCCGTTCACGAACATGTTTACCCTTTTACACAGGATATACGAACTTAAGCTCTAGGCGTCAAAGTAACGGTGTATTATTGCCTGATTTCTTGCAGTGGAATCTGTTGGTTTTGACTCAACAAACTATTTGTATGTACGTTAATGTAAAACTGCAGCATTTTTACTTGTGGTTTCCTGTCAATTAGCCGTCTGTACATCGCGTGTTGTTTTCATCTTTGTTAGTGCTACTGCTTTTCCCTAAAAGACAGCTTTGCTGTTTTCCTTAGGGTTAGTGTTAATTAGTGACGTTTACATACACCCTTGTAATGTTCCCACGGAAGCTTGGCCTGGGAGTTTATCGTTCCTGACCTGAGGATGCGACCAACTTTCTTCCATACAACGTGCAATAAATCGCCCAACGGCGAGTGGCTCAGAAGCTCGGAGGAAAATATGTTGCTCAGCATCTTCTGTCTTCTGGCAGCGGACGTAAGATCTTTTGGCTAGGTGACTCAGGACATTACCTCTGTCGGAAGTGTGGAAGGAACACCAACATGTTAAGCTGCACACTATCCCTTTAATATGATTTTTATATTCCACACATGAACAAAAAACAAGCGATGGGTTTGCTGCATTGCTTTTGACATTTTTGGCTGCGGTAGTAAATTTTCGTACGTGTACGTGCAGGTCGTGCATTTTCCTTCCTTCTTGATTACAAAAATTCTACGGACTGGCGTTTTTTAAATGATTTGAACACAGATGATAGGTTGTTGTTTGTCGTCTTCAATACCAATTACAACGCTATAAGTGCAGGAGTACAACGGGTAAAATAATATAAACCCTCAGAATAAAATCTTCATTGTCTATTGGCGGAAGGGAAATACGACCCAACACTCACCCAACGTGTCGCTGGGTGCACCCTATGCTACCCTTGTTAGCACACCTAAATAGTAGAGCTAATAAACTGGTGCTTATCCCGCAAACAATTTTGGTTACTGTAACAAACATGTAAATATATACGTGAATGCAAATGCAAATCCTGTAAGAACCCACATCACTAATGTTTCGAAAGCCAAAAGAAAACAACGTTTACCTGTCGCAGTATTACGTTATCTTAGATTTTTCTCCAAGAAGCCGCTGAGATATACCGGATAGAACGGCTTCAAAGGGCACGCTCTACTTGACTCATTAAAAAGGGCAATACAAACAGTGAAGCATCAGGACAGTTTAATTTCTAGATGCCAAATTAGGAATAATTAAATAACCGAACACTGAGTGCGTAATAAAAATTTAATTGACGAGGTTATTGGTGAGATAGACAATAATCAGAAACGCTACGGCCTAAGCGTTTAAATAGAGAACACAATAACATCAACGCCAAACGAGCCGCTTTTGAGGATAGAGCAGCCGAATCCACCTACCATGACTGACAGAGTGTGCAATATTCGATCGTGGGTGCCCCTACTTTGGTTCGGAAAAATAACCAAGATATGTCCAGTGAGCGAGTGTTTCTGAATTTTCAACGATATACGAATTTTGGCTGTTGCAAAAAAGCAGCAGAAATTTTATACTTCTAATCACGGTTACTTTTAGTTATAGCCCCCTTGGCCGCGACTATATGGGAGTAGCAACGCTGTCTTCGAGGACAATGTAGTACCATTCAAAAATTCCCCGTTCAGTACCATCAGTTAGGTTCAGCTGCCGGTTAGCAACATTCGGTCCTGACAAATGACAAAAAAACCGTTGATTCTGAGGGCTGATTTTGTCCGGACAAAGGTTCCATATGAATGGGTGTTTTGAATGTTGTTACCCTGCCTAAAGCGAATTATGAAGCGGGGTGCCAACCGACCTCGTGTGTCCGAAACGACCGAACATGCCTCAATCGGAAATAAACCTAATATTATTATTATCAACTGAAACTGCTCTCGCCAAAACCATGGGGGTTCTTGATTATGACGATTTAACGTGGGGTCAATTAAGCCCAGCTACACCTTTCAATGGTATGTTGTTTACAGCTGTTTCGCTGAATGATCGGATTTTAAAAATCAACGATGACTGCCGATTCGTACGCAACTACCGGTTTACCAAATAAAACCACACGTCATGCCTATTTCAATCCAATGTTAAATTCGGAGATATCCGTTACTTAATTTACAATGTGAATCCCACCCTGCTGGATATTTAGATTATTATCGGATAATAATAACAATAGGTTTATTTCCCAACTTGTAGGGTACCTACCAGTTGAAGAATGATCGGGTCATTACTATATGAACGTGGCCGGGATCAGCACAACGGGGTAGAAGGCAAAACCACGGAGACATGCTGATCACGCGATAACTAATCGTAGATTGTGGAACATGGAAAAGCTGGAACAACAGGCATGAGGTCCGCCAGCTCGAAGATGAGGTTGACTGACTCTTAAAAATGAAAACCTGCTCCTGCCCGCGAGTGACCTTGAGCGGCTGAGTAAATGATCAAGACCCGGAAAACACAAATGAAGGTGCCATTTTTGTTAAATTCGAAGTTGGAACGCATGGCAACTTTTGTCTCAAAAATATGGTTTAAAATGAAACTGATTAGTATCACTAATGTCGCTGTTAGAGGGGGGCCAGTTGTTAAAGCTAATTGCGACGGTGTTACTGCATAGGGTCGAATGAGCATTGTAAGTAAAATAGCTGAACTTGCGCAAACGGCAAACTGAAGTATCAAAACGGGGTTGGTTGGATGCAAATGAAGGTTTCGGTTGGTTAGAACGAACGAGGTGGCTGAGGCTGGGTAAGCGGTTTGTTCGTAGTTGCCACCAAGAACCTCCCTTCTCTGTTGTGTGTCTCCGCGTGCCAAAATATTACCGAAGCAAATGGTGAACAGGACCTTGAAAGATTTGGATACCTTGAAGAGATATACGGATCAAATTGCGGACTACGAGAACATCCATCCAAATAATCGCGAAAACAGCTGCTGTCAAACTCTGCTTTAGAGGGCGGAAACACCTAGCAACACCCCAGATCTAAAGAAGAAGGAAGAAGAACGTCCATTCAGAAGATCTCAAAACAAAGGAAAGCCAAGGAAGTTTATCAGGAGAAGCTTGAAGCAGATGACATCTCGGCAACAGCATCAGCAAGCTGGGCAAATCTACCTTACAACCAGAATGCGCCTGAACTTAAAGTAAGATTAGTAACTAAAAAGAGGATCCTCATAGCTTACAGGCTGAATGTCAGCCTACGGAAACGGATTTGATGACCGTAGGGCAAACAAGATGAGATCAACAGTATATACCAATTTGGCTTCAACAACTGCCAAAATGTAATTTGTTGGAGTATCCTACTCCATGGCGGACTTCAGCAACCGGCAATTTGAACTAGATTCATCTTTTGCACTACTACCTGCAAAGGACCAACTTCTCAAACAGAATACTCAAACGGAGCCGAATATCATTGTAGCAAACGAGAAACAAGAATCTCCTTGTAGTCGGATCAAAAGGCACAGACTGGAACGCAGAGACCTCAACGACAAAGGGTACTCCAGCACCGACGGAGGAAATGAAACGTGCTGCCAGACTCAAAGGTCACTTGGCCATGGATCAATCAGAAAACAAAGTTAAAGATTAACCAGTGGAACCATCCGACTTTTGGTTCTTTTTTTCAGTTGTGCTTATGTAAAACGTAATTTTTCGTTTTGTTGTTTTCGTTCCGCGTCCACACCCCCTTTCTTGTTTTGGCCTGAACGTACACCGTCTTTTGACTTCGTCTTTGCACGTCTCGTTGAAATCAACATGTGAATTTCCGTGTCTTGGGTTGGATTCCAGTGAATACTTGTCTCTGGGGCGTGCGGTTATTCAGATCAATCAAGCTCATAGTATCTCGACATGAAAACGGTGCCTGTTTGTAGTGTTGCCACATGTTCTAGTGCACTGGAGTTAGGACGCTGAAATGGTTACTCGCCATCGTGTTTGTGCAAATTTCTGTACCGAAATTGGAGTTTGGGAATTCAGGGTGTGACGGAAACGTTATGGAACACCATATGTATCTACCGGTTGAGCTACAGATGTGGTAAAGGCGCAGATCTCCAAGATTAGAGTTGCTAATTTGGGGAAGTTGTGGCGTCAAAACTCATATCACTAGATCTCCAAGGCGTTGTCGTCACCACCGGAGATATGAACATCCGTTTTGATACTGTTGCTTTACTGCTGTACAACCACAAAGTTTATCTAGTAATATTTCAAGCCCTAGAGTAAAACGAAGAGAAAATCGTGGGTGAGGAAAGGAGATCTTGGTGATGTTTTGTCACAAGCATTCTGAGGTGCCTACACGCCCAAGCGCTTAGTCAGGTAATCTGTTAAGAGACTGACAAAACGTGCGCCACTGACACCGATCAGCCACCATTTCTTCAGGCAGGTGCATGGGTAGTCACAGAGGCCTCGTCATGGAGGATGTACGGCACCAAAATCACCCAAACTCTTCGTTATCTCTTTCACATCCTTCGGCCAAGTCATACGTTGTTTGTTTTGTAGTTTCCGTCATTCCGAAGGAAGCACGGAGAACAACACTGGGCTTGGCGGAGGGTGTTTCGGCATGCGTAGCACACGACCAAGCCTCCACAGTTGATGGTGCTGGATTTTCCCCCTATTAAACGCCTGGTACAGAAACAAATACCTGCTTTGTAGCTATATTTTCATGAATTCTGTGAGGCTATCTGACACCAGCCACCCTTCTGAGTTATCAATGGTAAAAAAACGAAAGATACCTCATAGTGTCGGTCTGCAGTGGCCATGTTTAGCAACGGTACAACAATACAGCTCTTACTTCAACCTGCTACACATCATCAGTGTTCAACACTGATGCTTTGCTACAGTGCGACAAGGATTTAATTGAAAGCCGTATCATGAAGAAAGGGGTGAAAGCGGACGAGTACAATCGACCCTTTAGACCCAGTGATATAATGTTTCGGCGCCAAACGTGACGAAAATTAACAAACGAGGCTCCGGTCTTTGAGATACATGCAACGTTTTTAACAGACACACTTCCGTCACAGCTAATGCAACTACCGATATGTAAACTTTTTCATCTCCAGGGATCCTCCTTGAATTGTAAAGCGTATTTTCAGAGATTGTATGTCCTAAATCATGACTTTGCACTTTAAAGGTGCTAAGCGCACGCTAAAACATGATACGATGGTAGTTAGTTTATTCACCAGAACTTATGTTGCGCCTTCGTCTCCATAGATGAGGGCCATATCTTCTGCGGGCTCCAGATCTACAAGGTTCTCATCAGGGACGGCTTGAACACCGAGGTTTCGAAGACAATCCAGCGTTCGCCTCAGTAATCAGTGACGAAGTTGAAAAAGAGCGGAGGTAGTGGATATCCTTGTCTGACACCACTTTTGGTTCGGAAGCTTTTGGAAAGCTCCCCATACGCGCTCTCTCACAGAAGCATGTGAATATAGGCATCGAATTATGCTCACAAACGTCTTGGACATACCTTGTTGAGCAAGTATGGATGAAAGCATTGACGGATCGACAAAATCAAACGCACCCTAAGAGTCAGGATACACCAAGACTGTGGGTTGCCTCTACGTGTGGCGTTGCTCTAACGCCTGGCATAATGTGGAGGTTTGGTCAATGCAGCCGCTACCCGATCGTAATTCCGCTTGACTCTCACGATTCGTTTCTCCTGCTGCCATAAGATAACAAAGAATCCGTGACGCCAGAAGCTTTATTGCAGTCGAATTCAGACCAAGACTTGTGGTTATCACATTCATCGTGAGTGTCTTTTTTAAAATGAGTACTATTATCGACTCGCTCCATCTACCTGGAACGGTCTATTCCAGACAGACATTACTGCGCTAGACAGACACTGACTGAGGAATTCACCACCATCCCTGGAGAGAGCAGGCAAAAGTTTTTCAGGGCCACGAGCACGATCACCCTTAAGTAAATATATACACTGAAACACTTCTGAGGCTGACCACGGTTCCATGTTCACAGTCCATCTTTCTACTGAAGGCTGGCAGTCGAGAATTGAGGTAGCGGGTAACCAGTTGAATTGTTGTTTGGTGTATTGTGCTCAGCGGCCCAAACATTAGCCCTTGCCGGACATTAGAGAGCCATCCTAGTGTCTGATATTTTTTCTGACTGTTGGTTTTTACGGGCCAGTCGAATGAATCAAGTGGGACAGCCGTTTCTCCGGAATTTCTGGTTCATCAACCTTCGCGGTTTGCATGGGCACTCGGTTTTCCTGGCTTCGAATGATACATCGGGTTGAGTTGTGGTTGCGATAAGGAGAAATGTGCCGCCAGGCCTCGAGCAAAGCCACTGTCCTATCAAAGATCCAAATTTTGGATGACATGGGTTAGTTTGTAACGCAAACTGAAGTTTCAGCCCTGAGTAGCGCTGTGAATATCCTTTCACCGGGTTCAGTAATACCCGACATCCGACTGCCCGGTTGGTGTTCGGGAGCCGGTTCTGACAGTTTCGTTTGAGTTGTGAGTCAATTAGCCTCCGAAGGTCTAAACGGGACATGCGCTCTTTGCGTAGACCTAGAAAGCAGCAACGCAACAATGATATGCCTGGAACCCACGCTAGTGTTTTAGAAGGGGCGTTAAGCAGTGATCGACCCTCGCAGCCATTATACTGAAGGCGATGTGGTCAATTTGGATTCGGAACTGGTTTGCTGGTCGGCACCAAGTCGTCGAGAAATTTCTGCTGTTCCGAAATTGGTAAAGGAACAATCTGTGGTAGGTAGAACATTGGTATAACGGTGGACTATTTCCGTTGTCTGTCCGTCTCTTATCCAACCCGAAACGACCATCCGATTGGGCCTCAGCAGCGCTTAGTCTACCCGCCTGTGGGTTCATAGCACCGCCAATCACAATGAATTAGCGGTAAATTCCTCAGCTTGGTTGTCGGTCTGAACCTGCCAAGCTAGAGTTCCCGTCAAAAACAACCACCAAGGGTCCGCAGTGTATAATAATGCCCAAAACCAGGTCACTTGTACAGCGCACCGTATTTATAGTGTATGCGGCGACAACCATCTAGAAAGTCTGGCAACTCCTGGATGCGCCAGTGGCAGCCGGCATTCAGCATGACGAATTCCATCCAAGGATCCTGAAGGAAACGTCGTTTACAATGGCAAGTCATTCCTACCCGGTGTTCCGTCAATCGATTGATGAAGGCCGCCCTCTCTCTGCCTGGAAGAAAGCGATTGTCAGGCCAATCTACAAAACTATTGACCTGGCAGCTACAGGCCCATAAACCTCACTAGCCTGCCGTGCAAAGTGATGGAACGCATTCTGAAGCGAGCCATTCCAGATCACCTTACTTCCAACAACTTGATATCTCCAGTTCAACACGGATCTCTCCTAAACTGCTCTTGCGTGACGAACATGCTTGTATTTATGGACTGCTTAACCCAAGCCAGGGACGAGAGTCTTATATCGGATGCCATATTTTTCGACTTCTCAAAAGCATTTGATCGAGTAGTAGCTGCGTGGAATATCTTTCCTCCGATCGTCGGCCACACCCCTCCTAGAGCCCAGTTCAAAACACTATTAGACACTCATTTATGCGTTTCCTCGCCATGAGGCATCGGCGTCCAACACTGTTGGGCCATAGATAGTGATAATCAACATAGACCGAGTGATCCAGCTGTAGTACCGCCAGAAGATCATTGACGGATACCTTGAGTAGTTCACGGTTGACGCTTGAGCCGGAAGTCGATTCATGCACAAGCCAGCATTCTGATTGGTTAGTTGTGCACAAGCCAGGAAGCGCGCGCATTCAAACTGCATTTGCGCACAAGCCAAGAAAAAAACGAGTTTAATGGTCAAAGCGCATAAACTAAGGAAAGATGGACTGTCAGTGCAAGCGAGAACATAGCCTGAAACAATTTAAAGATTTTATTTCGGGAGGTTCCGGTTTCTCCGCGAGAAATTTGTACAATTTAACGTTTATATAATGAATAAGTGAACTTAACATCACGAAACGTATCTGCGTCCCTTAAAATTCCCTTCATCGACATGCCTTTCTTCACACAACCTGTTTGTGACTACCCACATCACTTCTTCCAATGAACGTTTGGCAGGAACTCGAAATTTGTCTTTTTGGGAAATCTCGGTTCAGACTTAGCAATAGTCTCGGTTATGTATGCATATGTATGCATATGTATGTATGCATATGTTTGCTGAGCAGCTAGGCCTTGTATGTAACAGTCGTATGTTTTGGCATGGATCACGTGACTCGAAGCAGCCAATCATTTGCTTGAGTTTGGCTTGTGCATGAATCGACTTCCTCGATTCTGTGTATCAATCCGTGAATCCGTGAATATTGGGTTATGATTGGCTTTCAGGTCCAGGCTTTAGACCAATCCGAGCTCGCCCTAATAACGGACCGGCAAGCGCCCCGTACTACTAGCCAATCTTGTGCGGGATAGTTTTCTCGGCCACAGCAGCACCTAACTGCGAGTAGTAAAGCTGTATCGGTGTGGAATCCTGCCTGACTCCTCTGCCTTGAAGTTTGGTGACGTAGCTTTGAAGCCGGAGGTTTACTTGCAGTGGCCTCACTGGGTTGCGGATCCTGTCTGTTTAGCATCACGATCGTAATGTGTGCTCGGGCTGAGCCTCTGACTGGAAAGCTGATTGATTTTCCGAAAGAGATGAGGTCAAGTTTCCAGAAGGGTCTCTTGACCCAACTCACTCGATGCTGTGGGCAGGATATGCGCATACGTCGGCCGGATTTGGTTTGTGCGTCGTACCCACCTGCCTGGACAAACTTGAATCCTGTAGAGGGCTTTGCCGTGCCCGCTAAGGGTTTGCCCTGGAATCCACGAAGGTGTTTGCCAGTGTAGTCGCGAATCAACACTTTCTGGCCTTTGCTGAAGGGGCGCGCTATTGCTCCGTGATACCGGTTGAACTGCCTCTCCATTATTCTGTTGCGACCACTAAACTCTCTCTTCTGTGGCCGGATAGTGTTCAAAGCTTCCCTCGGGGCGGTGCTTCTGCTGGTGACTCTCTCAGGCGAGCTGGGGTTTGGCGTCGCTCGATATACCAGCAGGAAACTTTGCAAAGTCTGTTCCGTCTGTCCCTCCTTATTTGGGTTTCTGAAGTGCACGCTTCAGGGCGTCAACGAAGCGTTCCAGCTGGCCGTTCGACTGTGGATGAAACGGCGGCCAGTGGACACGATTAACGCCACACTTCCGACAAAACTTTGCGATCACCGACGGTGTGGACTGACTGCCGTTGTCGAACGCAAAGCGACTGATGAATTGTCGGAGTTCCTGAACTGTAGTGGCATTTGTGGGGCTGTTTACTGGAAATACTTCCGGCCATTTGCTGTAGGCATCGACCATGACCGAAAAGTGTTGGTCATTAATTTGACCTGCTTAGACTATGTGAAGACGAGACTATGGTTCGGTCAGCTGCGGCCACGACCGTAAGCGGGTGTTTACGGGTGACTTGGATGCTTCAACAAATCGCAAGCAAGATTTGGGGACCTGCTCAATCCGGGAGTCCATCGGAGAACGGTAAAAGTAACTCCGAGCAAGGGCCTTCATCCTGCTTGTCCCCGGATGCCCTTTATGAAACTGACCCAGGACTGTTGGTTGTGACTCCTTTGGAATGACAACGCGTTCTGAAAAAAGCATCCGTCGGCCGGTGATAGTGCGTCATGCCGGGTGAAATAGGTACTAAGTTCGTCACTGCGCCAATTCCATGGTTCGAGGCGTCCGTCCACACATCAATTCCCAGTGATGGATCGTAGTGGGTGAGTGGTAAGTCGGAACTCTGCTGAGATTTGACAGAGTCAAAGGCGCGTTGGCATTTTTCTGACCATGACCACTTGTAGTCTTTGGTGACTAACTTGTTCGGTGGACGTCGGATGGGATGCATGGCGGGCAGAAACGAACTGTAGTGACTGACGAGATCGAAGAAGGAACTGAGGGACGTCATGTCTGTGGGTGCTGGCATGCGTTTGATAGCATCGATGTTATCCGTGTCTGGTTGGCGGCTATGTACGTCAATAATGAAACAGAGGTACTTTGTCAACCGCATGAAGTAGGTGCATTTTCTCGGCGCACTTTGGAGCCACACTGGAATGCGACTAAGCAGATAGTCAAGGCGCTGCCACAATTCTTCGGGGTTGGAACCCATGACGATGAAATCTTTCAACTAGGTAGCAACGCCTGGAGCATCCTTCGGCATCGTTTCCATGATCCGTTGAAATATGACTGGAGCTGTTCTGACACCGAATGGCAGTCGGGAACACAAAAAGAGACCGCGGTGCATATTGATGACCAGAAGTCACAGGATTCCTCCTCGACTTCAGTCTGGAGGGAAGCATCCGCCTAATCAATCCTCGCGAAACATTTACGCTATTCAGTTTCGCGAATGTCGTCTGGATGAAGCAGAGGGTACTGATGGGCATCCAATGTGACATTGAAACCGATGGAGAAGTCTGCTTACAACCGGATGGTCCCATTAGCCTTCTTCACCAACACGATGTGTGCGGCCTATGCAGACTAGTTGGTCGGCTGGAGAACACCAGTCCTTTGTAGTCGGTCCAGTCCTGGTCAAAGATGAATAAGGCTGCATATGGTACTGGGCGTTGTACTTCGTTGTTCGGACGGCGTACTGGGCCCGAAAACTGGTTTGGATCTTGGGGGAGGCACAGTTTGTCTCTTGTTTTTGGGCACCGTCCAAGCTCGTCGGCGATTATAGATGCATAGCGTTGTATGAGGTTCTTAAGTGAAGGCTTTCCAAGGTGAATTTGTTGGAGGATGCCTCCGGGTGCTGCGTGCGTGAGGTTGCAATTAGTTTCATTAGACTTTTCCAGCAGATTCAACTTTTCGATCCAATCCATCCCCATGAGATCAAGTTTGGGACGTGACGTCAGGTAGCACGTGGCTTATGCCGTCGGGTCATTGAAGCTTATGGAGCAGTCAACCTCGCCAGTCAACTTCAGTTTACCATCAGAACCATTACGGACCCAGTGTTCGATCGGTTTCACATGCGTCTTACCAATTCGTTTCCACGTTCCTTAACTGAGCAGCGTGATGTCAGAGCCCTTATGAAGCTGCAAACGAACAGGGATGTTGTTGATACGAACTGTCACGAACTTCCATCGGCAAGTGAAATCAACCATGAATGTCGCCGTCACAGAGTTGGGGCGCGATTTGTGGGCTACGCGGTGGTATGCACGTGGGTGTGGCCTCTGAGATCGATATAAATCTTCTTTGTGGCCATGACGACTGCACCTGGCACATTTATTACGCCTAAACCGGCAATAACGAGCAAAATGCCACTCAACGCAATGCCAGCAAGTTGTGGGAGGCTTGCTTTGCTTTCGATCGGACTTGTTGTCAGATTTCTTTGGTGCACTGGAGTTGGTCATGCTTGAAGTAACAGTTGACTGGCCGGTCTTAGCGGTGTCGTGCTTCAGGTTGATGAGGCGTTGACATGCGGTTCTGGAACGTCATTTCAGCATCCCGTTCAATCCTGTGAAGCAGCCGGGTTCCGATGTCTGCATCCTAGACGACTGGAGACCGGATACAGAAATGAGGCCCTTAAACTGATTCTCCGTCATCGAGCTGTACTTGAAACACGCATTGCTGATTGACAGCACCGGTAAACGTGATGAAATCCTCATCTTTCTTGACCAGCTCGAGGCATTGGTAACGCATATTGAACAGTGATTTATGATTGTCGAATATCTGGGACAGTGTTCTGACCGTTTCATCAAAGCTGAGACCACGGGGCAGCTTGGGGAGGATGAAATTTGTGTACCGTTCATGCTCCGGTATGCCGAGCTTTCGCAGCAATAATCTGACTTTCCATCCGTCATCAAACTTGGAAAAGTCAGTCTTGAGCATTCCTTCGTACCGGTTGGACCAGGAGTGAAAATTGTGACCAGAAAGAGAGTCGAATGTGAACTCCGTGATTGAGGCCACGGCTACATCAGACTCACTAATACTGGATGCTGCAGTCTGGATAAGTGATTCAATGAGCTTCAGTTGCGCTTCAAACAGCTTTTGTTGTTGCAGTAACAATTCTCGGAGCTTATTGAATTCGATTGACATCGTGGGTTCCCGTTCGCCTCAGCTCGGTTCTCGGTCTGAGCCTTCTAAGGTAGCGTTCACGTCAAAACAACAACGAATTCGGCCAAATACTAGGTCATGATCTCGGCTTGATGCCGGACGGGAAGGTGTCCCGAACTTTCGACCAATCTTGTGCGGAATAGAGAACCTAGAGCGTCATAGAAACTGTTTTGGGTTATTTCGTAGCTTCAATCCGTTGGGGTGTAAGCAGGAGATGAGATCATTTCTCGAATCGGAAAGGCCAGTGCAGCTTTTGCCAACCTCGGACACCTGTGGCGCCGACGTGACGTGAGCTTGTCTGTCAAGGGAAGAGTTTACAGTGCGGTGGTTCGATTCATACTGCTTTATGGATCAGAGACGTGGCCCCTACGTGCAGAGGACGTACGGAAGATGTCAGTGTTTGATCATCGATGTCTCCGCAGCATTGGTCAGGTCTGGTGGGAACATCGGATTAGTAATGCTGAGGTACGTCAGTTGGTCTTAGGAAGAAGAAACTCTCCCGCAATAGATGAATTACTCACGCTTCATAGGCTGCACTGGTTGGGACATGTAGTCTACATGCCAGAAGACCGTCTGCCCCGCAGAGCTCTTTTCGCCCAGCCCTGTGCTGAGTGGAAGCGACCGAGAGGTGGACAGCGTATGACCTGGCAACGAAGTACGAAAGCGCTAACCAGTAAACTTAGTCGGGCGGGCAACTGCCGCCTACCTGAATGGGGACCAAGGGACTCAAATCACCAGTGGTTAACGACACTGGCAGAAATGGCCCAATCGCGCAGTCAGTGGCGCTCGTGCATCAAAGCTATAGCCTTCAATGCGTAGCTACTCAATTTCCCAACAAACCGAACATACCATCGCCTCTTTTTACGTTCCACATTTCCGGTGATCGAAACTGTAGCAGCTGGAACCAATGTGCCTATGGTACACGGTTTATAGCTGATAAATTGATTGATTGATTGATTGGTGTAAGCAGGAACAATAAACAGAGTGCGATCGACCTCATTTTCTAGAGATACTCAGGCGTCGCCAAGCGAACCGCGCAGAGGGGACCATCAGTGGGCATCCAGTCAAGTACAGACGCTTCTGTTGGGTCGTTGAATACACTACCCATCCCGGCATATCCAGTTGCAGCGTCTTCTGCATCACCAGCGTTTCGCACCCGGAACCTGGAAGAGGGCGAGGGGGCAGTCAGTTGAATCACAGTGATTGCGCCCTCTGTCCTTTGTGTGACAACCAGCATACATCAGTACACAGGGATTCCAGCGTACCATCAAGAGCCACCTGTTGTCCTCTCTGCTTCTATTGCGTATGTTAAAGGTAGTTAAGTAGACCTGCTTTCGGAGTTTGAAAACAGATTTCGGGGTGTTTAGGTCTGTCACTAGAGTTGGACTTGCAGAAGCTGCAGCTGAATGTGATGCACGGCGAGCAAGACGGCCAGTCCTAGTGCTAAGACCTGCGGAGAGAGTATTCATATTTCGGGCCGGTGGGGTCGAGATAGCTCAATTGGTTAGAGCGCGAATTTACTGACCGAAAGGTTCATGGTTCGAACCAGACCTCTGCCTTTCGACTTCCCTTGTCTAGGCTTGGGCAATCTGGCTGCATCTCAACCCTAGTGCTTCCCTCGGGTGGCATGGCAACTAGACACCGAAGGGGTGTTACAGCTGAATAGTGAAATAGGGAAAACATGAAATTGTAAGAAGAAAGGCGTTAGCAGTGGCATGTTTTCGCTTACCCACTCTGCTGTATGCAGCAGGTAAGGTGACTCGGCTGGCTACCACGTGACGGCCGATGTGGCATGAGATTATTTCTAGTTGTAAGTTTCATGGGTCACAAAGGACGTGTGTATGACTACAGAGGTTTCTGTAAGGTTGTACGGACGAGATAATCCGTTACTACACACATTTCGAAGTCTTTGACCACCGGCCTCTCAGAGGTATGAGTGAAATTGGTTGGAATCAGCGGATTCCTAGTGAAATTATCAGGAAACAGGTCTCTGTTCAAACAGCGGTTACTTTCTTTAAAGAGCATATCCAGCACTGCGAACTGAGGTGGTTGGGTTATGCGTTACGTGTACCGAGTCACCGCCTGCCTAGAAGTGTTGTTTTTCGTGCCTAATCTAACTGGCGGAAACCTAGAGGTAGGTTAGATGTGACATAGCAGAGGGGCATTAAGAGTGTTACGGAAAGTTTGGGTGCTTTTGGCGCTGTGCGCTTCCTAGGTTGGAGTCCACACGACCCTCTCATTGTTTTGCTGGAGACGGTGAACGATAGTCGGCTAACCGATGTCACTAGCGTTCATGCCATCAGTTTCTATCTAGGTTTTCTTGCAGAGTGCTGGAGGCGTGGGCACTTCGGATGTCCGTGGTCGGGTAGCCCTAGTTAAACGTCCCTGTCCCGTTTTCCTTCTCTCCATCCTAAGGCTCTATTCACATAACTTGGATGTACGGCAGTGACACACCAGTTTTGTTCTCTGTTGTTGCTGTTGACGATGGTAATTTGTTCTTGATTTTCATTTCGCAGGTGTTTGGTTCAACATGCGGTCCATCATTTTATGTCTGCTTTACCTAACTACTTGGATGCAAAATATTTCATGCATTGTACCACACTTGCTTGATGAATGTACTTCGCTCAAGGGCGATTCAATCCTACTACAACTCAAAGGAGTTCTGTATGTCCCCTCTCGCCTCGTCCCAAATACCATGTTTTCTTCCAGCTTTACTAGTGTCGAATCAAACGGAACACAGTACTATTTCAGCACTTGTGGGTTTAAACCGCCCACTAACGACAGTAGTGCGTTAGCACCACCAGGAGGGAAGGTTCCGGTGTTGTTGCGCAAGAAGTCTGGTCTGGAGCAGTGGGAATCCTTGGCTTACGTCAGTATCAATGAAACTGTCGGGTTGATCACTAAAGGTAGATCTTTAACTTCTCGTTGTGTATATGTTTACTTTTGTTAGGTGGTCGTAGTTATGTGATGCTTCCCCAGGGACCCAGCTGCACAGTTCTAATATCGTTGCAATGCGGGTTAAAGGTAAGCCAGTTTATCGCGCATAACTTTGTTCGACTCCTAGGTGAACATGTTTGTCGTGGTTGACGAAGGACGAGACCCAGAATCGTCCTCTTGTTGTTTCCGTGTACTCGAGGTCTATCACCCTAGTATCTGCTCACTGGTTCTTAGACCAAGCGTCTGGGGCATCATTTTAGGCTGGTGAGTGTAAAATGACTTTTTACTTTACACGATTTCTGTCCAGACATGTTTTACCTGTATTTTGCCTAATTTTGAGTAGGGTACAAAGTTTACAGTAGAAACTTCGCAGACTCGTAACTAAGCATGAGCCTGAGTATGCTGAGACACCAACTGTTTCCATTTGCCAGTTCATCAATCTCTACTGCCGACGAAATCAAGCTGACATATCGGTTCGGCTCTACGAAATTCTGCTCATGTTTCGTCGGATGTTGACCATGAGTTTGTCATAATGTCCCCTCTGTTGAAGAGAAGGCAATTGATGAAAGAATAAACGTTTCCTTAGAGTGTTTGTATGTTTAATGGCATTATGTGTGCATTTCAAGACCTGAGGTGATAGCCGATTGGTGACAGTCTTATGGAACTTCGAGTCAATATAAAAATCAAGTCCGTGGCGTTATCCACTGGGCTAGCCTCATGAGATGAAGTCATATATAGATAGGAATCCTGTCAGATGAATCGGTCATACGACAGAGGGGCAAACTTTACCAAATGCCATGCTCAGTCATAGGGTGGTATTAGATGAACATTATAATAAGAATACATTACTATTCCTGAAATGCCTTTATTACTCACTCTTGTATCCGGGGTGGAAGTCACACTATGCTTCAGAAATGTTGCATTAAAGCACTAGCGTGCAAACTTTTCGGTGTCGGAAGCTTTTCCTCAACATATATATATATAATATTATGTATACATATATATATTATAAAGGGACTAAGCAAAGATGACCAGAGGGGGAATATTGCAGCCCTCAAAATAGAAAGAAATAACCTCTCTAGACATGCAAGTCGTGAGAAGTTTGACGCAAGTAGATCAGGGGAGGTTTATGTTAAGCAAAAGCCCAAGAAGAGGTAACCGCAGTGGGTTCAATCATGAAATGTTGGTCGCTTGGGACAACGGCGGTGTGGTGAATACATGGGGAACTTGGTTAACTTGAACGTTATTTCCTCCTTGGATGGGGAACCCGGGACTCAAATCACCAATGGTTAATGGCATTGGCAGAAATGGACCAATCGCGCAGTGGCCTTTATGCATCAGAGCTGTCGTCTTCAATGCGTAGCTACCCAAGTTCCGAACAAACTGAACATGCCTTCGCCTCCAAGGCTTGGTTGTATATCCCACACTCCCACTTTCCGGTGATCGAAACTGTAACAGCTGGAACCAGTGTACCTATGGTACACGGTTTATAGCTGATAAATTGAATTGAATTGAATTGAGTAGCAGAACGCCCGATCTTAAAATCGGCACATTGGCCTGGTGGTCGGGCTTGAGTGTTGCAATGACCCCGCGGGTTACACTGACCGCTACCTTGTTCTACAAGATGCAACTATGCCAGGAAGGCCGAAGGGGAGCAGTCAGACCAAGAGCAGTGAGACCACGTAATACGAGTAATCGCACTACGAGACGGTCTGGGTCTGAAGTCGTACTGTCCTCTACGATGGGGATGCGAAGGCAGTAAGATGTTTCCCCCAGGTGACTAACATGTCAATGTACCTGGGAGTAGTGATGCTGCCTTTGTCGGAGAAAGGACGGATTAGAGAAGGTTTGCCCTAAAAACCACACACTCCGATTGTCCAACGCTTGACCGCAGCCGCCGGCGCATTATTCAATAAGTTCGAAAAACAAAACCAAAGAGTCTGGTGCTGCTCGCAAGTCACTTGCTGTGTGCAGCTGTTCATGTGCCTTTGCCTGCGCCCTCGAGTTAGGCCAGTTCCCTGCGGCCGAGCAGGTCAGAATATGCAAACTATGCAGTCCTAACTTCCGAAATAGCCCAAGTCGTTTGGGCACTTGGTATCCTCCAACAGTGTGCCAATTGATCACATTGTCATCAGTTATCGGTGGCGCAGATCGGACTCGTAACTAAGCATGAGCCTGAGTATGCTGAGACACCAACTGTTTCCATTTGCCAGTTCATCAATCTCTACTGCCGACGAAATCAAGCTGACATATCGGTTCGGCTCTACGAAATTCTGCTCATGTTTCGTCGGATGTTGACCATGAGTTTGTCATAATGTCCCCTCTGTTGAAGAGAAGGCAATTGATGAAAGAATAAACGTTTCCTTAGAGTGTTTGTATGTTTAATGGCATTATGTGTGCATTTCAAGACCTGAGGTGATAGCCGATTGGTGACAGTCTTATGGAACTTCGAGTCAATATAAAAATCAAGTCCGTGGCGTTATCCACTGGGCTAGCCTCATGAGATGAAGTCATATATAGATAGGAATCCTGTCAGATGAATCGGTCATACGACAGAGGGGCAAACTTTACCAAATGCCATGCTCAGTCATAGGGTGGTATTAGATGAACATTATAATAAGAATACATTACTATTCCTGAAATGCCTTTATTACTCACTCTTGTATCCGGGGTGGAAGTCACACTATGCTTCAGAAATGTTGCATTAAAGCACTAGCGTGCAAACTTTTCGGTGTCGGAAGCTTTTCCTCAACATATATATATATAATATTATGTATACATATATATATTATAAAGGGACTAAGCAAAGATGACCAGAGGGGGAATATTGCAGCCCTCAAAATAGAAAGAAATAACCTCTCTAGACATGCAAGTCGTGAGAAGTTTGACGCAAGTAGATCAGGGGAGGTTTATGTTAAGCAAAAGCCCAAGAAGAGGTAACCGCAGTGGGTTCAATCATGAAATGTTGGTCGCTTGGGACAACGGCGGTGTGGTGAATACATGGGGAACTTGGTTAACTTGAACGTTATTTCCTCCTTGGATGGGGAACCCGGGACTCAAATCACCAATGGTTAATGGCATTGGCAGAAATGGACCAATCGCGCAGTGGCCTTTATGCATCAGAGCTGTCGTCTTCAATGCGTAGCTACCCAAGTTCCGAACAAACTGAACATGCCTTCGCCTCCAAGGCTTGGTTGTATATCCCACACTCCCACTTTCCGGTGATCGAAACTGTAACAGCTGGAACCAGTGTACCTATGGTACACGGTTTATAGCTGATAAATTGAATTGAATTGAATTGAGTAGCAGAACGCCCGATCTTAAAATCGGCACATTGGCCTGGTGGTCGGGCTTGAGTGTTGCAATGACCCCGCGGGTTACACTGACCGCTACCTTGTTCTACAAGATGCAACTATGCCAGGAAGGCCGAAGGGGAGCAGTCAGACCAAGAGCAGTGAGACCACGTAATACGAGTAATCGCACTACGAGACGGTCTGGGTCTGAAGTCGTACTGTCCTCTACGATGGGGATGCGAAGGCAGTAAGATGTTTCCCCCAGGTGACTAACATGTCAATGTACCTGGGAGTAGTGATGCTGCCTTTGTCGGAGAAAGGACGGATTAGAGAAGGTTTGCCCTAAAAACCACACACTCCGATTGTCCAACGCTTGACCGCAGCCGCCGGCGCATTATTCAATAAGTTCGAAAAACAAAACCAAAGAGTCTGGTGCTGCTCGCAAGTCACTTGCTGTGTGCAGCTGTTCATGTGCCTTTGCCTGCGCCCTCGAGTTAGGCCAGTTCCCTGCGGCCGAGCAGGTCAGAATATGCAAACTATGCAGTCCTAACTTCCGAAATAGCCCAAGTCGTTTGGGCACTTGGTATCCTCCAACAGTGTGCCAATTGATCACATTGTCATCAGTTATCGGTGGCGCAGATCGATAACTGACTTCCGGTCGTTTTGGAACACATTTGTGGATTCTGACAACGTACTCGTCCGGAGTCACTTCTTCACTTCTCCCTTCATTTTTAGGGTCGCTTAAGGTGCAGACAAAAAGCTTAGCAACTGAGAGACTGGCACGTCCGGCTCTAGACGAATTTACCAGAATCGTCTTCTGGAGTCTTCCAACACCTCCACAATCAGATGTGAATTCATACTGGGACGAAATCGCTACCTCTTTGCTCACTGCTGTGAGTTTTGCCTGTGGTACGGTGCTACCAGTTCCACTGAAGCACTGGATGTCAAACCAAATAGTGGCACTGGTTTAACCTCGTAGAACTATCCCCTCCGGTCTCGAACGTAACTTGGCTAGACGGATTGTCAGACGTCAAGTGAAAGTGACCGTGAAGTCTGGTGGACATAGAAAGCTAAGGAAATGGAAGGAGCCCAGAAAGCCTGGATTACCCGAAGATTATTTCAGTTGATCCGTGCAACCGGTTTTCGGAAACCGCCTGTGATCCAAAGCATCAAGGGTCAGACTGGAGCGACCATTTTGGATAAATAAGAACACCTCGACCGTTGGGCCAAATACTTCGAACAGCGGCTATCGTGGCCACCAACTGCCATTCATCTGGAGCCTACAGCTGACGTAGAATCCTGGATGGTGAACGTAGAACCCTCTAGGGCTTATAACTGCATACGTTCTCTAAAGTTCCACCGAGCTTCTGGTTCGAATGAACTCCCACCCGCCTTGTTCAAAGATGGGAGTGAAGTCCTCAGTCACCACTTGTCTGGCGTGTTTGCCTGCATTTTGGAAAAGGTGACTGTCCCAGACAACTGAGGAGAGTCAGTGATAGTGCCCCTTTTCAAACACGAGCCCGTAGTCAGTGTGGTAACCACAAGGAGGTCAGCTTGATCCGAGCTGTAACGAGACTTGGCGTCACTTGTGGTTCGTCGCCTTATGGTGGCTCGCGAAACACTTACTCGGAAGCAACAAACGGGATGCCGGCCTTGTGTTGACCAAATCTTCACACTCCGTCAGCTGTTAGAACAACGTCACACGTGTAAACGACCGACAATTTTAGTATTCCTGGATTTCCAAGGCGCATTCGGTCCTAACACGCTTTCCCATCAGGGATTGCCCCGAAATTTTGCGAACTTAATGAGGTCTTTGCATACTCAGACTTCCGGACGTGTGGGAGTATACGGAGAGCTCTCCAAAAGCTCGTACACAAAGCGGTGTCCGTTATGGGTGTCCATTCTATGCACTTCTATTTAATTTCGTGATCGATGAACTAATGAGACCAACAGTGGAAGAACTTCAAAACCCTGGTGTTCAAAGAGTTGCTGACAAAAACCTTATCGATCTGTTATATGCAGTGACATCGTTGTCGTCTTCGAAGAGGAGGGAAAGGCAAAGGTTTCTGGATGAATTGACCAAAGTCATCCTGTCCTTTGACATGCGCTTTGCACTCAAAGTGTAAGGTCATGTTCCTGGACATAAAGTCACTGAACACCACTTACGATCCAGGGGAGTCACTCGAAGTTGTGGAGCGTTTTACATATCTTGGGAGTTGTACTAGTCCCGGTTAGATGAGGTCAGTGCACGAATCTGCAAGGCTTGGGTCGAGTTTGCTAATTTGAGACTTATTGCTTTAAAGTGGTATATCCCTGAATCTCAAAGGAAGTGTGTATCAGGCCACAGCACGAGCTATTTTGTTGTATCGTTGTGAGACGTGTGCTTTTCAAGCAGCGGAACTAAAACGCCTTCAGATCTTCGGCAACCGTTGTCTCAGAACCATAGCTCGTATAAGTTGGTGTCGGCGAATCCGTAACGAGGCACTTAGAAAGCGAGTTTTCGGTTATGTCCAGCACCAGCAGCTGCGTTGGTTAGGCCATGTATTGTGCATGCCGAACCATTGTTTGCCGAAAAGAGTACAGATTTCCGTGCCCACTTCGGACTGGCGGAAGAAGAGAGGTGGTCAGCCGTGGACCTGGCAGAGGGGTATGGAAGTCTGGGTGCTGTCGGTGCAACTCGCGTTACGGTATGGGACCGCGTGATCCCTATTGCACCTGGTTGGAGACGCTCTAAGAGATGGCTGCAAGTCGAGGTCAGTGGCGCTCTTGTTGTCATTTTCTATCCAGACTGCCTGAATCACTTTCTGGAGGTGTAGGAACATCAGAATGGTTGTGATAGGGCATCACTAAGTCCTTTGCGCATGCACTTTGATTCTTTTCTTCGCGGTAAGGCTTTCGAATGAATCATGGGTGTACGGCAGGGAAGCATCAGTGTTGAACACTGATATCATGCTGTCATTGATGAAGATGATGCATCGGCTCCGGTTAGGGTCCTCAAAAAACCCTACTGTCCATTACTTCAAGGTAGCTCAGTGGTTGTGGCGCTAGCTTACGGACCAGAGGGTCCGTGGTTCGAGCCCATCCTCAGCAACTCGATTGCTCCTGTCTAGGCTTGGGTAACTTGGTAGTATCCCACCCCTCGTGCCTCCTGTTGGCATGGCAGTTAGGCACCGAAAGTGTGCTGCAGCCGAACGATATTTTGCACACTCGTGGGTCAAAGGCTCAAGGTGGGATACCTCAACCAAACCACCGTTTTCGTCCTGGACCACCGGTAAGTATCATTTGCCCTCACAGCTCTTTGTCCACTGATGTCCCTCCCCATCCTCTTCCCACCACACAAGCAAACGTTACTGTGTCACTCGATTCTCATCTGTTTGGTGTACCCTATACATCACGCTACTTATTAAAAATAAACAAAGGGATTCTGCTAAGTCTACGAGAATCTTTCTACATAGGAGCTTTCGATATTTGCATTCTATGTCAATTTGGAAACAGGTGTTGCTTGTGCTGGCCTTGTGCTCCCTTAAAATTATTGTTTGCTGTATCTCTGGAACACGCGTACAAGACCCGAACATGGTCATATATCTCAAAAACCAAGAACGAACTCAGCTCTTTCACATTTCACTCTCCGTATGTCCCGTGATCCAGAAACATTTACTCGTGGGATACATGGTGTGGGAGTTGCATTCATCCCCAGAGCTGAATGCGCTCTGCTGGGCTGGATTCCAGTGAACACTTGTCTTTGGGGCGTGCGGTTATTCAGATCAATCAAGCTCAGTGCGTCTCGGGACTCATTCGTCATTCTTGCGGGCGATATGAATACTCAAGTCAGTCTACTGAGCTCCTTGTAACCACATCTGGGAGATGGATTCGGAGTCAATGTTCATCGCATAGACAGCGTAGGACGACTCCTCCAATTGTGTGCTAATCATGAACTCTTTCTAACCGGTACCAACTTTTAGCATAGGCATTCACACTGCGTAACTTGGAGGCCATCAACTGCAAATCAAGTGTGTACTCACTTGGGTCACGTGGCTATCAGCGCCAGTGGAGAACCACAGTTCAAGGCTGCCGTTACTACTGGGGCACACAACTTTTTTCCGGTCACGGCATGGTGAGAGTACCGGCAATGTTGTGGAATATAGGTAGCTCGGGTTCGCTGATTGATTGTTGGTCTGTTCGCCGAGCTTGGCAGTTGGATTGCAAACGCTTCATCACCAATTGAGGTGACATCGTCAGTGCGGGGTTGAGTGGGTGAATTCCTCCTCTTCTACCTGTGCTTATATGGCTCCTAAAACAGCATCTGGTAGCTCTGAAGGGGGTCTTCGCCTAGTTTGATTGGACCCTTGTGAATCTGACCTGGTCTCGATCTCTTGTGTCTGGTTGGTTCATTGGGCGTATTCAATTCGACAGTTTTGTGGATGATTGTTCTGTTGTGATTCGTTCGTTTTCTTCTTGCTTTGAGGTCTGGAATGGGTTTCTTGATTGGTTGATTCAGTGGTCTTGTTTTCCGTGGGTTTCTTCCTTTGGAGCCATTAGCCCACTGGTTGTCGTTAGGTTTCTTGATTGTCCATGTGGCCCAGAGTCCCGTGACCGTGTAGTTCTTTTGCTCGTAACGGCTGATAGACGGGGTCAATGTCGATGTGTTTATTGATCAACTTTTGTGTGGAGTACCACGCCTCGGCAAACTCTCGCTCCCGTTTTGTTCTTGCGTGAGCAACGAAGACAGAGAAGGACACAAGTTCAATTGGAACAACGTTCAAATACTTGCTCACGCAAGAACAAAACGGGAGCGAGGGTTTGCCGAGGCGTGGTACTCCACACAAAAGTTGATCAATAAACACATCGACATTGACCCCGTCTATCAGCCGTTACGAGCAAAAGAACTACACGGTCACGGGACTCTGGTCATTCATTACCATCTCCCTGGGTGGAGACCCCAAGATCTTAATGGCTAGAGACATTGTCGGACGTGGCGCAGTCGTGCCCTCAGTGGCGTGCATGCATCCAACCTCCCAGTGCAAGGCTTCCTCTGTCGATCTCCTGTCGGGACGCGTCCAGACATGAAAAAAGTGCATGTGCAGAGAACGAAGCGTCCTCTAGGTCACCATCGGTTCCACGCGTTCCGGATAGCAGGTGCGTTGGCGGAGCCTACCAAATACGGCTTAGCAGCATGTGACTAGCGGAATGGGTGTGGGGATGTTCACGACAGGAACGTTGCCATTGGCGGTACAGAACGAACAAGTGAACTACCATATTTGACTCTTTAGTCATCCTATATATTTATACAGAAGCTCTGTATGTTTGTCCTGACAATACAGCCGTGTCCCGAGTTCTCGCTCTTCTCCTTATCGCTTAATCTGGCAGGCTCCGTTCAGGCGTAACCAATAGACGGCCACCCACGATACATCTCCCCAGTGAAAAATCCACTGACAACCCTGTATTTATACATCAATTATACCAGCCACCGCCTCAAAGGCGTAGCTATCTTCCCCATTCCCCCAAATCATCGATGAACGAAACTGTGGCAGCTATAACCACTGCACGGCAAATATGCAGTTTTTGCAGCGGAATAAGATGATGATGATGAGGGCGTTGGGAACGCAACGCAAAGGATGGCATCATCTGATGTGGCGGAACCATGAAGAGGAGTAGGCCGCAATAGCATGTGATTCTAGGGCAGGAAAAAAGAGAGATTACTCATCGCTGAGTACTTACAATGCCGATGTCCTGACTCCGGAGTGGAGCACCGTTAAGGTGCACTTTGATGGAGCAGTCGATCAGAAAGCTTCCGTGTATTTTTCAAGGAGACGCATGTGCCGGGTATGATCGAATACTTTTGAAACATCGACTGAATCTTGCACTATCTCATCAAATAAAACGACAAAGGATGACTACAGTTGTCGCCTGTGGAACGATGTTGTCCACTCTCCTGCCGGGTTTTTCATTCAAGGTTGAACGGAATAGGTCGAGGGAGAATAAACTACAGATTTTAGGATCGTATAGAAACCCGGGTGATTGCATTCGGGAACGGATAGTAAATTGCGTTCCAGGATTGGTTCGACATACGACTTTCAACCGGATGACGGGAAACCACTTAACAACAGTAAAGTGCAGGGAATTTTTTGCATGACTGGAACCATTTCTGAAGCAATGTACGGGGGAATACCTTCAGAACCGAATGGTAAACATTCCTTGTAGTGGAAGACTATATTTCCCGTGGTACTGACATTGTAAAAAGGTGTGCATGCGGCATTTCGCGCAGAGTAAAAGGCGACGATAATCATTTTGCACGTACATCGCTCGTTGAATACCCATTCCCTTGGCCCAGCCATACCGACGCGAGTTTTTTTGCTGATCCGATAAGTGGTTTGAGATAATAGTTGGGCGCCTAGGCAAGAGTTCTTTGAAGGTGGGCGATATAGCCTGTTTGAGGAACGGTGGGTGACTGTAAAAGGCGAGAAACTAAAGTTAGGAGGAGGAGGAGTGAGGTGCGATAAGTGTTTGCTATCGTGTATGTCGGTGAGTATCGTTGTTCGAAGTTGTCATGTTCCCACTACCCAGATGACCACCGTCGCGTTATCGTGTAAACTGCCATTTGAACCCGTTTATTCCTATCAGGCTCATGTTGCAAGCAAAATACCAGCGTTTGGCGGTGAGAAGTCTAGTGTACACAACCAGTTAGACTTAGTTAACTCATTTGGAGTTGCCCACGGGGCTTATTTATCCACAATAGGCTTCGGTATGACCATTACAATTGAACTGCGTAACACCCACCGACCAAATTCTTTGCGCTTGGATATCAAGTTATCATTTTTAACGCTTTTTTGCCAGGGTCCGTGTCTTAAGATTCTCTAAGTTTTTTTTGTGTTCTAAGGTTCATCGTAGTAGAAAGATATATGTGAACGCAGTGCTGAATTTTTTTGGAAGTTTAGGCGTTCGTCTATTCCGTTCTCAGCAACACACTTAGCAGTGTCTTTTCAATGTACTCAAAATAATCCTTTCTGAACTTCCGAGCGGATTCCGTATTTCACAACTCAAGGGTTAAAGACTTTAAGTGACAGTTATCTGATACAAGCCCACCAAACTCACCTGACACAAGGGGTACATTTTTGTGTACAGTGATACTTAAAGGCAAAAAACACGAGAATGGAGATGCCAGGTTTTTGGATGGAGCCTGCTTAACTAAAGTTAGGTTTTTGAATCATGCCTGGTGGGGGATGCCTCTGTGTGCTCCTAAGGACAGTAGCCCCCTTGAGGGGGGATTTTCGGAGTGCCGCTTCTGGCCTTACTGCCCACGTATTGAGTAGAGTACTGAGCTGTAAATTTCGAAAACCACCATCCAAACTGCGACCAGGGACAAAGTGGCCCAGTTGAATTGTTGACCTTCAATTGAGGGTGATTAAGTTAACCCAAGTGAAAACCGTCACAGCAGGGCAGTGGAAAGAGCTTTTTTAAATCAACGCCTAATTCTGATCGGACCAGAATAGCAGCAGAAGAAAATCGTTCATTTGTGGTACTCGGTGTCTAGCTTCCCCCGAAGGAAGCACAAAAATGGGTCGTCCAAGCCTAGATAGGGGCAATCAAGATGTCGAGGCTCCGTTCGAAACATAGACCTTCTGGCCAATAAGTTCGCGCCTTAACTACTGAGCTATCTCGAGCTGCAGGAACCACCTACGAATGCACGTGTTCTTAACATTTCTTTCAGTTGCAGCTGATTCTGGCAGAAAGTTGTTGCTGCGTTTGGGGTGTTTCATTCGTGATTTTGTTTTTAAGCCGACTAAGCGGTACTGCATCACGTTCCTTAAGGACTCTCGCGTGACTTATTTGTGTTGCAACGTGTGTAACCGAAGTGCTTGTTAGCGGAGCAAGGTCGCGCACTAGCGTGGAGTTTGAATTCACACTTGGTCGGAGGCTATTCGGTGCTGTTCCCAAGAAGCCCGTCCAATAATTACAAGATCACATTTTTATTGTTCCATACTAGTTTTCACCCGGGTCTGTTCGGCATTCTGTAGTGAAAACAAGAATTATTACAAAGAGGCTCTCCAATAACCATAAGGTCATCTAGGTTTTTGGTAATTAAGTGACGTGGTTTTTTCAACTTTATGTTCCTCTAAGCAAGATCATCGTCACAAAGTCGTGGACCTAATGAATACTACTTGAAGCTGTCAAGTGCAGTTTTCGCACTGTTTGTCGATGAGAGGAAACACAACTTGCGGATTTTTTTGAATGTTTTGATTGTTATGTTGCACGTGATTGGGTTTGGCAGTAAGGACTGAGCGAATGAGAGCCAAGACACTAGACAAACGACTGTCTTGTGTTTTCTGGAAAACTACCGTACATGCACATCGGCTGGGAACGGAAGTTATACTTGACATTGGGAGAAAACATTACTTGAGCTCGCTTCAAGAATTATTAAGCGAACTTTGATGTTTTGAATCTATACTCGATGACGTCATAAAGTGTTCGTTGTCTCTGCTCGTTCACCGAGAGCCCTTCCACTTTCTTTGGCTTATTATTCACCAAAGGGATGTCAGGTTGCACGGCTTGATTGAATTTTTAGTTCATATACAAGCTGGATTTTATCCATGTTACTTGAGCAGAACCTTGGTAAGGCGGCCCTTGACGAGAAAAGAGGATGGTGCTTCGGTGAGTGTAGCTACCACAGGTGCCATTCACTCAGTGAACTAGGAGTTTTTGGGTAATCGGCCATTTAGTGAGGGTTGGGAGGTGATGGCTCAGTGTGCGTTTGTCTCATTCGTTGGTGGAAAATCCAGCGTAACAACTCGAGCACGATCTTTTCCAGTCCGTTTTGACAACGATAGGTTCGTTGCAATAATTGTACACATAACCAGGCGAACGAAAACATATTATCTTTCGTTTTTATTGTCAACGGTTGCATAAGAGGCTAACTGGCGTTACCTTTTCTGAACAACCGTTTTCAAATTTCCTCCACGTTTTTCCTTATAAGTTTCCACCACAACTACTGTTTCCATGTTCGTCCGCAAACTACCGGATTGATCTGTGCTAACATAGTGAAGTATGTGTGGGTTTTTCGATCACTGGCGGGAGTTTAGTTTCTACAGTGGTCTGCCAATCGCGTGCTGTATAAAAAATCGTTCATCTGTAGCACACTTTCGGTGCCTAACTGCCATGCCTCCCGAAGTTGCACGAGGGCTGGGATACTGCCAGGTTGCCCAAGCCTAGACAGGGAAGTCGAGAGGCAGAGGTCGGGTTTGAACCATGGACCTTCCGGTCAGTAAATTCGCGCTCTAACCACTTGGACCATCTCGCCCCTGCTAACTGTGACCCATCCAACAACCACCAGTCAGTTCAACGAATGAGGATATGCTATCGATGAGGTATACAATCACCTGCGACTACCACGATATCGTGTTAGTATACTTAGTGTGGACACGATGTTGGCCGTCAGCGCAGCTTAGTGCTGAATTGCTATTTGAACGCCTTGATGTCGATTCTCCGTGTGCTTCTTGAAATTTACTGCCTGATGTGTTTTGCGTTGTTTCATTATTACGGCGGCCACCTCTCTCTAGTGACCGCTTTTAGTCGCCTCATTCCTTACGGAATGAGTTCTCGCGTCAATAGTCACAACAGTCAGTCGAAAGCTCTTAGATCAACCACGGTACTCCTCAGCTAAAGTTGAACATGGAGTTCACTTTGGGGTACGCCTTTCAATTCACGGGTAGGTACAGGGCAACAGACCCCCTGAGGCGATCACTGTGTCTCGTGGTCTCTTACATTTTGGTTATTGTCGAGTGCTCATTGATGCATAACCGATTTGCGTTCGCACAGCAACAGTACCATGTACATTCCGCATCTGTCCGTCGTGGCACAGACACGTGATCAGCAGGTTCAAATAAAGCTCTCATATACTTCTGGCGTCTTGTGGACGTTGCAATTGATAGGAAATGCGTGAGTTTAGGTATCGTCAGGTCATTGAAGACTGAGTATGCCGAATCGCGAGGCTACGCGGCTCGAGCCGAGAGAAAGTTCTGAAGCGTTCCAAAGTGGTTACTACTGATAAACAACGTTTAGTAGTACTTATCTTGTCGGGTGACCATTTAACTTCTGTGCAACTTTTGGAGGAAAGTGAAGAGCCGAAGAGGACGACTCAACGAAGAACAACCCTACCGTCGTTCGGAGATGCACAATTCTGTTGGGATTGCCGACGGGGAACTCAAACTGTTCAAAAAAGGATGAATTCCAAAAGAAAGGAAGCAAAGAATAAAATGGAGTGTTTTGGATGTTTTTAGATAAAACGTAATAATAATGGTAATAAATTAGCATCGATTCGGTTATGCAGCAGTCCCTCGACAAGGAAGGATTAACTTTGAATAATTGAAGAAATTCCGCTTCGAAGCAACCCAACTCCTATGAACACATCTGCTATTTAAGGTGGACTAACTAAGCCTATGTACAGTGTACAGATTGAAACCTATATCTCTGTTCGGTGATTTTCGTACTAATTTTGCAAAGTCATTTTTATCGAATGCATTCAACGTCATTCATGTTTTCTTATCAACTTTACTCATTTTGTCCAAATTTACCTTATGGAGACGGTGGGTATGCACGCCGTTTTCGGTTCCATAAAAAAGGACTTAAAACACTGGACTTTACCACACTTTATTTTCAGTGCCGCCATTGTCCTCGTACTATATTGTGTAATCGGAATACTCTACCAGAGGGCAATGAGGAAGCGCTCTTGGTATGGTTCGATCCCGCACATAACATTGTTGGATCGTGTGACTTCGGGCTTTACCGTACGTCTCATTTGTTTCATGTATCTGAGCAGTTTCAGTTCGATCAGTCTCGAATTAAAATGTCCACCTTGTACCACCACTCAATCGATTAACTCGAGATTGGAGCTGTGGATTGAAAAAAGCGGGTTTTGAACCTGTCTCTAGTTGCTAAACGGGAGGAGAAATTCCGCGCATTCGGACTCCTCTGGTGTGGTATTTTTTGCTGCTTTTTTTAGGATCACTTAACGAAAGTGGTATAGTCGAGGAACGATCCAACGTTGTCCTTGCCAAAATAGGCCATACTACCATTCGGCCAGATTCGGTTCAAACGCCGACCGATCTTTAATAGTCGGTAGCTTACAAAAGTTGTTTGATAAGTGAAGTTCAACCTCGGGGTTTCTGAGGCTTGTGTATTCGAATTTATTGTACTGTCAAATACAATGTCCACCAACGCTATTTAAGATTTGCTAAGCACTGTTGCCCGAAAGAATGGATCAGATGTAGTGCGCTTTGTGTTTTGACGGCACAGGTTGACAAAGCCCTACAAGGTGAAGTATTTTTGAGAATGGATGAACACTACCATCCCACAGCGGATCCTGTCAAATTGATAATCACAACGTCAGTCGAATGCCAGGAAGCGTGTGTTGTTCTTCGAGTTGTGCGCGGATCACTGGGCCACCCTCTGCATACGCGGTAGATTTTGGTGGGCCACTGGTTTGGCACCCTTTTGTTCATCTTTTGGTCTTAGAGTCCCAGGCTTAGGCCAGATTACTGGGCCAGTTGCCCGTACCACGTGCAGCTCGGCGGAAACTGCGCGGTGTTCCATCTGCACAATTCGATATAACAGGAAACGGATACCAGCCAACTGTATGTGCGTCACATTCTGGATCGGGTAAATTCGCGAGGTTGAGATTGTATTGAGGTATTGTATTGAAGTAGTGAGTTCACGAGCTGAAGGATATGTTCTTGTGAAAAATTTACCAGGTTGTTAGGTGCTAGGCTACGTAAGTATTGAGCAACCATGGGTACACCTAATAGCACAATTCATGATCGCCGCTTAATGGGGGGGGGGAACACTAAGGAACTTCAGGATTGGAGAAACAACGTAACTGACACTTAAATCAGCATCTAGGTTTGTTGGTGTACGGTAGGTGGAAAGATTTTACGCAACCTGTTGTCTTCGCTCCGTGATTTTTCTCTTCATTCCCTCCAGAACGGTTTACGACGCTTGCGACTTCGTCGTCCCGCCCACCTACGAACGCAATACATTCGTGTTCCGCCGACGCCTGACACTCCTGCCGGTCGAAACGGCGATTTGAAAACCAATGAGGCTGCTTCTATTGTACTACCACCCCCGCTTGTCAGCGATGATGATCCACAAGATGACCTTATTTTAGCCCTCTGATTGTCATCAACTTGATCCATCAGCAGAGGGCACAATCTCTCAGACATGGTCTATGTATGGCATTTCAAACATTCCTCTTTTTCGAATCGTTTCACTTAGTAGTCATTCAGAACGGCTGTACTCTTCATCTCCATCTACTCTGACAAACCGTTGCATTTTCGCGCTTTCTGCAACTGAATCATTTACCAGAGCATTCATTAATTCGCCCAACCTCTGTGAACTCATCCATTATGCCACCAGATTCGACTCTTATTCCTGCAAAACTTTCAACTGCTTTGCTTTTTGTTGTAGAGGTTTTGTTGCTTCGTTTAAATATAATTGGCGCCGCTGCAGTTTAATGATAACACTCCATTTGGTCTGTGTCACCTGTGTATTTCTTCTTCCGTTTCCTTTCGCTAATCTAGATCCGCTCTCTGTTCATCTCAACCGTTGGTCTGAGCGATCTGACAGATATCAGTCACTCTTCCGAGTGGCTTGCGGCTGCTACATTAATGGATTTCGTGGGTGGTTCTTCCTCTATAGGCTAAGTGTTGCGGATAGATGAAGCAAGCTTACTATTGGCAGCCAAAATGTACTTTTCTCCCGTTACAAGCCCGATGTTTTTGGGAAGCTTTCAGCAAGTTTTCGGAGATCACCGGACAAGGTGATATTAAGATGTCCTCAGAGGTGTTCAACTTTTCGGACTTCGTGTCACAGGCTGAGGAGATTAAGTCGAAATTGAATTATCCTTAGTTCTTTGTTGGAATACTTTGGGGCTACAGTCGAGCCATCTCAAGTTTGCTATCGGAACATCTGATGCCAAATAGCGCGACGTATTAAGCTATTAACGGTATTGTCTAGCAGATATTGATTCTGTTGTTTTCGAACCACCGTTACTGCGGATATCCCTGTGAGCTTGCGGTTAACTGCGCGACTCTAGTTTCTGCCGACCAGGGCTATTCAGTCCGTCCATCGAATAGTGCACCTTTTGTGGCATTCAGATCCTGGGGAGACGCAAATCTGTGTTAGTATCAGGAAGGTCAGATTCCTGAAAGCAACCGCTGAATGCCCGAAATCTACTGAGATCCTCAGCTCTGCTAGATGTTGACCAGACAGACAACGCCCCCTCAATATACAGCGCCTCAGCCTTCTATCAGACCCAGACAGCGCGAGTCAGCGTTGATCAAGGTCAGACAACGCCCCCGCAGTATGCAGCGCGTCGCAGCCTGTACCAAGCCCAGACCGCGTGCGTCAGCATTGGACCAAGTTAGACAGTGTCCCTCCAATAACTAGCTTGAGACAGTTGTATTCTCGCACTCGCACGTACTCACGCTCCCGCACTCGCTTGTTCGGAATATAGTTGTTGTGTTCCCTTCCGTGAGTCTTTTTTCCGGCATTGGACACTGGAGCGGGTCAGCAATCAGATACAGCAGATTAGCGAATCAGCAGACATAACAGTTAGCGGTTTCAGTAAGGCATATGCTTTATTGTTTATCCCCACAACAGATTGTAGATACGCCCATCAGTTTTTAGACACCCCGCTAGTTCAAATGGTAGTCCACGCTTTTATCCACCAGATCTCTCTTGAAACTCTCTCATCTAATGATGATAATGATCGTTCAGCTGTAACACCCTTTCGGTGCGTAGCTGCCATGCCATCCGAAGGAAGCACGAAAGTTGAGACACTGCCAAGTTGCCCAAGCCTAGACAGGAACAGTCGAGATGTCGAAGCTATGGACCGTCCGGTTAGCCATCGGGAGTTTTCATTCGTGTAAGCAAACACTCGAAGGAATTCAACACTGCGGTATATCGTTGGTGATGACTAACAGTGCGCTGGTTCATTTCATCTACCTATCGGGGACCCGCCAATTAACGGTTGGAAACACTGACAGGACATCATGTTGCCAGTGGCCCTGTTCTAATCATTCATCCTGGCCATCGTAACACCCTTCTGTGAGTAACTACGTAACGAACCACCAGCAGTCCGGTAACCTGGCAATGGGACAGTGGGTTTATGGGGGTAGAGCAAAGGGCCGGAGAACAGTGAATCCGCACGCAGTGACAAACCTGTAAGTGGGGGCAGGTGATGCGCAGCACATTGGGTATAAGCTATCGATGGTTGGTATAGGCGGAGACTAATTGAGATTATTCTGTGATTAGTTCTGAGTTGCTTCCTTTCGGCAGGCCTTGGGAGACAGACACACAACGAACACAACAAACGGGTAAACTACTGATGAATCTCCGTGTTATTGAGAAAAGGAACTTTAATGGAGCCCCTTCTGACGTCAATTTCATGATGTAATACTGACTTGAAACAGGCTGTTGTAGGCTTACGGCCCACAGCATTTCCTTATCGTTATTTAACTCGCTCTGGTGAGTTGCCATATTTTGTAGAAATCCTAACGTGATCACCTTACTCTAGTGATGCGACCATCAACCACAATAATGGATCCCTGTAACCGTCAATTCCGAATGGCCTTTAAAGATTTCCCCGGTGTCATTTGATATATTATCAAAACATAGCCCCGATAACGGTACCCTGCCTATGCACTGCGTTTTCACGCACAAAAGTGCGGCTTTTGTGCGATACATGGGTTTGAGAATACCATAAACGAGAGATACAGCCAACAAATAGTTTTCTGGCATAACGTTCTACTCATAAGTTTACTGAAAACATTTCGATATCCCTCTCTCCCGGTTTCGTCCCTCGTGGGGCTCATCAGTCTTTTGTTCTGCTTTTAAATGGACAGCTTAAATTGCCGGACTTTCTGGGGCATCCATCTGTAAGCTCCACGATTGAGTTGCTGCCTCAGATAACACTATCGTATCTGATGACTGCTGGCCAACCCTTCTCGTTCGAGTGG
Source organism: Clonorchis sinensis (assembly GCA_003604175.2). Lineage (NCBI taxonomy): Eukaryota > Metazoa > Platyhelminthes > Trematoda > Opisthorchiida > Opisthorchiidae > Clonorchis > Clonorchis sinensis. The sequence continues at coordinate 6,887,022 of CM030374.1, read as the reverse complement.
GAATCTGAAAAAAATGCAGCAAACGGGGGACCTTATGTGATGGTACATCATTTTGTCGAAATCAGAATTCGGAACTTCTTCACTGAGGTACTTTATTCGTACTGGTTCCAGTCACAGCCGTCTCAATGTTGCTCTGAACCCAACTTGGGACTAAACTTATAAAAAATTGAATTGTACCAGTGAAATATATTTTTCTGGGGAAAATATAGATCGACGAACCCGCTTTCATGGCTCCTGGTCAACACCACCAATTTGGGTCTATGTCCAAAATTATTCCAGGATAATTTCGAACCCATCAAGTAACCTTAGAGGTTCGACACTGCCGGTAAACCAAGTCCAGTCACATTCATGAACTGCATAACCGGATGGTATACGAGGTACGAGAAACACGGGCTGTTTGTTCGCTGATTTAGATATTCAGGCAAATGGCAGAACGCATTATCACTGCGGTATTTCCTTATGGAAGATGATTTCGCCAGGTCTGGATCCAAAGAGTCTCGTTTTCCCCAGGACCTGAACACGTGGTGCGCTTACAGAAGCTAACAGACTCATAGTAGCCTCATTTGTCATTGACGGGTCTGATGGTTGCAACTGTTCTGAGGCCTCAGAACAGTTGTCCAGAACGTCCTTTGTACTTACTTCCTCTAAGATAACTTCCACAAGATTTATTTGGTTTTGTGTATGGGAATTGAGGTTCAACGTCTCAATTATCACACCGTGTTTTACGTATCACCAAGCCCATTGAAGTACGGTATTCTCCTCGAAGAAGTGCTTTTTGGGTGACAAAATGTCTCTTCGAGGGGAACGCTTTGTCTTGGAGCTAGATTTACGTAGAACCAGTTGTGTTAGGATAGATGTGACCTCTTCATTATAGTTTTCTCGGAAAAATGAAAGTTGACTTGTTGATAGAATCCATCCCTGAAATTTTGTTGACCCATTGACATTCGTCATATTGGAGTGTGACAAATATCAGTCAAGCTGGCCGTATTGTGATGTGTTTGGTCATGTTTACACTATCGTACTTCATCCATTTTTCATTCGGTTATGGTACCTCGATCAATGAAATCTATGCTAGCGATGTACGATGGAAAGTTCTATTAGGCAGACTTTACCTGGCCTACTATGCAACTTCTGTCGGTACATCCAAATGCACTTTTGCGCCCACGCCTAACGGTAGTCGCATTGGTGATAATATCAATGCCAAACCGAAAATAGTGAAACTACTGTCAGTCAAGCACCTGACTTCTCTCAAACGCCTTCGGGGCATGACCCTATATGAGGCCGCCCCGTCCACTGTAGCATGCAAAGTGACGGAACGGCCTTACGGTATTGCAAGTAAGCGAAGCTGAACTCTCAGCTTTGCACATTAGTGGTGGTGGGTAGAACTGCTTCAATTTGAGTCTTTCCTGAATTCGCTGGTTCGAATAATCGATACACTGCGCTGCAGAAACGTCTTTATTGGTAGTTCTAGCCAAATGAACTCCACAATAATAGTCCAACATCAGTTGTGACCTGCATATCAGTCCCTGATACCGTCAGGCCAACCTATCGCAGTTGGTTTTGTGTTACAGGTGCCTCTAGCGGCAGATTCCAACAGGTGTGGTCACAAGTGAAATCACGGCTTCGATTTAGCAATGAACAAAAGAAGTGGACGCATCTGCATCACAAAAATACCTAACTCCTCTAGGCTAAAATAGTGTAGCATTATCTAACTGGGGACCAGTTGCACGCTTTTGTGGGTATCGTTTAATCGTGAAATTAGAAGACCAGTCACCTGATTCGTAGCCGATCAACAATTGTCTACTGATTGTCTATTGAGATTTCGTCCTGTCAGTGAGGCCACTTCACGCTGAAAAACCGAGAAGCACTGTATAGCTGTTTCACTCTTATTGGGAATCATCAGCAGTGCGTATCTCACGAAAATCAAAGTTACGGACCCTTGACCTTGTGATTAGTTTTTTAACACCTTTCGGCCTCGAGCGGCTAAGCAACACTGTGGTTAGCTCTCACCTAGATAGAATATAGCGCCGCTCGTCCTTCAATCACAAAAGCCACGTCGCGTTGTCGCACGTTGACTAACTCCTCGAGTGATAACTTCTCATTCATCTTGTGGAAGTATTCGTCCTCTGAGCCACTTTGAGATCTCGTCCTGTCAGTTAGGCGAATCTTTGCTAGAGAGTCGGGAGGACTGTATAGTTGTTTCATCCTTACCGGAAATCACAATCAGCTGATTATTCCAAAAATGTATGACCCTTGAGAGTCCCAACGAGGATGAAACAGTTGTACAATGCTTGTCGGCTTTTCAGTATAGATTAACCTCACTGACCGAGCGAAATCTCAAGTGAAAATCACAAAATCCCCGCATACCACGATAAGTCCATTGTCATTGTGATTTAACTTCGCCGTGTGTCTCGTCTGAGATGCACTGTGCTCGGGCAGACTGACCGGCGAAGCAGCATCAAATGCTATTTTGCAGTTAGTTTTGCATCGGAAGGGATGATGCATTCTTGTAGTGACATTTGACGGTCATGCTAGGCGAGTGGTCTGTGAGCTTGATTTGTGATATCCAATGAATGTCGACTCAGACTGCTCTGAAACCTACCAAGAAAGGCAGTTACCGGGCGGACTGACGTAGAAGCGTACTCCTCATCAGCATCCCGCGATTCAACTGGGTTGGGCATAAATGCTGATGCTTCCCAGCCAGATGGCATTCATTCTGATAGTAGCTAACATCAGTAATCAGATTGCAAGATACTCTTTCAGGGTTCCCGCTGGCTGAACAATTACGTTTTCCAGTGGCTGAGGATTAGTTATACTACGTTTTTTAGAGATGGAGCTGTCGGTAACGACGCGTTAGGTTGGACATATAATCAGACCAAAGTTATGACGTATCGTCTTGTCCCCTGCTTCCAAAGTGAAACCAATAACTGTTCACGAAAACGGTTAGGCTGCAATTATTGCGTCTCTCAGCCTAACCACAAATGCTCATGATCATTACGAATGTGATCGGTTTTTCGAATATCAGCTACTATCGGTTCACTCCAAACTGCGTTCCAGGAGGAGGGAAACCACATCCATTTCACCTACGTCATGACTTGGAGCTTTGAAACGGCTTCAGGCAGCTGGTGCTCACAATTAGCAACCACCTCACTTCTACCAAAGAGATAATCACCTTAGCTGATTTTTTGACGAAACGGAATACACAACAACGACGGATGGAACAAGCTGCTATGAATCACTTCTCCAGGATATTAATATTACCGTGCCCACAGCTGTCACAACATTGCCGCAACTCTAGCCGCCCCATCACCTCGCTCTTTAGGTACTGCAATAGGTCCACGTCACATCACTTCCATTTTGATCACTCCTGAACAAACCGTTTCTCTAGCCAACGAATAATAACCAGCTTTCGGGAATAGGGGATGTGGAATCAGCTAGTCATTACCAAAAATCGTGAATTACTTTCACCAGTGAGCCAGCATGCATAACGATTTTCGTGCCGTGATGATAGCGGGGCAGTTCTCACTGTTGACATCAGCCTTGGCAAACCGCTGTTAACTGTGTGCTGAACCTAGGGGGATACTCGTTCTTCATACTGCACAAATCGGCAAGTATGATCAAGAAACAGTTCTTCCGTAACCTCTGGACACTTCATGATAAGAGAGCTTTCATTTCGAACTAGCTGGTTCTTCTTGCTAAAATCAGAACATCAGCAGCGAATAGGCTCAGCACCCGCCCTGAAGCATAGATTGCGTAGACCCATCGCCTCACGTCCTGTTCGGTGCACAAAAGTCGTTCGTCGATAGAAGTATTCTGTCACGTTAGGGAGATGATCAAAGACGGTTTTTAGTGCTTCTGTGCGATCTGCCCGTCACTACAGTTCGGTTTCTGGATGACGACTACGTCGTACCAAGCCAATGGGTCAGAAACGTGTACAAGAGTAATAGGTCAAATGTGGAAAAAAGCTTGACAGCCCTTGAAAATTGCAAGTTTACGTTTCACTCACACAGGCTTCCTAGACTTAGTAGCCCCTGGAGCTACGGTCACAAACCGAATAACCTGAATACTCTTTCATTGTCGCGTTGAGTTGGCTTTGCACGAGTATTTGCTGTTTGGAACATTTTATCCGTGTCCAGGTGGCTACTAGATGAGGTCAAATTTGGCTTAAAAAGCAATGTGATCGGTTTCTGAACAAGTGGGAACAAATCCGAGCAGATGGCAAATGAAGGAGGCCGAAGAACATCGACTCTGCACTTGAATTGTGGTGGTTCGGAACATAGACTTTTGGAGTACAAATTGAGGTCTGGTGGCCAAACAAGGCGGCCACCGATCAGGGACATGATTGTTTGTGACAACCAAAGTTCATGCAAAGACAAAAATAACTTGACAGGTTATCGATCACCTTCACATACAGAAAAACCACTCGGATCACATGAAATGAGAGTGGTCAAAGCCAATTTACGTGTGATTTGAATTTCTGTCACACACACGCACACCGGAACAAAACAGAAAACAATGCAAATTTTCTAGTTGCGTGTTTGAAACTATCCGAAAACGCGTCTCGTGTCGTTTCAACCTTTTAATTGAGCTGGATAACGCTGCCTGCGTGGAAAATGACAGCGTTTCAAGATCTGTCACATTGTTCATACTACTTTGTGATATAAAGGTAACATGCCTTCAGAATCGTTATGCATCTCACTTGGGCGATGCAGGCGGGCATCAATACTTGCAGTGAAGCCTCAACTGTTTGTATTTCAGTCGGAAACACCTGGAAGAAGCTACCCTTTATGTTCGTGTTCCCAGCCATTAATCTCCTGTTCACAAAAACAACGTTTAAAACATCCTGAACACATTTATCCTACATTATTGACCGAAATCAACTCCTCCCTGTGTCACTGTCCGATCGAGAGCAATCAGTCTTTAAGTTCAATGTTGAAATGCCATGAAGTTAAGAAGAGAAATTTCATGACATGGAACGTTTATAAGGATGGTTTCCATTTTAGCATCCTTGGTGGTGGTCACAACGCCGATACAAGTTAGCATGTGGAAATCGTCTTTCTCTGCACTTTACTACAGATTTACATCAATGATAGCCAGACATTCCACACTGATCTAGTATCCGTATACCACCCTTCGAGATAACGAATTCCGGAGTTGACATAGTGCCTCGCCGACGAAATTGCTTCGTTTTAGGACGGTGACTGATAAGAAACACAGGCTGGTGAATAGTGACTTGTACCAGGCATTTAGGTCAGCATTGGTGAGGATTAGGTCAATGGTCCAGATCCCGTTTGCACATTCCTGATGGATATATACTAGGTTGAAGCCATTCAGCGGTCTTTATCCCTTATCAACTACTTTTTGCCTGCTTCAAGTCATATGGAGTTAAAAAAAAACGACCTAATTCATGAGACCAGGTGAGTGTTGAGGAGGCTTGTCAGTTGGGCCGCAAAAGCCTCGCCACCAATCGAGAGAATATCATCAGTGCGCGGTTAGGTACTTCCTTCTTGTATGTTTGGGCTTATTTAGTTCTCAAAGACTAGCTGATGTTCATCGCCATGAGTGGCTGACGAACGTTCGGTTGGTCTGTTTCGAGTTGTGTTTAATTGTGGTTCGTACACCTTGCATTCTGTTGAGTGGTTATTGTCCGAGGACATTTTGTCTCTGGTTCGACTGATAGGTTGTCGATTTCTGTTGCGTCGTGGTCTGCACTCTCCCATACTTGGTTGCCTCATACAACGGCTTCTATTTTGGGCAGTTCACTTTCTTCGATTTGATTGGTCCGTTCTGAATCTCTGTTGAATTTTAATATGATTTTCCCAATTTTGCTTAGGTGGTTGTCCTCTTTGCTTGCTATAGTTGTTCTTCTTGTACAGGGAGAATTCCTCGTATTTGATTGGTTGTTCGGATGTCTTTCTGTTATAAGGGGCGCATCATTCTTTGTTCAATTTTGTTAGTTGATTTCTCCGTTGAGTACATATTCCAGTAAGCTTAATAATTTTTTGAAGTTGGATTTGTCTGCATCTTCTATCCATGTCCCTTCTGGCTCCTCGTTCAGTTTCAAGCCTTGTGACCGTGGAGTTCTTTCGTTCCTATTGGTCGGTGAGTCAGTTAGATTTCGATGTGCCTGTTCATGGCTAATTCTGTCAAGTACCACGTGTCTATCGATTCATTTTCTTTCTTGTTCGTGGTTGGGCTAGTATGTGGACGTTGTTCCAGGCGAATTTGTGTCCGTCCTGATCTTCATGAACGGAGACCGGTCGTGTCTTTTGACAAAAAGTTTGCTCTCCCATGTACTGGTGGAAAGTTCCCCTCCTGTCTGTCGGCAATCTTTACTTTCACATACGATGTTGGTCCTCGTATTTGTACCCGATTTTCCTTTAGGTTTTGACAGTGTTCTGCGTGGTACGTTTGTCGGTTTGTAGGCCACCATCGTATTATGCTGGTGTGACAATCCTGCAGTTATTTATCAAATGTTTTAGATGTGAGGATGGGTTATTCGTTTACTGTTGGATTAGTCAATTTGGGTCTTCTGAGGGTTTCTCGAGCATCCATTTCTTTGAACAACTTTGCACAGAGTTTTGTAGCTGTCCGTTTGAAAACTCATGGTAAGAGCATCCAAAAATACTTTTTTCTCGTCATTGTACTCATCCATTGTCAATCGAATGTCGTCGAAAACATCATTTAATATTTGGCTTGTTCGCTGTAGTTTATTTCCTGATATTGGCAAAATGTGTCGCCTACTTTGCGTTCCCATATTTTGGGATTTACTTCTGTAACTACAAGCCATTCCAACTTGCGTGTTGCAATTTCCGCAATGAATCCTGAAATTGGTGACCCCATTGGTACTCGTCAAAGTTGTTCATAATGCTGTCTATTAAGTTGATAAGTTGAACAGTCCTCATTTCTTGTTTCTCCAAGGGTCGATTTGTTATGCCGCAGCTGCGCAACAATTTAGAGACAGTCCTGTTGGTAAAGTCTAGATCGACGGATGTAAACAGTGAGCTTACGTAAAAAGCAAATCATTATTTTTCCCTTCGATGTTTTTTCATTCAGTTTTTTCAAAAATTGGTTTTCGTCGTTGACCAACTTCCTGCACACTTCCATCGAGAGATTGTACTGCAGTATCACTAGGAGTGACATAACCGGTCACCGTAAAATTGTCTCTTTCTGTAACTTGAGGAGCCCGTAGAGACGAGAAATAGCTGAGTCCTGAACTCCATTCTCCAATATTTACCCTTTGTAATCCTTTGAGGGTCCTGGAATTTCTGATTTCATCCGCCGTTTTTTGTTGTTGCTGTAATCCATTTTTAAGCGGCGATACTTAAGCACATCTCTGAGTGAAGCTTTGGTCTAGCTAATGTGACCCGTTTTGCCTTTACTTTATTGGCTGGCAGAATAACAACGGCCCGATCTTTGATGGAGTTGCTACTGAGCATCTACATTGCGTCCGATGGAGTTCACTGCTGCTTCTAGTCTTGAAAGATGCAGTAGCTTTGTGGCCTCTTTGATGTTGAAATTGAGTACTTTGATACCCACCTATTGTTCTGCCTTTTGTTCTTTCCGCCGGACAGGTTCTATATCCAAGCGGCGTTTGGAGGATTTCCACTTTCTTGGTTCTCTAGACAGATATTGTTTTCCGAGATGGATCTAACTCTTTGATCCATCGCAATACTGAGCTACTGTGAAAGTTCAGGTCCCATAATTTTCAAACAGGCCTCCTAATGCTCATTCTCTTGTATTTCGTGCTTTAGTTGAAGCCATCCGTCATCATCAATCTGACCACCTATCTACCGTTTTATCTGGCTAGTGTCCAGGCTTGTGGGTTGTTTAGTGGTAGCCGGTAAATCGGTCTACGGGGAAGAATGCATGTATGCGGATATTCGTGCAGGATTTGTAACTGGTTTCTTTTAGAGGCTTGTTGGCAACTCAAAGTCTCCCGTCGACGAGAAGCTTTGAGCGTGCAATACACAAGTTTGTTGGAAATTACCGGAATATTTGTAGCTCGAGTGTGCTCAATAGTGTTCGATCAGGTGGCCGTTGATCTCGGATTGTCGAGCTTGTCAATTAGCTTGCAAACACTCCGCCACCAATCTAGGTGACATCATCAATGCGCTGTTGGCTGAGTATTTCCCCCTTACCCGCCTGAGTTTATATAGTTGTCAAAAACCAGCTGATATCTATTTCTGCGACTGGCTGACGGGAACACGCCTTTCTCGGCGTCTCATTGGCTCCTTCCGTGTTGTGGTATGTATTCCTTGCATTTGATTGGTGCATTCAGTAGTTTCTGTCCAATAACATTCCCGGTTTGGAAGATCGAGGTTCGGAGCAATAGAAATCGGAATACCAACGAATCAGATCAGGTTAACGCTTATTTTAAGATCGTCTGTTCGAGGCGAGAAATTTCTTCCTGTATCCAATGCCTGTTCACAATAATATCGAAACAGGGTATTTAGTGTGAGAAAGACTTACGCAAAGTAGACTGTAACCTGACGTTTCGTTGAACGTAAATTAAATAAATTGACGCAACACACTATGGTACCATTTCGGCATATATCACTTACTGGAGCCATCCTTTATCTTTCCAACTGAGGTACCACTCCTTGGAAGTGAGTCGGATCCTTCCTCAGGAATCGAGGGACAGGGGACTCTGAAATGGGATACTCTTCGCAGGGAAGTTGTATTTCCCCCAAGGCGTTTTCCAATGATGAAGACGTACTGAAAGTAGAGTGACAACCACGTCATCGCGAAAGTTTCACAAGGCAGCCAATAGTGAGGAATTGCTGTTAAGCCATTTTGATGCACCCCATCATTCTTGCGTTAACAATGGGAGTGTCCTATCTCGTTGGTTCAGAATTCCTGGCCAATTACGACACCAGAGAGCTGATACTCTGCTTCTTCATGTCGATGGACTCTATCCTCTTGGAACTGACTGACAGTTTTGTATAGGCTACGCGTAACATCGGGCACCATAGTTGCCGTACCGGTTGACGGTACTGCAGCCATCGAATACACAAAGCACTCACTCCAAAAGGAGTGAAAATATCATTTCCTAAGGAGTTGTTCTAAACACCCTGAGACATGGAATTTTATCGATCTGATGCAGAGAGCTGGGCTACAGATCACACTGGTGTGAGGAAAATTTCGTGTCTCTGGAAAGAGTCTCTTTGAAGTTGAGGTACTGTAGTAAAGCTGGTGTGTTTCCTGAACGAAATCATTGACCAGCCTGACTCAAATGGGGTAATTCTGAATTCTATGGAATATAAACCACGATATCAGTATCGAAAGGACAAATGAACCAAAGGGGGTTAAATCAGTTTGAATTCCGGGGGATGGTCAAGTATACAAGCCGAAAAAACTGACAGCATGATCTCAGAGCACTGATCAAACTAGAAAAGCAGCTTTCTCGGGAAATGCCAAACGTTATTAAAATCTTTGATTTGAGTAACTTGGCTCCGTTTAAATAGTTTATCTGTTTCCACGAGGGAATTTTTCGGAAACTCAAGATTTTGAAGTCACCCATTGTGGCGAAAGAACTCTTACTGTCCATGGAGTCATGGCAGAATCGTTTCGGCATTTTCCACTTCGGTTCTCCCGAAGACTGTACGGAAGGCAATGCGCATCCCGACATTTACTGGATATGTGCAGGTTGCACACATCGTGCACTTTGCTAACCGGAAACAGTTTCCTCCAAAACTGGATAATCCCCTCGAAAAGTTCCTTCTCCCTTGAGAAAGGCAATTTTTCCGGCTGCGTTTAGCTGGTTCGTGAAACCGAAGAGACCTATGGGTTTTTCTAGCCTGTTCGTACCACAGATCTACCTTTCACACCAAAAAACCACCTAGAATATGCGACAAATACACTCATTTGCAAATCAACTTGGTTTTCACGAAAGACTCAAGTGGATCTCTCGTTTATGATGTTCTTCGACTGAATGTGCTGCACACAGGCCGCCTCATGTTTCATTTGGTACGATATTCGAGATATCGCAGTATATTTTCATAAAGGAAACTACTCACAAGGTGGTTGAAGACTGTTCGGCAGCCCACGACCAGTTTCACCCTTCTTGGGGCTCATCAGGCAGGCGCAGTCCCCTAGGATATGCTTAATTCTCATCTTTTACGATTACGGTCACTAAATTCTAAGGCACTATCGTCTGAGTATAAGTTTTGTTTTCCATGAGGTAATTATTTTAAACGAGAGTTGTGATTTAAGAGACTGTTTACCGGTCAATCAATTAAGATAATAATCTGTCGATACTCTAAAACCCATCAACGCCCCATCATTTCACTCGTTCCGCCAGTAAGAGAATTCAAAAGGTAACCGTTGAATGACTGATTGTTGGTGGGAATCTTGGTGAAATTTATGGGCACGTGAAAACAACTGAACCTGGCTGTTAGCAGACCAGATAAAGAGGTTCAAGGATTTGCGGTTTTGCTTAAAAGATGTTACATTTCGAGTGCTTTTGTGCTGTTCGAACACAAATAAAAATCCGTACGATAGAGATGAAGTTCAGATGATCACATGTTTCATTCCTAATCAGATCACTGACATTTGGACAGCCATCCTCGCGCCCTGCAGCAACTATTCCCGTGAGTCTATACCAAAGAGAGGAGCCCGTTAATAGTGCAATATGCCTTGCGAGGTTTGAATTCTGGACAGCTGACATGTGAGACATGCGAGTTATCACTAAGACAGCGGCGCACGCGGGACTCAGCTGAATTGTCGCTTGTGAGCAGGCGAATCTGTTCACACTCTATGCGATGTAACTGGTTCGCCTGACTTTTCGAATAACGACTTAGTAGCTTGCTTGAATGAAGTCGTATTTAGTGGATGCATTTTGAAATTCCAGTCTGAAAGATTAAATCCAGCAGGTTTGTTGCACCGCTTTGGTGTGGATCAGCCGAGACTCCAAACCTTGACCCTCAATGCTTTCCTGTTGTTTCTCTGACTCGACAAATGCTAATGCCATGTGGATACCTCGTATTGCTTAATGAAGCTAAATACCGTGTACAGAATAAGCCATTTGGCAATAATGCGACCAATGGTTGGCGTATTCGCCCACGCACTACTTTGGTTACGTTGATTTGTACAAGACCTACGTGCACGTGTCGTATAAAAACGGCCTCATCGTAGTCCAGTAGGACCGCTTGCTTTTCAAGTATGACCCTCAACGGGGGATAGTGTAATACAAAGGTGAAATATCAATTTCTTATGCCTCGCTTGTGCTGCTGCATTTTTCGTTGACATTGGCACCGTGGTGATGATATGCTCAATCTTCTTTTCCTTCATTGAACAGAGGAAAGCAAACGTGGTTTTCTACCAATGACGCATTTTGAAACAAGGATATCTTTAAACTCATCAGGTTTTACTGACCTCATCTCATTTCCACGTATTTCCAAGCATCGAACTTCGGCAATAACCGGTTTAGACAACTCCACCTGGTCAGTGAATTTGTAGCGGTCACTCATCAGATCACGCTTCACAAACACTCAAACCACGCGACAATTCCTGTCCCACTTGCAACCTTAGCCGACAACTTGTACACTACAAATTTTCACGGCACCAGAAATCACGCGAAAAAGGTTAAACGAGGGGGTTCACACACTTTAGAGAGATAGAAATCAAACGAAAATGGGGTTGAATGGGGGGTAGGTCAATGGGTCACGGAATAAAGTAGGTGACGTCAATCTCGGACAGGCTTGAGGGACCGGATTTTTCGCAGACCATTTCAAGATCGGGGGTCGCACAAATTTCTTTTGGAAGCAACTTGTGAGTCCAGCAGTTGGATTCCAATCGCCTCGGCGATCGATAATATTCAGGATCATACCAGTCGTGATCGGTTCAGAGGTAGACGGTATAGGATAGTGAAGGCATGCCGATTGTCGATGAAATGATTGGTTTCGGCCAAATGTGACGCAACTTGCCTGACAGGGAACAGCATCCTTGAATTTTGGCTGTGCCAGCTCAGCGCAATCGCGACCAGCAAGTATTCTGTGGAAACTGTTCAGCGTTCCACGCAGATGGAAGTTCACATTGACGGAAAACTCCCGTTTGATGGGCGGAGGTGATCAAACATTGCGGTGTTAGGCCATCTGTTCCTACCTTTACGAAATCATGAGCAAAAACCTGAGTGACCAAAAGTTGTGCTTCAGTTAGTCAGATTCAGGAAGCGTGCAAATTGCAAACCAATAAACAAACCAAATGAAGTGAAGGTGTGCATGAGAACGTGGCCGCGTCGATGGAAGGGCTCGAGGTAATGATTATGGTAGTTATTCCGCTGCTGCGGGAAAAGGGAACTGGGAAGTGTATGAGGTGAACGAAGATAAATGACTACGTTGAATGGTAAGAAATTACAGACATTAGTTATGTCCTTCCCCCAGAGATTTTCCTCTCAGTCGAATTGACAGGTCCATTGGAGTTTCATTGAGGTTTCCCAACATGCCCAGTGCTCCGTTCGATGGAAAATTTCAACGACATGTGAGGATAACAGACTTGACGGTACACTTTCTTGTGGCAACCTAAACTGCGAAGGTCGTGTTGTTAACGCATACTTCTGTGCGATAAAAGTCTTGGGTGAACAAGAACGCATTGTCTGGTTTTGTCGAGTTGGATAGGGTCTTGAAATCCAAGTATACCTAAATCGGTGGATAATCCATCTACTCAACAGTTGGCTAATTTCAGCTGTGTGAGTCCTTTTTAAAAAAAACACAGCGGTTCTACGCGGAACCAACACACCCGGACAATTAGAAATCGTTTGCTTCGAGGGCATTCACTCCTCGGGAGAAAGCAACCGAAACACAATTCGATGTCCCGCGAAATCAGCGAAGTACACTCATTTGCAAACAAATTTGATTTCCCGAGAGACTCACCTGGAACCCGGATGAATCTCTCGTTTGTGATGTTTCCAGGCAACTGAATATACTGCACCAGGCCGCCTCATTTTTCATTTGCTACGATATTTGAGATATCGCGATACATGTATATACGTACTGCACTAATCATGAGGTTGCTGAAAATTCTTCGATGAAGAATTTCGACAAGTAACTGCGTGCTCCTTGAAATCTATGCCCGTCAACGGTAGTCTTAAAATCAATATTCCGCTCGGCATCAGTTTAGTTGGTGCACCGGAGCAAAATCCGTATGGGTTCGCATTATACAGGTTGTTTTAAGCGTTCCATCTAAACTCAACCTAGTGAAGAAACTATGCAAAAACAAATCGCTTTCCCGGTTGCAGATTGGATTCAAGTTGGAATTGATTTCCGCTAAACAGGAAACCTTTGATAAGAGCTACCCCTGTATTTTATCTTTACGAACCATCAAGTCCCACATTTTGCCGCTGCAGGCAAGAATATGTGTTTGGAGGTGGGAACTCCAGCGTTATCTGTGACACCATGCCATACACCCAGATAGTCTTGGTCTCCTATTTATAATCCTAGTAGGGAGGAGGAACAATTCCTCGGATGCAGTCAAAAGCAGCAACACAGTTTTGTCTTCCGAACAAGATTTTTAGGCTATGCCCAAAATATATAAACGGGTTTCATCGAAACATAAATATCCATAGCCAAGATGTGACCAAGTCAGCCAGAAATCATATCGACAGGAATCTCCACAGATTTCTTGTTGAAGCAACTTGAAACGCTGTTTGAAATTACTGCCTGCCTGGAGGCCATTTTCGCTACGTTCTTCAGCGAAATCCGTCATTTTCTACCTCAGAATGTCGCCTGTTGTTGACAATATTTTTTCTAGTGCCGACAAAAACCAGGCGCTAATGGACTGAATGGTTGTACTGAATGTATTAAAGCGAGTGTATTAAGTTCTAACACCGCTCAGAATTCCTTCGTCCTGGAACCGTTCAGTAAGAGTTATTGAAACTGAGCATTTTCATTACTGAGCTGGAATACTGTGGTATTGAGCGACCTTCCGGTTCTAGTTAATCCAAGCTGTCGTTTTCTTCCCCACTGCTGCTTAAGCAACATTTCACGTCCATTCAACTCTAAGTTCTCTGACTGACCAAGCGTGCCCCCAACTTCAAACGAGCGCCAGCACATAACGCCATGGCAAGTTTTTTGTTTTGTTTGCCGTTCAGTGGTAGGATGAAGTAGGGTTACGTAAGCATACGAAGACCAGGCGAACCGATCCTCTACTGCAAACACTCCAAAGAAACCAGCAAATTAATCGATCGTCTGAACTGCTCAGAATTAAATGCACTGTTAGCCATACACTTATTTGACGGCCTTGTCGGTTAGATTGTCGAACATCTGCGGGAACTCTGATAGGTAATGGGTGAGATTTGGTGATTTTCTGATGATTTTGAGTGCATATCATTGGCAGGTTTGGATCAGATCACTTCTGGAGTCCTCACGTTACCACAGAAGCTAATGTACGGCCATGCTGCTTTCGCTACGTGTTACCCAGAAGTTATAAGTGCGAATTCCTTAGTGGTAGTCGCAAAAAATTCAAATGGTCCAAGCAAGATGAAAATGCTATCAATTGTGACCACACTTCGTCACAATACGGCGAATTTCGCGCACAAATTCTGGCAGTGGGAGGACAACAAATAGAACCAGAAGATTGTGACAGTTCTTACGTTTGTATACTATCAAAAGGCGATGATTTGTTTTTTGGTGAGGGTCACATGCTATGAAGAGAAAAAAACTTTTCAATATCCATCCGGAAACGTTTTCCACAGGTTTTTGTTGAAAAAGAGACCGGCGAAAACCTCGATAAATAGAAGCAAAACTTACTGTTTGTCTTTTTAAGGTGGAAGGGTGTCTGACTCATGTATGTACTTCCTTCCAAAGTATTCGAAATGTCACACGTGTTTCAAATTTATCTGTTATTAGCGCAGTTTGAATCAGTGAACTATTTTCCAGATTAGGGCCCAGGGCTTCCTCAGGTCTTCTGTATATGCACTGAGTAAAAGACTATAATGCCGGCCAAAACCAATTAGAAAAGATTCGCCAACTCACAGCTTGAGGGATTCCTTTCAGTTCGTTAACTTGCTCGAAGAGCAAAAGGCCTAGAGATACTGCATTTTCTTACCCAACATCTTATAATTCTTGACTAGTATATCACTCAAAGGAGTAAATAGATTATAAGTGTGAATCGATTGAGTACACTGGCCAACACGATGTCGTTCTCATCCCAGAACTAAAAGAACCGTTACTGCTTTGAACATACTGTGTTCGGTTTAGTTTGAACAGACGGAGTTGCGGTGATATCTCGTTCGGATCCTCTCCTGGCAGTACTTTTCATGAATAAACTGATAAATCGACAGCTAAGTGTCTCACTGGAGGGTTTACGCTGCACTGTCTTTACGTAGGCGACAGCTTGCACTTGTCACTGGTAATGTCGGCCAAACCGAAGTGTAAAGCAGTTCACAATAACAGCATGTTTACTGTTGAACCCCATTTCAGATAAGTTTTCTGAACGTTGACATTTCTAACGTTTTGATACACCCCACAAGTGCACAAAACATACCTGGAATACGGATAAATATCGCTAGTTCCATACGATTTCTCATCTTTAATTGGACCGAGAACCAGTGAATACGAGCCTGCTGCACCAGCGTAGCAGACCGAAAGGCCCACCTATGAAAAAACTTCACCCAATACGGAATAGGACCACATTTAGTAACCGAACATCAGTGCAAACTTCACCCAATACGGAATATGACCACATTTAGTAACCGAACATCAGTGCATACAAATTTTCCGCCTCCATTGATTGCAACGCTCATCTGTACACGACCCTCGACCGAGAAATAACCCTACTAGGCAAGCGAACTATAAAATGCAGAAGATGCACGGGTTCTAGTCGCTGCTTTCTCCGCTGAGCTACACAGTTTGTCTACCGACATCTCGGAGTCAGTCGAGGTGACATCACGAGTGCGTTGTTAGGGTGAGGAGCGGCGGTAGTTTTGCGTTGAGTAGTGTATCAACATATGTGCTGCCACCCAGGGCTGACCTTCAAATATGATCGGCTCTTCTATCGGGCGGTTTTATTGGTTGGTCTGTTTTCCTGTTTCCTGAATGGTCAGTGACTACTTGACATTCCAGCTCGGCCTCCCCACAGATCTCTGTCTTTGACCTCTCTGGGTTCTATACCATAACCTTTGTTAGTGTGACTCCAAGGCGGTTCTCTTTTCTTGGTTTGTTACTCAGCTAGTTGTATCTCTACGAGTATTTCGGTTAAGACATTGATCATTTGCACTCGGTGGTGTATGAGTTGAATTAAGCTCAACGCCCCCGGTAGTTGCATCCGTCATGGAGTACGAGACTTGTGCTCACGGTATCCGTTAGCAGCGGAAGGGATGGCTAAACACAGCAATGTTGGACGGATCGATTATATGCATCTATAACGTTAATGTCTCCTCTCCTAAGTAACCATCGCTCACGTACCACCTATCTGGAAGGAAGCGTAAGCTAGCCGCTTGGAACTATTTTTCCGTCTATACTGTGAAGTCCGTCGTGTTTTCTGTCCTAGCGGTTCGTCAAACCAATCATACCCTGGAATGTGATTACTTCAGCCCACTGAGCACCTCCCACAGAATAAATGCTCACTCGACATAATTTAGCGATCTACATGCCTATTAGTTTATCCAGTTTTTTTAGTAGGGTACAAATAACCGATCTCGTTTCTCAATGTGTATTCGAGTGCTCGGTTCACACATTAAGATTCAGTGACCTGGCTTGAGGTTCGAATCGATGGCGCCAAACTGGTACATTGATTGTTTGATACCTTGTGGAAGGGCACCGTTAGTTTCTCCAAGTTCAGTATGAGAATACCAGTTTGTGTCAAATCAAGGCATGGACCAAATGGACTACTTTTGAGACACTTTTCCTCTTTGTGTTGGTTGTGGTATACGATCGTCCCTCTCGTTATAGGACAAAGATAGTTCCAAGCTTTCGTTGTGCTCTGAATGGAGTGGTCTTGCCAAAACATTTTGGACCTGCAGTTGAGGCCTTATGTTTTGCCTGCTGTGGCCAAAGCAAACACTTTGTTTGCAGTTGGGCTGGCGATGATAGTCCAAAATTTAGCTCCTTTCATGTAGTTAACAGCGCACAGGTAAACAAGCACTGCTTATCAGTAGTCAAGGTTACAAGGCTGATAAGTCACCATTTGTAGCCTTATCAATAAACAGAATTTTGGGAGTTATGAAGATAGTCAAGCTGCAATGGTAAGCCGGCCAATGTTGGCTTCACTTGTCGTATCCCGAAATACGTTTCCCTCTGGCCGAAAATATATCGTTACTTGATTGCTTGCAGGTAAGATGGAAGCATTTAGGCCCTACTTTACCCACATATGGATTATGGGCTCCAACATCAAGCATGTCATTTCACGGGGGACTAGAAAAATACAATTATGTAAGTACGAAATGGGAGGATGAGATAGGCGTAAAGAATTTTTATGTTAAGTGAAACTGAACCGCAATAGCACCCTAAATGCTACTTTTTGTGGTGGCAAGTGGGATCACCTTAGCTACTTGGTGTTGGTTTTAGCATGTTTCTGTGAACTGCTGTGGACATCAATCAACCAACCAACCAACCAACCAACCAACCAACCAACCAACCAACCAACCAACCAACCAACCAACCAACCAACCAACCAACCAACCAACCAACCAACCAACCAACCAACCAACCAACCAACCAACCAACCAACCAACCAACCAACCAACCAACCAACCAACCAACCAACCAACCAACCAACCAACCAACCAACCAACCAACCAACCAACCAACCAACCAACCAACCAACCAACCAACCAACCAACCAACCAACCAACCAACCAACCAACCAACCAACCAACCAACCAACCAACCAACCAACCAACCAACCAACCAACCAACCAATCAATCAACCAATCACTCGCTCACTCACTCACTTACTCACTCACTCACTCAGTGGCGCCCGCAGCGACTCATCAGTTGGAGCACCCTGAATTGGAAGATTAAGGAACCAAAACAGATCGGAAGTAATTTGAAACTCTTCCAACCCATCAATGCAAGATTTTGGCAACCATACTAACCGAAAAGAACCATTAATTGACACTCAACCCTGACCTAGTGTGATAATCTGAAGTCTTACTGGTTGGTTCTCCGTCTGCCTTAAAACCTGGTCAGTTGGGTGACCTGCTCACTTCGCCTGATGAAGCTTTTGTGTCAAAAGCGAAACGTTACCCAATTAATAACTACCGATTGTTTACCAAACCCTTCTGAAACGATGCTGTGGATGTCGTCAATTTTCGCACAAATCTGGGGGTGTTTAGCCACAGTTCATTTGCGCTACCAAAGCAGTTTGAAATGTCTTGAAAATCAACTTCAAATTCTTCAACTTCAACTTATTATGGTGACAACATCGATGCACCGCTTGCATGGTGTTTGTGTTAAGCATGTCAGAGCTGCGGTACACTGGGAAGTGGTATACTAAACCAAATATTGTTACGAGCTCCGGATCGTTTTCCCGAAAGGGAAGCCGAGCGTGCCATCCACCGCCAGTTAGTGAATTTTCGTGCGAGAATTTGAACCGCTCTAAAGTTGCCTGCAGTTTCACTAGAGACCTACTGCTTTGTCTCTCTCCACAACGAGTACCAACTCGATGCTCGCCAAGGCAGATTCAGTCGTTCAGCTGTTAAGCAGTTAATCTCCAGTACGTGTATTGCGTTGCTGTCAACGGTGATAATACCCTTTCTCGCCTTTTCCGCACTTCACCTTCAAGGTCATTTCACCAATGGATATCAGACCAATGCGGTGAGAACACAAAATGTAGGTCCAAGCCCTCTCGGCCAAGCCCCGTATCAGTCTCAGTAATGGTGTTGAGTGCCCCCCCCAGCTGTGCTACTACCCTGAAGTGCCAGTAACCGAACCCTCGAATTATGGGGCACATTACCCGCACAATGCTCTTACATGCAAAACCTTTGTGGGTGGAATAAGCGTTTTTGCGCCATAATGTTTCATTTTGTTGCGTATGTGCTCAAACCAAAAACCATCCTAATCTACTCTCATAATTTCGCAGCTCACCAAATTTCATTGTCCACTGGAGCAATCATACACCTGGCGGAAAAGTCTGGTGAAATACTCTTCCAGCATTGCTGAGACCCCTAGATGCCCAGATGGGGGTCAAAAGTTTTGGCTGGTACTCTGAACTCACTTACCTGTCTGCTTCAGTCCATCAGAGACACGTCGTAACTTTCGAAAATTCAATTCCATTGTGCGAATACTGAGCGCCTCAAATTATCTATCATTCTGCAAGTTATCTTTTCTTGGTTATCAGCTTCCATTTTACGTACACATGGCGAGCAACGCGTGAATGTACTGTCTCACTGTTCATCCAGATGTTTTCGGATATAAATCAAATTCGCAAACCGATGTCTTTTGATTATCACATGCCGAAGGTTCGCTATTGTGGCTTTCTTGTCATTTTTGACAATGTCGCTGGTGGGACAATCATAAATTCTGGGGACCTGCTATTCATGATGAAGGAAAGTGCAGTTGGATTGCACAGGGTGAGACGACTCAAACCACCTCTGGCTTGGTGGCGAGGAAATTCGTGGTTTCTGCGGATACCGGTTCACTTCTCGTATGAAATACGAATCTGATTCTTGACAGCCCACCTTGTGATAGAGCGACCTTGAATACAGAGTGCAGCTAGCTGACGTGACAAGAACGTGTAGAGAGATTTGGGTTTGAATCATTCATTTGAGCATAGATTGGACGCAGCATTGTGTGCACAAAGGACTGCGATATGGACGCTTCTGGTGCTTGTGTGACAAATGAGCGGGTTTTCAGTCAACCAGACAATTCAGGTGAAGAACTAAATGGAGGCACAAATCTTCGCATTCATATGAAATCACCCGCATATGCTTAGCCCGGTCCATTGCTTGTGCAACTGTTTTGGTCAGTGGTGTGGTTTTAAGTTTTCAGATTGTTTGATTTACCTAATCGCATTGGTAACGACATTGCATGTCGCAGTTGCACCACCAGAAGTGACGTTCGCACCTAACAACAACAGGCATAACAACCTACCTTCCAGAACAAGAAGTTGACTCAAATTATGACTGCCAGATGGTGCGGAAAGGTACCGATAGCGAGGATAGCGTTGCAAAACTCTAGAGTTCATTCATACTGAGGACGAACGTACTAATGTTCAGTACGATCAACCTAGAATGCATCTTTTACTGGAGCTCAGAGTATAAAATATGGGCTGGAAAAACAACGAAGCCGAAACTGAGCTGACTTAACCTGGATTTCCACTTCGGAATCCAGAGTCATAAATTAGCTTCCGGATAGAGATTTTTCGACGTGTTTCGGTAAGAAAACTTCCCGACCTATGAACACTGCCGTCGTTGATAGTAAACGTTCACAATGGTTCAGTTTCATTCTGAGGTGCCAAGGATGCTACTTAGGTCACTTATCGCTGGAAAGCGAATGCTTATAGAGAATAGCATGTCCTGCTACCAGATAGTAATCACTCACCAGCAAAGGACTGAACGCAGCTAAGCATGCTCGAGGGCATGCTTGCGTTTGCCTTTGGAAGAATGGCTTTGATAGAAACCTTGCAAACAGTTTTTTCTAAGAATTAGGGATCGCTGTCGGACGAGGAAGCAAAATCAAGAAGCTCCCTTTGGGAATCCGCGACAGATACTAAGGGATCAGCTCAGGGGAACCCAGTGAAATATTGACCGTGCAACCGTTTGTGGAACCCTTGCGTGTTAGGTATTCCGATGCAGTTGAGTATAAGAGTCGAAGACCTGTTCAAAAGAGCCTCTATCGTTGGAAAACTGAGAGTAGCCGACATGCAAGTCTTAGCACGCACCTTCATTTGCGATATAAAGTAACCGTGTATGTGTGTGTATAGCTTGACTTCAAAAGTCCAAGAAATATTCTCGCTGTTGGAAACGTTCTGCAGGAAAAGTTTGCCGTGATCCGTCCACGTTTCCCGATCTGCGAAATAGAACCAAAAAAAACGGCAACCGGTGCAGCTGACCCCAAAAAGCTATCTTTTTTAATTTTTTTCTCTTCTTGAGTCGAGGTGATAGCCGCTGTGTTTACTGTGAGTTTTTCCGGGACTGTAAAATTCGTGCTCAGTTTTGTTGAACTCATTATCTCTTTACCTGTACCTCTGTAAAACAAACACAAAAATCGCCAAGGCTGACCTGGCCTGCTGGGCAAGTCATTCGGTCCAAGATATGTATAAATGGACCACAGAAGTGGCGAAATCGGAGGAAGAAGTTGTCACATCTAGAGTTGCACCTTAGCCTAGCTGATTGACATGCGGTATGTTGACACTCCAGTCACAGCATTTGGGATCACTTGGTAAGTACCTTAAAACCCGCTCACGCTTTTTTGCTGCCATCAACCTCTCATACACAAAAGAAATCTGTCCAAGTCCTACGTCTAAAATGGAATATTGTTTTTCCTCTTATCAGTCCAACGTCAACACTCGCCCAGCCTTATACGTCGCATAGCTTAAACAATCAGATGTGGTAACTTATACTCATCTCAACTCAACTCAACTCAACTCAACTCAACTCAACTCAACTCAACTCAACTCAACTCAACTCAACTCAACTCAACTCAACTCAACTCAACTCAACTCAACTCAACTCAACTCAACTCAACTCAACTCAACTCAACTCAACTCAACTCAACTCAACTCAACTCAACTCAACTCAACTCAACTCAACTCAACTCAACTCATCTCAATTATACTGTCAGTCCAATACGGATTACTGGCTTTTAACGGTATTAGGGACATACACACTCACCCAATTAGGCCTAACCTTACTTCGATTTTAAGATATGGATACACCCACAAGGCGCAGCACATTGAATATGAACTGGTTAAGCAAACACCCACGCACTCCAGATTTATTGGTGAAAACGAGGTTTGCCACGCAGACAATTACCTGTGCAGTGTATTGTATTCACAAAAAGCCAAAACATCAGATAATGATGCAGATAAAATGCAGTCGCTAAAAATAACATTATTGAATGTATTGCAAAGTGCATTCGATCAATACTTGGTGTCCCAATATCATTGCGCTTCATATTTATCCACGTGTTCAAAAGTGGATTAAAAATAAAGGATAAAACAAGCAATAGCTGTTCTACTTTACAAACTGGACATCACTGTTAAAAACCAACCATACCTCAACCGTTTTCACTCGTAACCGTCTATTGTGGACGAGGTCTCAGACTGCGAAAGTAACAGATGTGCTGTTCGCAGAGTAAAGGTTAGATCGATTAGAAACGTGGTCAGAACCAACACGAAAGTGGCCGGAGCGGTTACAATGATTATGAAGAAATGATCTCCAATTCTGGTGCGCAGGGGGCTGATGCATCCAAGATCTGTGACCATTCCTTTCGATAAGGCAACCGTGTACGGGGCTTGACAAAGGTCTACGGATGAGGAAGAACAGTAACAGGATGGGGGTAGAACATCGGCCAGACTAACGGGCACACCTTGCGAAGAAGAATTGGTAACCCAATCTGTAAAACGTATTGCCCCACAACACTTGAGGTCAGTTTGGATCCGGTGCCAACATTCTTTGACGGTTAGCGAATACATTTTGTCTTGTGGTGGAGTTGCATCACGGGGATTAACTTTTGCTTCAACGAATAAATTTGTCACCAGAGAGGCGAAGGAACTTTGGGGACTGTGCAAACCCATGTAGTGGCTACAGGCCCAAATAAGCGTAGCCAAGTGGGCAACCAAAAGCATCACAGTGATGATAGCAACAGGTTGCAACCAACCCATTCGTTGTGAACGCAAAGTATGGGCGCAACAACCACGAAAGGTCGCGACCTCGAATTCGGGTGGCATACCGATTCCTAGTGGAGTGCTGGGATAGGATTTACTACTGATACTGAAACAGGCCGAATGGTGAACAAAAAAACGTCCAGTTGGTCCAACGGCTGTAACCAGATGACTCATTGCTCGAGGAGATTGCATCCGTTGACGGGGGCACCGACACGAACATGACACAGCAACCAAGAGAACGAGAGTAAAGACTCCAAGACATAATTGGATACAGCATATGGCGCCATGAAACCAAAACATGACAAAACTTAGGTTGAGAACAGGACAATCACGAAATCTTTCCGAGATGGCAAGCACGTTGAAGCTGAGTCCAAATGAAGCCGAAATAAGTAGAGTGAAGATGAAAGACAGATGAAAGTAAGGTAGCATGGATACACGTCTCACAAGGCTTTCTTCCATCGTGGTCCAAATGGAAATCGTTTCCCGTGTTGCTTGGGAGCTGAGGGTGTGAAAAAAAGGATGATTACTAAGAATAAATCATCTTTCATAACCTTATCACATTTGGAACCTACAAGATTATTCTGAGTGCAGGAGACGGAAATTCTTTGAGAGAAATATAACGGTCGAGACTTGATAAGGTTTCACCAAGACATCGGGTTGGAGAATAACCGCATCAAGCAACTCAAATATGGCAGAAGACTATGGAAGGAAAACTTACGCTTCCGTTCAGTAAGGCTGTCTTATCTTCTTGAGCCTTGGGAAAGTCGTTTATATTCCATAATAATACAAGTTTCCAACTTCCAACCTAACAGAGAACAACTTTCAAACCAACAGACAGATCAAAATTCAACTAGATTCGTGGCCCCCGGTAATAGTGCTTCTGAAACCTTTCGATTCAATGAACAGATGACCATATAGCGGATTCTTGGACGTTGTTATGAGCCTTCGTTTTATACGTAGTGCATTACTCATAAGGTTGCTGAAAATTCTTCGACAGCCCACGACCGGTTTCGCCCTTCTTGGGGCTCATCAGGTGGGCGCAGTCCCCAAGTTTCCATCAACTTTGTGTTCTACTTGAACCCAAATTTGACTGATTTCGATAATTACGCTCATTTGTAAATCAATTTGGTTTTGCGAGAGACTCACCTGGAACCCAGCTGAATCTGTAGCTTGTGATGTTTCCAGGCCACTGAATGTGCTGCACCAGGCCGCCTCATGTTCCAGTTGTTACGATGTTCCAGATATCGCGATACATGTATATACGTAGTGCACTACTCATAAGCCCCAAGAAGGGCGAAACTGGTCGTGGGCTGTCGAAGAATTTTCAGCAACCTCATGATTAGTACACTACCTATATACCTGTACCGCGATATCTCGAATATCGTAGCAACTGGAACATGAGGCGGCCTGGTGCAGCACATTCAGTTGCCTGGAATCATCACAAACGAGAGATTCATCTGGGTTCCAGGTGAGTCTCTCGCAAAACCAAATTTGTTTGCAAATGAGTGTATCTTTCGAAATCTTCATTTTCTTTCAGTCGATCTAGTCACGTCGATCGCTACTCAGTAAAATGGCTTCCTCGTCTCTTTTCAGAGCAGGATCAGTCTTCCGAGAATTCCGCTGTACAGTATCCTACTGTGTATCCGGTAGCCGTCAACTAAATCAGAAGTTTGCACACACAGGCAATGCATTCACCTGGGAGCAGAGCTTATCCTATGTCTCAGGAAGGAGACCAACTCGATATTTGGAAGACAAACTATAAGCAGTGAGCAGACATAACAGTGAAACGTAATTGCTTACTGCCTCATGGCAATCCTCATGTGAGTTAGTGCCGCTGATAGTCATGGTCAGTAGAGTTCACTTGTGTCCAGAGTGCTTTCTTTCATACGTGCCTACTCGCTCCCTGTTGCCACACCCAAAACAAACACCCGGGTAACCACTACGCAGTCAATAGCTGAACCACAATATCAAGTTATTTTCAACCGCCCAGAGTGTTCAGCCTTACCCACACATCTAATTCATCGATGAAACTGTGGAACCACAATTACTGCACAGCATGTTCTACCACGGTTACTGGACTGCAAGGTTTAGGGCTATCGTCTCTGTTGTGACGTGATTTACTTATCCGGTCTTTTTTGCCTGAGTGAATATTACATTCTAGTCAATTTATGTATTTTGGTGGTTTGTAACTGTCCTGCTATGAATAGAGTGCCAGTATGGATCGATTGACACCTGGGTCCTACAAACACCTATAAACACAGTTAGTGGAGACTCACATGAATCTCTCGTTTATAAAACAATCCAAGTGAATGTATTACATGTTATTGATTGTTGATCAGCTGGCTGTTGATCTGTTCGCCGAGCTTGGTAATTGGCTTGCAAACGTTTCGTCACCGTACGAGGGGACATCATCAGTGCGCAGTTGGGTGGGTCTCATGTTTCTGTTGGGGTGACATCGCAGTATGTTTTCGTGACGGACTATTCTAATCAGAAGGTCGGTGAAAACTTTGACAACCGACTGCCGGTTTCCCCCCTTCTGAGACGAAAGACAGGTTCATTATCAATTCAATCCGGTCCCCGTTAACAACAACTTAATATACATATAAGTGGGTTCTACCAACTGTTTGTAATCTGGTGTTCAGGTGGAGCATAAGGTTGGTGAAAACTCGGGGTTAAAGCTTACCTGAAGAACTCCAAAAAGGGTGAGAGCGGTAATGGTTTATCGAAGAGCTTTTATAAACCTTCTGTTAGTGGTTGTGGTCCGGAAAAGTTGTTAGCATGAAGGCGTTAGAGCCGAAGAACATGTGGACTAGAGTTCTGAATTAACAACAAGTGCGCAAGTGATGATGTGAATTTCTCAACCAAAAAGCTTTAAAGCAGAAGTTCTAACCGGAGCGAGACTCACGCAACCCGCTTCCTCCAGTCTACATTTCGCAGCTCTGATGATGGTGGTATGCACCATATGAGCTGTACCCCAAAACCCGACCACATTTCATGTGTCTTTATCCTCCAAGTTCATCGGCTTACCACTTAATAGTTAGCTAACAGTATTTCAGCCTACGGTCATTAAAAAAATCATCTTTATCGGTTCGTTGACTGCATTAAAACTCAGCAAAACTCACAGGCTAGTCACCTGACTTGATGAACTTTGTGTCACAAGTAAACTATCGTTCATCAATAAAACAAACCGATTGTTTATCAAGCGAAACTAAAGTGATATCTTCTCAATCGGTTTGAAATTTTCCACATAAGGTGAGGGGATGTTGCTTGAACTGTGTTTGGGTCATCGCTCGATTGTTCAGCTGAGACGGCCGCGAACTCTCAGTTTTGAGAAATAGAGGAAGTCTAGGAGGTCAGGTTCCGGAGTTTCCGAACACGGAAATCCGGACTGTGGATAAACATTGTTTCAAGTAGAACATAAAGTTGACGGAAACTTGGGGACTGCGCCCACCTGATGAGCCCGAAGAAGGGTGAAACCGGTCGTGGGCTGTCGAAGAATTTTCAGCAACCTTAAGAGTAGTGTATTACGTATGAACATTGTTTCAGTTGTGCAGAGCGACTTGGCTAGCATGACAAAAGACCCGTACGGGACTGATTAGTGTCGGTCGGTTTTCTGACCTCTACTAGATGTGCCAAAAGCGAAAACTTCACCATCCTTGTTCCACTTTTCGCCAGTCACTAAGGTGTGGGATCACACAGACCGTTTGATATAACTTTCGTCGTTCTGCATGCTTCACAAATTACCATCTCCTTTTAAACGCCTCTAGAACTTATCCATGGTTTATGGTTCAGTTGTTCGCAGCAAGAGCGAAGACTTTTAATGTGCACGGAGGTAATAACAGCGTAATAACAACGTAATAACAACGTAAACTCTTCTCATTTTAAAATTACTCGAAACCACATTAGACTAGCCGTCCTGGAATCAAGTTCAAAAGAAACAAGTTTCAGGTGTTTTGATTGCAGTCCCAAGTCTGTCCATCTAAAATTATGGTTTTCAGAGGGATGAGAACCACTCGCGCGCCTAACACCGTAAGTTTGTTTGCAGGATTCATGCTACTAGCTTACCTGTCAGGGTACAAAATAGACGCATACCGTAAACATACGCACGTGCCTTCCATTCACATTTCACTGCACGATGGATGTTACTCATCACTTTCAGGCTGGTTGCGACGTCGATGGATGTGCGTATGTGTGTGTGTGTGTGTGTGTGCGTAGGCACCTCTGATTGTCACTGGTTATGATGGAGCCCCGGCGGGTAACTAAGATACTTTACAGTGAAAGACGTGAACGCACAAAGAATTGTAATCTGAGTAATTCTGATGGTCTTGTTTGACGAGACTGGATCGGAACGAACGCTCGATCGATCGGTTCTGCCGGGTGGATTTGACGAGGCTCGAGTAGAGGACTCGTCTGGCTTGGAAGTCTGCATCCAGGAGCAGACAACGCTGTTTGACATACCGTGTCGAACCTTTTTTCGGAATTCGATTAGCACATATTTCTGCTAGGCCATTTTGAAGCGTCTTCAGGCTATATCACATTAATTTTTATTAACTATACCGTGATAGTGCTCTCCAGAAAAGCACATAGACAAGCCACGTGACAGAAAGAGCAACTGAACTCTTAATTCCACTGTACAACGTCACCTACCGACTTTGATGTGTGGTCCTCACAGCGCCTCACTAGTAATGTTCATTGGGCCCGAGGGCTCATCATGATGAAACTGAATGCTAGTGGTTAGTCTCCTCCAACGACTTCATATCACACCAGTCTAGTTTCGTCTAGGTAAACTGATTTAGACTTACACGCAAGCAAAAATTATTTAAAAAATAGGTGTGCTAACAGAAAACGCGAATGGAACTCGGCTGGATCTCTTGTTTGCGGTATTTTCGAAGTGAATATGTTGGGATGAGGACGGCAAACCCAGTTTTATTTGCTGCTTGACAGAAGCTCGAGGATAGAAGATTGTTGCTGTTGTCGAAAATCCTTCGACAGCCCACGATCGGTTTCGCTCTTTTTGGGGCTCATCAGGTAGGCGCAGTCGCCGAGTTTCCGTCAAACTCGGGGCAGCGTTCAGGACATTGTAGTATGTGGTACCATTGATTTGAAATCCCGAACAGATTTTCCGGATTTGGTCAGGTAGCATAATCTCCGAAATCCTGTCAGTTTCATTCGGAGCAAGACACTGAACTCAATCCTTCGTTAACGTTAAACTAATTTGCAAACGGGTGGTGGTCTGCACAAATCAGTCAGACAGATATGTCGTATAATGTTGTTGAACACCATAATCTGTTACAGCAGTAGTGCGCGAAGACCCGTCATTTCTGAGAAAACGACTAAAACAACCGTAATCGCTCTACATGCCTGCAACTAATCAGGTAACGGTGGTTCGGCCGAGAATCGATTTCTATTTAAGCCGGAATACACAGCTGGCTGGGACGTTCAACTCCAAGCCTCACGTTCTAACTATTAGGACGCGATTGATTCAGCAGAACGATTGTAAACAATAAAAAATGCATGTCGTTCGGATCATATGGTAACGGTGGCATTCAAACATTCTGAAGGCCAGGAAATGCCCATTCACAAAGACCACAAACAAGTGAATTTGGTTTTTGAGAATACAGTACGTGAGACTGTGGCCACATGCGACAGTGAGACGTCAAATAAAACACGAAGTGAATATAAATGTTGTGTGCAAATTAGTTCACGCTACGTTGGCGTGCTCAGATAACCATAGAAACGCCCGAGAACTCTGACTGAACAAACGAGACATTCAATCTCCTATTGTCTACTTGTCCAAGGATGCAATGGTTCATGAATTTGTGTCTGAGTGACTTGATTTATTTCTTTAGTGATTTTCTCAACTTCAATTGCTTCGGAAGTTTAGAAATTCATACTATCTACTAAGCAGAGTTATGACGGTTTTGAATAAAAAATCGTTCAGTTGTAAGTCCCTTTCGGTGCCTAGCTGCCATGCCACCCGAAAGAAGCACGAGGACTGGGATACTGCCAGGTTGTCCAAGCCTAGACAGGGGAAGTCGAGATGCAGAGGTCAAATTCAAACCGCGGACCTTCCGATCGGTAAATTTTCGCCCTAACCAGTGAGACATCTCGTCCACTATAACGGTTTTGGATCATTATCCGAACCGCCAAAATTACCGGGAGATTGAAATCTAATGGTCCAAGCCATTGGACAAGCAAAAAGGAATCCTTTACTAGAAAGGGACCAGTTAATTTTTCGATTGAAGATCGGAAAGCAGTTTACAACTCTATCTAACGATGCGAATGGTCTTAGACTCCCATGTCTCTAGACTGGATTGAATGAATGATTTGTTGGATATGTATATTGCAGAAGACTGCCAGCTGTCAGCAGTTAGCACGATGAGTAGGCTTCGGCAAGTTTCGGCCAAGTGTGAGTTTAGAATAGGAAAAGACGTAAATGAATTACATATCTTATTGAAATTTGGCAGATAAGCATGAATATCACTGGAACACCAATACTACTATACTGTATTTGGAAAATTGCAATTCATTTTACACTCGTACGTGGTTCAAAGTGGATGGAACCGTAGTATATGTGTGTGAGTCTCACAGTGCTGTGCTTCTACCCATGGCTCTATCCTAGGTTCCGATAGAAAGCTCTCTATCGGAATGACAGTTTCGAAAGAATGCAGCTTCTTCACCTTAACCTCCTTTGAAGCATTACCCTGTTCGAAATCCAAAAAAGTACATTTTCTTAAACATCGGTTTACCCCAAAAGAAAGCATCCGGAAGGACGGCCCTAGATCTCATAGGTCCACTTTAAACTGATGATGTTGTAAGCACAACAAATACACTAATTCGCCACATCAGTCAAGGCCCCTTGACCGGGCTTGACTTGATGGTCACTGATTCGGGACACAGCCCTTTCGTTCGTTCATTTCACAGTGGAAATACTGATGGAAGGCAACGCAGCTGAAAGACAGGATGGAAGGGTGCACGGTATCTTCGTGCTTTTCAGGCTACAAATGAAAAGAATAGCTGCTTGCGTTTTCGTACAAGAGTGCGTCTTCGTAGTAAATTACTCGGGTTACTGATTCACCTTTTGAGGGTACTCATGAAAGAAACTGATGATCATCATGCAGCACTAAGTTGCGTCGACAGAAACGCTCAAGACTACTGAATAACACGAACAGTCACTTCATATTCTTACGAAAGCCCTTTAAAAAGGCTAGGTACAGATGGCATTTCCTTGCTACCTTACAAACGGTATGTTGCGGTTCTCACCAATGTTGGTGATGTTTTCTTGTCGGGAGTGAACTAGCCGGATTACTGAAAACTCCCACTAAGTCATAGTTACTGAACAAGTTAAGAGGAGATCGGCTGGTTCTTGAGACAATCAGCAACCTGAACGGGGTATGTTTTGTGGCATTTCCCCTACGTTCCAGAAACTAGGCTGTAAGTCTGATAATAGCAGCAGTGCCCGAATCTTCGGAGGTTTTCTATTTGGCCGACAGTTTTTCAGGAGATTCTTTTTGCTTCTCTCCGCCGAACTTTCCGTAATCTATACATAAACCTAGTGTACGCCTGAAAGCAATGCATTTTCGTTATGCTACCCTACATTTCACGCCAATTATCTGACATGGACCGATGGCCAAATGTTTTAGTCCTCGGTTCCCGTATGTTAATTTTATCACCTAAAAATTTCCACGAGATATCGTATGTGGGGAAAAGGTTAGTAGTACAGTACGGTGCTCTTTTTGCTCAACGTTTACCGAATGCTCTTCACGAATGAGTTAACGAATGCTCTACTAACAAAACAATAATTTTTCTGTTCTCTATCCAGCATTTTCATCGACATGAATGCCAGTATAAAGTAGGGTGTTGTCTGCAAACAGCTGCCGCTAATCTAACACGGATAGACCTGTTTAAGCGTGTCCTTCTCAGTGAGTGCAATCCCCAGCTTAGCCATGGCGGGGCCAGTTAACTTTTACACACTCTGCTGTCACTCTCTACCGTCACCTGAGCTCAGCCACAATGATGACTCACTCGTTCCAGTTACAATCTGATATACCTCACGTGCTTACGTCAGGTAGCCATGATTTCAAGAGCCGCTTACACTGCAACCACCTTGACTGGACTGCCAGCGGCCACGTGTAACCCTTGAGTTCGCTTCGGTGGTCATATTAACGCGAGAGGATGAGTGAATTCACCATACACTTGACTTGAGTGAATTGTTTCTTTATCGAAGAGTGGTCTATGCCATTTTTTAGGTGAAGAATTCCGTCAATTCTCTTTCAAGAAAGAAATCCAGAAACACGGTAGAAAAAACTGCGCAATCTCAACTGAGTGAATGTCGTTCCCTTCGTCGTCAAACATGGATAGGACATACTACCTGGGCACGATTTCAGCCCTAGGTGGACTAGACTCACTTTCCTTTGAGATTTCATTCTTTGAGTGGAGACAGCCTACGATGAAAGGCCCAGAAGCACTGGTTCCTGGATCCTCGACTGAGGACTTCCCCATGGAAGGCCTGCCCGACATGAGAATTATTCTAACTTCTGAAGTACTTATAGTTTGTCGGAGTCAAATCTGAGAAGTGGAGACTGAGTGTCATAAGAGCAAAATTTACGATCGTGAAAGCCAATGTCACGTATACCAGAGGAGTTGTTGACGTCTGAGTTTCAAAGGTAACGGGACAATACACTTTTCACCTACATGTGATAAAACAAATGGATAAGTTTTGAATCATCGGCGAATAATGAGACTAACAACTTTATCCATGTTGGATCCTTTGAACATCCTACCATATGAGCTCTGAATTAATTGAACGCGAGTAGGGTTTGAAAATATTCATCTGAGCGAAAGAACGCTTCTTCACATCTCACGGATGATCTGAATCAACCTGTTTACTATTCAGTGAACGACAATAACGCTTTCGCATTTTCAGTCGGTGCCATACCATCGTTCCCAGGAAATTTGTTTTTGACTATGATTTCAGAGAACACTCCCACCAAGGGCCATTTGGAGTATGATATGTAGGCAGTAACTGCTACTTCGCAAGACAAGCCAGTTTTAGTGAAGCTGACCATCAAGAAAACCTTGGAACAAAATAGGGTTACGATGAAGAGGGAAACTCTCCCTAAATTTCAACGACATACTGATCTTGTTATAGTTATGATATGGTATAACGACACCCTAATTTTTACACCTGGGAATTTCCACAGATAAACGTGGCTGAACGGTGGACTGATCAGTTCGTGAGGACATTTAGACAGAAGGCAACACGGTGTAAAACAGTCCTCAGGAATTGTCAGTCGATGCAGAACGCTGTACGTATTTTCAGGAAGGGTAACATAATGGGTTTTCCCAACTTTTTACTCCACACAAGAGTTTTCGGATTTTACTTTTCATCGAACAAAATACAGATGCTGTTATATAAGAATAGTTACATTTATAAAGAAATGGGAGGTTCGCGAGATTGGTCGGTCGACAGAGACATTTGTAACTTTGTTCAAGCCAAAGCATTGCTGGCGTCACAAAACCGATAAACAATAGTCTTCTAAATGAAAACCACCCACAAAAAACGACCAAGGTGAATTTAGCTGGCTGAGGGTGGTCTTTTCCTTCAGTCGCATTAGCATATGTTAGTGGTAATAATAACGATTAATCAAGAAATATTGATTAATACTTATTTGAATAATGGCATTTCGATTGATTTTGATTTCACGGTATTATTACTTAATATCGAAATTGAAATTTCTGAAACTGCCGCAATAACCAAGGAAATTTGAGCAGTGATGTCGTGAGCCGTCTTTATTAGACAAGTGGTGTGAAATACCTTTTATAAAACCTTATGCCCCGCTCAAGAACGTTAAAGCTAGGACAACAAGGTTAAAAAGGCCATTCTAGAAGCATTTTCTGAGATGGTACAAAGCAAATCGTGCACGTGTTGCATGGCGTATATTCCCACCTTCCCGAAAATCGAGGAGCAGGAAATTGTATTCTTTTTAGTAATAGTACTAGTAAGAGACACACTAATAATAATGATAAATTAATAAACTTTGCTCTCATCGCTTCACAACAGCCCATTGGTCATAGAAACCAAAAACTCACCTCAATAATAAAAAAAACGTATGCTATCACCATAAACCCTCTATACAACCACCACTATGTTGGTAAAGTTTCAATATCACTCACAGTCTGGCGGACCTTAGTTGTCATCAGCAGCTACAGAAATCCTTCATGACTAGTTAGGATGTCTATTTTGCTAACATTTGTCCTTATGGGTTTGAGGACTGACAAAGCCGATGATTTGAGTTGAGTTTGCCTAAAAATACTAGGTAAATTCCTGGCACAAGTCTTGCGATGTATTATAACGTTTACACTCAGCTACTTTTTTAAAATACCGTTCTCACAGAGCCAATGACGGTGGGATTCTTAGAAGAAAGCTGTTTCCTTCGAACAGTTTTCAGAAGATGGGAGACAATTGAACGTACCATGAGAAAGCTTCTCTTGTTATGGGTTATTCATTTTTGTAGAGTGGGATTAATGGAATTTAATAGACTAATGTAAGATGGAGAGTGGACGCGATTCAGCAATTAAGCGATAAGCAGCAATAAAAATATCACTGATTACACAACAAAGGTGGGTAGATGGACTCAAAATTAAAACTAGTCCAAACAAATACGGAGCAATTGCTAGCAGCTTTCACGGAGCTGCACGATAGATGCGCCCGAAATTCCTCGGTGGTTTAGTGACTGGCCTTGTATTTCATAGGTCGCGGATTCAAATCTCTACGCCATCAGGAATATACACTGAGGTTGGGCCATTGTATGAGGGAAGATCGAGGTCAGTGCTTTATCCTTCGGTAGAATACTTGTCCAGAGCCAGGAGCAGGGCTGCTCAGACCAGAGTCATGTGAACGCAGACAGGGGGGTAATCAATTAATTTCGGATTTCCTAGGAAGTGGCCAGATAGTTCATATTTGCGTATAACAGTTGATTCTCTGTGACAAGGCATGCTTCCCACTGCCTTCAGGCAATAAAGCCAGTGCCCATCGCACGTAGTAGGCAGTGGAAACTGGGTTGGAAGTCCAAATGAGTTATTACAATTAGCAACTTTGGGGACAGTCTGTTGGAATTCAGACACATTGCTTATGATCCGGTCAAAAGGACTCAAATATCATGATCGAGAGATTCAGTTGAGTTCCAGGTGAGCCTTGGGTCAAAACTAAATCGGTATGCAAATGACTATAGTTCGCTAATTTCTTGCAATTTGGGTTCAATTCGAACCTAAGGTTGGCTGATACTCGATGATACCCGATGAGCTCCAAGAGGGACGAAACCGGTCATGGGCTGTCGAAGAATTTTCAGCAACTCTATGTGTAGTGTATTACTTTTATACTTCGACGCATTTTCAAGTTTCTTCACGTTTTTTTAACAGCACGTTTGATAATACTGAGTATCTTTAGGGCGGAATATATATGTATATATAGCAAATTTCGGAGCAGAAAGCTAACAGGTTAATGACGTAGGCAAAATAATGCTCGTTTTTATGTCGGATTTGGAGCATCCACTAATGTATTTCGGTTTGGATCACTTTATACGCTCATAAATTACATTTGTTTCGGTCAGGCTGTACTCTATCCTCAAGGTTCTCGCCTTCGTAATCAGATATCGCGTAGAATAAAATCGATGTAAACTTACTTTAATTCATTGTCTACCGGATATGGTTGTCGCACATTTACCAGGTTACATCGTCCATAAAGATATTTCCTTTGTGCAAATGAGTGATGTTTTGTGCGCTCACGTTTGTTCATCAGTGTCCAAAGGGGTCCAGTCACATCGCTCCTCATTGAATCGCACATGATTTCGAGTTACCGATCGCTGCGCGCACACCATTACGGCGTAGCCTGAGTCACATGAGAGAGCTTTTAGCCAGGTCAGACATTTTGATGGTGCGTAGCCAACGGAGCTGAGAAGAAACATAGCGATTTTTGTTCGTGTGTGCCTGCTTCTGATATAATAGTCTGTCATCGACCATGTTCTGAGCCCACTATGATTGGTCAAGACTGCAGTGGTAAACGATCGTCTTTTCAGTGTAACTAGTCACGTATTGATGGAAAACAGCTCGTCACATGATAAAGTTATGTACCAAAACATGCTGTCTGTGCGATCTAACTACACAAACGCCAGACCCTCAACGACTTTTGAGGACACGCCAGAGCCCGTCCACATTCACAGTTTCTACACGGCTGGATGGTTAGATGAAGAGGTGTTGTCCCATAGACTTTTTGAGGAAAATTCCGCATTTTTATTAAACGATTCGTCAGCATCATATTCGAGCAGACACCTCTTGGAAGAATTAAGATGCGCCACCAAGTGCCTTCCCCATCTATTAATTGGATTT
Organism: Clonorchis sinensis; assembly: GCA_003604175.2. NCBI lineage: Eukaryota > Metazoa > Platyhelminthes > Trematoda > Opisthorchiida > Opisthorchiidae > Clonorchis > Clonorchis sinensis. The sequence continues at coordinate 6,851,868 of CM030374.1, read as the reverse complement.
TAAACAATGCAAAACGGAAATTTCAGGCACAACAAACGCCTAATACGAGAAATATTATTTATTGCTGAGTACTCTCACAAATAATCACGAAATGAAAAGTCCAAGTGTAGTGAAATCGCAAGGAACTTCTGTTTTTCTGTTCGAATTAGCTGGGTTGAAGTTCCGGTGTCTAACCACTCCTTTGAATTGACGAATAGTTCAAACCCAAGTTAGTATTGTAACTATGGGAAAAGATAACGTGGTTTTTTGCAAGCAATCTTGACGTTGTACCACCTGCAGTTTCGTTTGCGTCATGGTTTTCCAGCACATTCCACCCACTTATATGAAGTCTTTGATACCAATAGATGGTTGCGGAAACTTGGTGCAAATCTCTTTTACCCAAATTATTATTATTATCATCACTTTATCTACAGACACTGAGTTATTATTTCTTAGTAACGTCAAAATACTATACGGCTTTGTATTGCCGACAAATGGTCTCAAATTTTGGAAATTTTCATCCGAGTAGAACAGAAAGCGTTCCGTGAATCACTACCCCCACGTATAGCCTATCAAAATCTATCCAGGAGACTTGCTTTCTTGCCTACATATAACGATTACGAAAGCTGAGAAACAGATGCAGTGTGGGATGATTTGTATAAATTTTTTCTACAATAGTACACTTACTGGTTGCCTTTTCAGACCTCCAGATTGCCCTGGCAAAGGGTACATTTGGGAAAAAAATGACCAATTTAGATCACTTCGTCTGCTCTTTGGTTGGGTTATTTTATTAAAGTTGGATGCTGCACCTCTGCAGATGTGAAACATTAAAAGCACGGAATCTTCTGATAAATGTTTGGTCTGACATCACATGATAGGGAATTCACAGTCGCAGAAGATAGCTTTAGACTGAAATTACTTTAGGAAATCCTTAGTTTTTGTATGTCTTAACACGCCAAATGCAATGGCCGGACTCAACCTCAAGCGGATTAGCAGACCAACATACAACGTAACTGATGAACAAGAATACAAAGTTTGACCACCGATCTTGTCTGGTAATCGAAAGGGATGAGTCACCACAAAGCTGATTTGTTAGTCGTTCTTCCTGGACGGCATGAAAATGGTGCTGTTGGAAACACAGTAAGCTGAATGTCTGCTACCTCAACATGGCCTGAACTTGTCCATATTTCGAGAAATACACTCATTTGCAAATCAATTTGGTTTTGCGAGAGACTCACCTGAAATCCAGCTGAATCTCCCGTTTGTGATGTTTCCAAGCAACTGAATGTAGAAATATAGAAAGCAAGGACATATCATTCCCAAACGTAGTTGCAGAAGGAAGGGAAGAAAGAAGGCAGAAACCCAACCTGCTCAAATACAGTGACAGTTTTAGCCAACGTTTTCACCGCCCAAGTCACCCATCATCCGCTGCCAAGTTGTCACTTTCGTCGTATTTTAATGGACGCGGTTACCCGACAGGTGGTCTGATTTTAATTTTTGGGCCGTTAGTAGCTGTTACGGTAGTCCTTATCGCTATGGTACAGTTTCTGCACGTGTAGATCTTCCCATGTTCTCCATTTTTGTAGCAATGCAGGATGTCTCACACAAATGATCACGAGGAGGCGACGTACCTCGCCGGAATGTCGGCGTCTAACGAGATCTCCTGTCACTTAAGCGAGCTGTTGGTGACCAAATTCAAGTTTGGTTTGTGATGTGTGGCGAGCAAGATCAGTGCTTATGGAAGTTGCTTTTTATGTGTGCATGAACTGCTACGTCGCCGGAGGTGACTTTCGGGGACCGGAACACACGTGGCGCGCAACATGGAGTGAGTTAGGCTTGACTTCTCAGCAATACGGGATACCGGTTTGTACAACACAACCATCACCGGGTTTGGCAGTCCGGTTGTCCCTGAATGAATTTGTGGACCACTTTTCGGTGTGCTAAGAAAAGGATGGGATTATATCGTATGCACCTTAGTTATAACGCTTTGAATTGTTGAGTTCTTCGGTAAGGGTTTCGAAATTTACCTACTAAACGCACATGAATATACATAGATGAGGAGTGAACTACTCCTCTGGATCATAACTTATCACGATCTATTTGTTTGTTACTTATTGAAACAAGGCTACATGCCACTAGCACGAAAGTGACAACGAATGCTTCCTTCTACCGATGCCAATAACAACGGCAATTTGCTAACACAAGAGCAGATAACTACAGTACATGCTTGGAATTCGCTCCCGATCAATTCGACTGCTATTGGCTGGGGCAAGTTGAATAAGAATCCAGTGAGAGACTCATTTACTAGGACGTGCAAGCCACTCATTCTGGTAGAATGAATTGTACGATGACGAGAATAACACCCAATAAAATTATCCTGGTGAATGAAGAAAATCAGCTGACGGGAATTTGATGATCGCAATTTCAGAACAATAGTCTTCTCATTGTAGTCATCGTCTAGCACCTCCCATGGCAAACCTAGACAGCGCGATGGGTGCGACAGGTAGACATCTGTGCACGTGCTTCTCTTCAGCAGACTCTGAGAGATGGGTGTACCTGTGCAACGCCTTCTAGTACCTTATGCACCTCTAATAGTCATTGGATACCCTCCTTTAAGCTGATTGGACTATCTTGTTATCTTTCGATACGAGTCACTCACATGGATTTAGTATAGCCCAAGAGCGTGCACGAGGAGCATATGTGGTGAACAGATCTGGCGCTGTATTTGTACCACTTTGATAACCCTTGGGGCCCTAACTATAGGAGAGCGGGATTTATGCCGGCCTATTTGTCTTCATACGAGAAGAAGTACGTGGCTTTTTACCAGCTCATACCAGTCCATCTGTAAACTGGTTTTACTGCCTTCTTAGCTCTAGGCTGTCTCAAACAATGTCTGAAGCACATCTTGGAACCCTCTCATACCTCGCAGCAGACCAGTCTAGTCACGATTATCTATGAGTTTTCATAATTTACTGTGTCGTGTTCTTTTGCTCTGCGTGACGATAGGGGAACCCGCCTAGTTTGTTTTGTTCGTCTCAGGTAGAGTGGGACGAACACTGAAGTTTGTCACAATTCCAGACTTTAGTTATTTGGGTGTGTGCAGTGGTTGTTGCACACGCGCACAATTTTGGCGCAAATGAAGGCTACTAGAACTTATAATCTAGGTTTGAAAAAGCAGGAATGCTTGGCACAAGAAGGCTTCAAGAAGGTTGTTTGAAGTGTAAAACTGACAGAACTGACTTTCCTCAACCATAATACAATAAAAATAGAAAACCCAATCAGGCTTAACTTGGGGCGTGTGGTCTGGGTTCGGAACATGTGCAAACTAAACCCGTGAGTTCAGTTTTCGAGTTCTTACCATCTGGACCCTCAAGCATTCCATCCTAACAATCTGGACACAGAATACCAAGCTCGCTTTCTGTAATCGTCATTGTACAAATTACATAGATCATTGGAAGTGTGTATGCGCGCATCGGTAAAATCCGTACATATTATGCGAGATGGTTAATCGGCTTGGTTCGACGTGACACAAGCCGGAAGCAAGCAGCGGCTCAGTGTTTTTCTTACTGTCGTATGTTATATAATTCAATGCTTAACCCATCATAAAAAGAAAATTCCATTGAGGTTCTTCTGATTTCCAAATGCGTCAATAACTCTAGTTCTATAGTTTGCTATTCAGTCCAACGTCGTTACCTGCCTCTGCGCTATCCATTAGCCTTGCTCCTCTGTTTTTCCAGCTACCAAAGGTTTGTTTACCTCCGTTTTGTGGTCATCGAATCTTCAGTTCCTACTTCAACTGCTTTGTGTGGGTCTAATCTGGTTGTATTCAAAAGGTATTCTACCCACCGACAATTGTGTGATTGAACGGCCTTCATACCATCAGTCAAGCATGTGGATACTATCTGAGTGAAGGAAGAATATGCTCTACCAGAAATGTTGTATGTGGTTTCTATCTTTCCCTCACCTAGTTCAGTCGCGTTTGCTGCATTGTTAAGTATGAGAAACCCGAATCGTTTGGGCTGGGTGAGAAGATCCATGGACTGTCCATTCCCCTGTTCCTCTGAAGGCAATATCATCAAGGATTCATCCCCTGTCATGGTAATCTGTATGAAACCACTAAAACTGGAATACAAAAATACACCAGGAAAATGGAAGTGGGCGGTGCACGCAGGCGCAAGCTGCGTGGCACGTACAATTGGCATTCAGACCTGTGCACTGTCCGGAACCTACAGTTCCCTATACAGTGGACGCATGATTGGAACAAAAATTGGACGAATTAAAACAGGTAGTCACTGATGATTATCAGGTAAGGGGGTGCTAGTTACGAACACAACATTTGACATATTTGTATCAAAAAATGTCGTTACAGCTTTGCTTCCAAATGCACAGAAGACAGAAAGTATTGCTTTGGGTTCTGATTGGGTGCGAAACGCACTGATAAAATCGATTGTCAACACAGCTGCGTCCCATAAGAACGATGTTCACAAGTTCAACCAATGAGGTTCTAAAGTAATGTTTATCGTATTATCAAGCATGAGGGATATTTGCGAGTAAAGTATTTCTAATTTGTGCAGTTCTCTTGGGTCAAGCGAATCCGAGCCGTCGAACGCACAAAAAGGAAATATTCTGGTATGTCAAAAAGTGAACCCTTTGCTGACCAGCCCTCTGGATGTGGTTTTGGGAAACTCAATGATATGATGCAAACCCTGTCTGAGAATGTGATGAAAAGCCCTTTAGACTGCTTGCAATCAGATAACAAGTATCTGGGAGTTGAAGTGATCGTACTTTTAGTTTGGGCGTCAGACGTGGTTGGAAATGCTTCCAACTCCCCTGTGTTGGAAATACATAAGGAAATCTAATATCAGGTACTCAGCGAAGAGTCAAGTGGGACGAGTAGTATGTGTTTTTTAATCATGAATGAGAGAATGTGGTAAGTCGAAATTCATGCTCCACAGTTCGGCTGGCTTGTTATTGGCGAGACTTGGGAGAAGAAAGTATTCACACAAGCCGAATTCACGATGGTGACGAGGGGACTTCTTCGAGAGGAAGAGTGATCTGAGCATAATAGACAGGGAGGTAAAGATCAATTTGGACTTTTATCAATCATTCTGCATCATCTTTCTGAGAAGAGCAAGTTAATTAAATCAGTGCGGCTCTGCGTTAGTCCCCTTTGTCCGTTCACCGAAATTACGGTTCCTGTGTTGGAATATTCGATTACCAGACTGACCCGCACGCAGTCCGACTATTCCCTCTATCAAAACCTGTGCAAGAAATAATGGTGAGCGGCGTACAAAGGACCCCCAGTACTGTTGGAGAAGTAAATTAAGAAATCTTGAATGCGCGGCTTAGTTTGAAAGCTGAACGAGTGTAAAATTTAATCACAAACATATCAAAAGACCGAGCCTTGTTGGTCAAGTTCATAAGACGTTTCACGTTATGACTGTGTCGAGTTGGGGATAATCTTGCATTTTGTGAGCATCTTTAGTACTGTGTCCAGAGTTGTCACATTCCACAAACAATCACTGTAGATGACTCACTTTGAAAATATGAATGTACTCAGTTTAAAATGAGCGAAAAAAACAGAAGAAAAGGGCTTTTCTTTGTTTTAAATCGTCGCGTATTCCAGCTGGAAAAGCTACCCCTACTGGACTGCAACGATCATTCTGGTCAAAAGGGGAATACTTTCAAAAGACTGTGCAAAACCGTTACAAACGTATGGAGCAAATAAAACCCACTAGCAACCATGACCATGGAAAATTTATTTGAAATGATTACTGGCCGAATGATCTTCTGTAAACTAGATTTTGCGGATGCTTACCTTCTGTTAATTTAGTGTTCACAAGGTTCTTTGGACCATACACCTCTCCTAATTTATCGGAGGCCATCAGCCCTTTCCGAAAAAGGGTGCGGCGACCACCAGAAGACGTTACTCGTGAGCAGTAGGCGAGGAATCCGTCGTATTCCAAAAAGATTCCTACCATTGTTGGTATCATTGAACCAGATGCGAGAACTTTGGTGTTTTAGTCTCTCATCACATTGGAACGATACGGATGCGAATTCATTCCAACTATATTGTTCATAGTGATCATATTTTTACATTTATATTTGATCATCGATGATGCTGTGAAAAATTCAAGTTGTCCAAAGCATCACATAAAACTGATGTTTGTGGGCAAAATATACCAGCAAAGACGTAAAAACTGGGATCACTGCAGAATCCGTGTGCCGGTTTACATCTGACAACAGCGACGACGACGATGTTGACGTCGGCTCTTCTAACAGCACGAGTAAACGCAAATCGGCTGTCTGTGAATGAAAGTGACAAAGGCATCACTGCAAAAGCTGTTGTAAAGTTTAAGATCAGGTAGAATGAATAAAATTTGGCATTTTGAAATGAGGATTGAATTGCGCTTTAATGCATTCCAACTTTGATCCCCCACACAGCGAAATAATTAAATTGAAAAAACAAACGTGAGTGTCATGACTGGAACAAGTTGAAGATTGCAGTTTGTGATTGTAGCTGGTCGAATCTGAGCTGCTGTTCTTTTTCCGTACAGATTACGTTATTCGGGTCACTGTCACGTCCTCTCGTCTAACGGCTGACCGAATTCTAAAGATGGCACAGGTTTAGTTTAGAAGTGAGTCAAGAGCGGATGCGGCCACTTTAAGCGAAGGAAAAACCGTCCAGATTTTCGGAGACCCAAACATAAGCTCAAAGCAAACTGTGATTTCAAAGTATGCAGGCGTGGTTTAGCCTCGGGATGGCCCTCTACGCCGCGTATTCGAGACATGAAATACGGATTTTTGGTTTAAAAACTGTACACTGTAAACGAATTAGCTAGCTACGGGCCACCCCACTCCCTCATAAACTTCTTTCCTTTATAAGTGTTGGTAGAACCACCAAATTGTGGTCATCTGGCTTGAGCATTTGAGTCGGTGGGTTCAGCGCAATTGGTCTAGTTTAGCATCGAATGTCCGGGTTGAGTGCATGAGTAGCGGTGAGGCAGAACGACCAATGTACGCTGACTATCGTGGTGTTGAAGTGCGTGAGTAGCGGTGAGGCAGAATGACCAATGTACGCTGACTATCGTGGTGTTGAGCCGTGATGAGCGGAGTTCTGGTGATCCTAACTTTAGACTTACCTTAACTGGAGTTAGCAAGGATGACCTCGATGCCACGTAGAAAGGCCTGCTGAATAACACGATAAGGGATGAACGTCTAGCATAGAAACCACTAGTGTTTTTGATTCACTGAGTGATTTCGATCATTACTGCCCACCACATCTCACAGTCACACCTGACGAAGGGCTGTGGGTGGTGTTCAGACAGACCTACGGTAAACAACTGATGCTCGATGAGATAGCAAACAAAGCAGTGTTACACTGTGGGGCACAGCTCAAAAGAAAATCTTGACCGTGGTAATGGATTCGAAGATTATTTGGAAGATGAACATCCATCGAAATTAGGGTCTGGGGCATTTACTGATGGACTAGTACATGCTGAGTAGTGTTGTGAGGTAAAGTAATGTGATTTTTTTCATCCTTCGGAGTTCAGTATTAACACGGTCTCCAAGCGAGATACCACAGCTGATGAAGTGTTGAAATATGCCTTGTGACTGTGCTGTAATTTTCGAGGTAGCGTCGCAAGGAGAGTTCACAGCAGCCTACTGATCGCCTACAATCATTTCATTTTGAAAACGACAGGAATGAACCATATAGTAGGGAACGCTGACGAGTAAACTGAAAAAATCTCACCTATCCCAGCTGTGCGCGAGTCCAGTAAGATATATATACGTATATATATACATATATATGACTAGCCAGAACAGCCTATGAATTTTATGGACGCATCTGTAAATTGCCGTCAGTAATTCTCTGAACTTCCTAATGCTTATGCTTACAGCGGAGCTAGAAGTGAACTTCTGTGATCATCGTTTTTTATATTCGGAGCAGTTTATTCGTTAGCTATAGACACCAATGTTCACATATTTCGGGGTTATCTTGTGTATTGTGCAGGCTGCCTGGCAACCCTTCGCATAATGAGGTAGAAAATGATCGCCCAGCTGTAAAACTCTTTCGGTGCATAGGTGCCATGCCACCAGAATGAAGGTTGATGGTCGAGCTACTGCCAGGTTGCCCAAGTCTAGATGGAAGCAGTCGAGATGTGGAGGTCGGTTTGGAACAAGGGACCTGCCTTTCAGTAAGTTCGCGCTTTAGTCACTCAGCGGTCTTGCGTTCCCTTTGTTCACAGCTGTCTGGAAATCCCCATATTATCTGGCAACAATGAGCTATCATTTGGGTACTCTATTAGCTTTATATCTTCCCCATACTGTTTGTTCTCCGTTTTTTCCCTCGGGTTCACAACTGACGCAGGACATTCAGCTGGTTGTGCGTACGGTACAGCACAAACCGAGAGCAACAATACCCACTTTGAGCGTTCGATATGAAAAGCAACTCCGTAATTGTGTGACAGCCCATTATGCTAGAAACTGGCGGCATTCATTACCCAGGTACTATTCAAACCCCCCTCGACTATAAAAGTTTTCATTTTTTCTGGAAGTTTTTTTAGCTTACACTGAGAACAAATGCCTGCGATCCAGTTTATTAGCTGGTATTAAATAAACCTTTCAAGAACTGCTAATCCGATGGTGACCATTTTGTTCAATTTTGTGTATGAGATATGACACCGCGTGTTTACAAATCAGCAAAAGGTTTAGAATAATCGATATGGCAAATGAAGGAAGTATCTAAAGGAATCATTCATGGTATTTTTTATAAAGTACTCACCTAGAAGAGGAAAGTATTACGCACTGCGAACTCTTAGCAGAGAAGCGACGGATACAACAGAACCAAATAGAAGTTCTAATCTACTTACTAAGGGTAAACATTTTGGTGCAAGTCTTATATGCTGCCGACCGAGGTTCACTGGTTGGGCGTCGTGTTAAAAAGCCGGTGTCATGAGCGATGTTGTTTGACCTTCCTCCAAAATTATGAGAGCCTTCTTCATTGGTCACGGTTGAGCGCCATTTGGTGGAAAATGTTACACTCAATACACGGAATGACGGTTAGGAAGGTGAAGCATAGGATGAGATAATGCACGATAACTCGACAGTCAGCGAGCACTCACTGATTACCAGGATAATTGTTATTATTACCACTATTACTAGTTGAAGGAAGCTACGGAAACTGGATGACGGGTCTCGGAGCAAACACTGAGAAATAGGTACAGTTGATACGCAACTGCAAGCGAAGATGGACAGTCAACATAATCTTGACTGTAGAGAGTTAGGAGCAAAAACCCTGGGGAATGAGCAGACAGGAAGATAAGTGGCGCTATACCAAACAGGCGTAAATCACGCTACTCATGAGTAGTCAGAACAAAGGGGAAAAATAATTGCTGGTCGTTGGTGTTTCAGAGGAGGAATCGACAATATTTTGAACTTCGTACCAACCCAAACATGGGGTGCATTCCGCTGAAGAATGTCAGGAACGGGAGATTTAGCTAGTATTCCGTCGAATCTTCAGTAAAAACTAAATTGGTATACAATTGAGTGCATTTCGCTTATTAAACCGGTTCGAAAAACTCGTCATTCCTTTATGAATCGCTTTTCCTGAGGAAACATAACCGATAAAGATAGCCGCTCGTAACAGGTAAGCAAAAGCTGTTGCACATTATGACCACTGAAGACCGACTTATCGCAAACCCCGTTGTTAAAGGTCGACATGCCGTCAGATGTTCAGTAAGCTGCACCACCTAAAATTCCATTTCAAAACAGCTGGCGTTTCCCACGATATTCAGTCCGCAACAGTCGCACATATCCATTTACATTCACGCAAACTTCTCTTCTTTATAGCACATTGGAGAACATTGGTGAGCATGTCAAGTCTGGATGGGTTGGCGGTCAGCTGGTCCAGTTGAGTCCGTTTATTACCTCCTCTGTTGGTAAGTTACCCAGTCGATCTAGTTATGGCGGATACTGTGTATTTCTGACAGCGGGTTTCGATCTCTTGTAGGATATTGTAAATCGCTTGTCATCTTTGAAAACTACTTGGTATGTCGATTGGAAATGGTCCAGGATTACATTTTCTTTATAACGTTTAAAAAGTTATCCGGAGTTTGAGTTTGAAACGCATGTAAATTTTCTGGAATTTTAAATATTTCTTGTGGATTCCATCTCGTTGCCTTATTCATAGTCATTCATCAGCTTAAAGAGAGCTCCTACGTGATTGTGAACACCAACATATTTAAGAGTTGCGTACAAAACCGTAATTTCTAGGGAAGTATCTGAGTCTGTCAATAAGTTAGGACCAGAAGCTTTTTTTGTAGATCCTCAACGCTGCATAACTGTGACCGTCAGCCGCTTTCCCAGACCACCGAAGAAGGAAGCCTACCGATGTGAGGGTGTAATTGCTGGTGAGACGTGAGGGTAATATACGTTTGCAGTTCAAAGCTCCACACTTATGGCTAATCGATGGTTGAATTAGGAGTTACTGAGCAGTTATGGTGTCTTCGTTCATTGTCGTCAGCTTCTCAGACGATATCCGGGAAAGTTCAGGAAGAAGCCTGAAAACATTTGGTTCAACAAACCTTGCGCAAGTGAGTTCTTCACGTTTTCGTCCGACTGCTTGCAACCGCTGTGTTTGCCTTCGCAATAGACAATCTCACATCCGCGTACATCCTGCCTTCTGCCGATATGTAAACGTATTTGGAAAGAATTCTCATTGATGATTGCATTTGCGTTATTTCGGTAATCCAGAAAAAGCATGAGTTAACTTTCCCCATTTCACGTCTGAACGGTTTTGATCATACCAGAGTCAGAAACCAGGGTTTAGGAACGGTGCTGCTTTTGAGGAGGTAGTGTTATTACATGCATCTAGCCTAAAAGAGAAGGCGCACTAAGGTCAAAGGAACTGGCAAAGGAACTTCCACTATTTTGCTGCAAGTTCGTCTCCTCATTGTTTGAACCGTCTGGACAAGTACCTACTTATCTCTGCATTCCGCTTCGTCGATTTGTTTTGTAGACAAGACAGTTTCACTCCATCTATATGGGCAGTGATATTAGTTTTTGTTGAATATTTAGTCACTTGTTTTGCGGTAATTGACTTTTACGGCGGGATACTTCTACGTCACAGCTATTCAATAATGTTACCACCCCCGAAAGGAGATTAGGTGTGCACAGACTTAGTTCCGATTGCAGAAACAAATATCGTATGCGAGACTGATACTACAATTTCGGCTGCATTTTAGAGCTATAGAACAACCGTGAGTGTGACGAAAAAGCCGATGCAAAAGTCAAAATTGCACTTTTAGGACAAGGCTAATGCAGTCGTTGCCGTGACTGTATCTGCCTGCTGCTTGAGTGGCTACAGCAACCGTGCCTACCCATCAAACGTGACACTATGTAGGCCTCTTGATGCTCAAGACACGCCCTAGAAACCACGTTTAAAAGTCTCGAATGCACAAGTGTCCTGTTTACGAAGCGGCTCAGTTTCACACTCTGAAATGGGTACTAGAAAGATCGATACCTTGCATACGTAGATTCTTGGAAAACAAGGTTTTAAACCAGTTAGTAAACAGAACAGAATTGGCATTGTCCTGTGGGTTTGTGGCATAAGGATAACTTTCTAGTACAGTTCTCTTAGCCATCCAAGTACTTGTGACACTCCACAATGACAGCTGATTCTCCGCGTTTAATTTTTTGTCTTTTTATAACTTTAAACAACTAACTGTGCTTGTTTCATTTTTCACGTTTTTAATTAATTTATCAGCCTGCTATCATAACATTTTCTCCACATAATAAATGACAGGATCCACTACCACTCCGTCAGTGCAATCATCTGGCGCTGTCACAATGGCACGTTGGGTGCGTATATGTGCTAGCAAAACAATGTCAGTGTCGATATTCACACTAGGGGCGAAAATGTTTCGTGAATTTGGGACCCTTGTCCAATAGGTTCATGCAAACCTCACGATGAATAAATCCCGAAACTCTGGAGAAGTTTTCTCTTTTGGATCATGTTGCCGGTTGTGATATCTCATGTCATGCAACTTCCGGCTATTTTATACACTCGTAATTAAAAACCAAAGGTTTCAATACTACTCATGAGGTCGGTGCAAACTCAGGATAGTTCAGTGTTGCGTTCGGCTTTCTTACTGAGCTCCCTAAAAGAACGAGACAACTGGCGGCTATCAATGACTTTATGAATAGTCTTGAAACACTTATATCTTGAATATCGTTCCAACTGAGACATGAGGCGGCCTTGTGCAGCACATTTAGTTGCACAACTAGAAATTCAACTGCGTCTCTGATCAACACGAGGTTTATCTCGAAACGGGTGTTTTTCGAAAGTAAACCCTGTATGTTTCCACGTGATAGATCATGCACAAATACTGGAAGGGCACAATTTGCCGTGGTTTCGAGTTCAGGCATTGCGTATTTCGTCTTTGAATAAATTAAAACAATTTTCTGATGGATTAGACACGATTCAAGTTCTGAACCAATTTGTCAGCTTCTAGTTACAATAGTTTTTCCCATTAAATTGAGGAAAGAATCTGTCGTCTTTCTGTCAGCCTGCGCCTTAATTCATTCAACCACAGTTAACGCTGTCATCCGTTCAAGAATTGATTAGTTTTCACCGTTGCGAACCATAGCGGAGGCCGACAAAACAAGGATTTCCAGCGTTGAGTTAGGCAACTGTCTTCGTCAGGTTAAAGTGCTTCTAGACTTTGCTCACCTCTCTATTATGTAAGAATTTGACCACCTGGTGACTAACCATATAAGATATTGCCATTGACCTGTCATCCAGATTAGACTCTACAAGAGTCTCATGTAGATGACTGTTTGGTATCGACAGGTTCACCAAACATACTTGCCCACAAAAAAAATTTTAGTAAGAAGGGAGTGGTTCTCAATGGGGAACTCATCGGACCCCAACTACATGCTTTTCGAAAACATCCGGTCGAGTTCAGGCCCTTGGCTTGCTAATTAACAGAACGGCTGCTAACTAGCCCGTTGGGATCAACCATTGATCAACAGATGCGCTGCCCGCAGGGTAAAAGACCGAAAGTTAGCAACTGTCACTGTTCCTATGTCCACATGTTTGTTTCCAATACGGATGAGTCTGCTCGCTCGACTGTGTTTGATAAGATTCGAACACGATTTCAATCCTTGGACAGTTGTAAGTTTACTTCGACAAATCTTAAATTGTCCCTAATCTTCAACCCAGAGCCAGATTTACAACTCCTGTAGAAAGTATCGCTTAAGTAGCACTTCATCAGTGCTGCAAAATGACCGAACTCGGTAACTTTTCAGTTTTCTTGGGGGTCTTTTAGGATGGTATACGGAAGGGATATTCGAATGGGAGGTCTTTACAATCTAAAACAAAACCAAGCAAGTGGTGAAATCGGGTGTCATCCACCACGCTAAAAACTGAAGGACTTTACTTTGGAGTAACAGTTAGCGCTTTCGCAAATTTGAAGGAAAAAGCTTGGAAACAAGGGCAACTGACGGGTTAGACCAATAAAAATGATGGTGCAACCTGTTATTTTTGCGGGTTTCCTCGGCTTCCACCAATCACATCCTGTAGAAACTCGCCCAACGAAACGGGGGGTAAATAACTTATCGCTGCAAAGTGCTTGGTGCAATCAGTAGTGTTAAAAAGCAAAACAGTAGCAAACAACAGGTCCATGTCAACTTGCTGTGTGGTCATTTTACCGACTACCTTAAGGCGGATGCTAGAAATACCACCTAAAGTCAGTCTAGGGAGTTCCCGAATTTCCGAATACTGGAAATGAATATAGTTTATTCAGCAACAACGTACTTATTCTGCTTCAATATCAATAATCAGAGAATCGGTCGAAATTCATCGATTGACAATTTCGGATCATATACAGTGATTTCCGCAACAAAAACTTATCAGAATTAAGGGAACTCCTTTTAAGAGAGAATACCCTCCAGAAATGGCGAAATTTATTGAAGTCGGTGGCTTATCTTGGCAAGTTGCTATCCGAGCCAGTCTGTCTCCCTAGATAACCCAGTTTTCTTGCAAAGGAGAATGACCGAATTCAAAACTTGAATAGCCAAACCAAATGGAAACACGTTCACTTTTCTAGTTTTTCTTGTTTATGACAATAAGGATAAGCCATTACGTGGACTGTTCGGACGCCCACCCTGAATAAACCCAATGTAGGTCGATAGTGAAAGCCGATTTAGTCATGAGAGAGAATAATTTCGCCCTTAAAAAACACCCTCAAAGAGATTTGTTGGGGTTAGTAGAAACTCGAGTCTGAGTTTTCGCCATTCACCGAGCACAACCTCACTAAATTTCTCACAGATAAGGGAAACGCCTTCTCGACAAGAATCGATTATCGATAATTTTAGGATAAATACTGTATATGTGCGTATTGGAGCAAAAGATCACGACTTTCTGTGTGAGGTTTGTTTATTTAAGGCAGTGTTTACAACTTATCAGTTGGGACTGACAGTTGATTTGAGAACATCAGGGAGGGGGTAAACGAAATGGTAACCTACAGTCATATCTATTCAATCTCCTCAAACGCGATTACGTTCTCTGGAAATTGAGAGCGAAAGATAGCAGGTTCAGTTAAGTCCATTCATGTAGACTGCAACTGATTGTCTAGGACCCATCACAAGAAATTGACAGTCTAGCTCAAACCAATGCAGAGTCACAACCATCGGTCTGCATATTGGAATACGCCACTTTTGAACTTTAAGGCATCACCACGTCAAAATATTTAGACCGTCTCAGCTCACCTGATTTTCGCGCGAAGAGCAGAGTGAAGGAATTGTGTGTCTTATTCGTGTGTGGTTTTCAAACCGAGTGAAGCTTTCACATTGCTGCAACCCGATTTGATTTTACCGGTTGTCGACTTTCTGTCGTGCTTCTGAATAAATTCACTTCTATAAGTCGTACATAAGGGCGAGATGGCTCAAGTGGTTAGAGCGCGAATCTACTGACCGGAAGGTCCGTGGTTAGAAACCGACTTCTGCCTCTCGACTTCCCCCGTCTGGGCTTGGACGACCTGGCAGTATCCCAGCCCTCGTGCTTCCTTCTGGTCCCACATCAGCCAGGTACCGAAAGGCAGTTACAGTCGGATGACTCTTTTAAGGTCATAAGATATCGTATCTTCCTCTGGGGGGGGGGCGCATTTGGGTAGATGGAGGACAAATTCATTGTAACACTATGGATAACTTTCAATCCAAGTTCATCGGTGTTTAAAAAAATAGTTGTCGTCTTTCACACAACGTGTCATCTTTTAACTTTCTTCGTACATTCTTTAAGTACAAATTCGTGAGCATTATGTCTGATGGGGTTTGTATATTTGTTGTTGTGGTCTCGATAAAGGACTGAGTGTGCAGCTGCTATAGTTTCATCTCAGGACGGCACTAATTACTTGCATCGCCAGTCATGCACTAACATATATGGTACTTTCCTCTTATGGCTAAAACTGCATATAAAGCCTGTTAAACTGTGTACTCATCTTTCCTGCTTGCTGTTGATGCGAATAAAGGGTAACTGTGAGTAACGCTCGTCTAAGGAAGCTGAATCGGTTTCTAGAGATAGGCTGCTTCTGGACAGTCAGCTCCGATAGGAGAAGATTGAATTGCGCAATTTGGCAACCATGGCTTTAGATTCATCGTTAGGGTGCTTAGTGAGCTTACCAGTAAGATACGGCAGGTACGGTCATTTGTTACAAGTTACATCCCTTACTACGGTCCGGAAGCACCTGATAGTCAGCAGCTTTTGGACCTGGCAGTTGGGTACGCAATACTTACCGATACACAGACACATTTCAGGCAGTAGCACTTGTGCCTTAATGCGTACATGGCTTTAAGTTTTAAGGGAATATAAAGACTGGCAATGCTGTGGAATATAGGTAGCTCGGGTGCGCTGATCGATTGTTGGTCTGTTCGCCGAGCTTGGCAGTTGGATTGCAAACGCTTCACCACCAATCGAGGTGACATCGTCAGTGCGGGGTTGAGTGGGTGTGACGAGTGGGTGACGATGTCACCTCGATTGGTGGTGAAGCGTTTGCAATCCAACTGCCAAGCTCGGCGAACAGACCAACAATCGAACATAAAGACTAGTAGGAAATATCTACTAGGAACTATCCTTAGGTTTTGATGCGTTCCGACTGAATGCACTAGAAAACCCAACCCAACCTGTCCAACTGCTTCTGCGAACTATACGTATATAATATGCTACAACATCCTAGTTGGGCATCCGGAGGAGCTAACTCCCTTTCAACAAAGAAACTTCGACCCCATTTTCGTCAAAAATGAGCACATGTACTTCGAAAGGGCTACAGTGTGAACATCCTGTCATTTGTGAGAAGCCTTTTTCATTTCTTCACAAGGTCAAAGAAAAACTACATCTCTAAAGCTGAGAACTACTGGAACAGGTGTTTTTCTACCTACGGAGAAACTACTAGTTACAAGTTGCTGGTTTATTCCGGCCCCATGCAGAACAATGCATCTGAAAGGGGAAGATGAGGCTGATGGAGGCAGTTGGGCGTCTTGGCGTTTCTCGCTAAAATAAACCATCACTGAAGAAAACACTGCTGGTTTCTTTCTAAATGACCGTTCTTCCCGTAATATGAATTGGACTTTATTATCAAAGCCGCCGGTGGACAGTCCAGCACCATAAATTTTGCCGGAATAATCGATGTCACGTTTCAGGATATGCGTGGGGTAAGTAAAGCTAACACGGTTTCGCTGATGTACTTGGTTGGAAACGCGATCCAAAAGGGTCTGGTTTCCCGTAGAAGCGCAACCCACGAAAACGGAATACTGAGTTAATTCCCCCAGATTTTATGCTCCCTTCTCGGATCATTCCACTTGCCCGTAAGAGAATTTATATTTATTAGAAAGTATTTAGAACAAATCTTTTGGCCTAGAATTACGTGAAGGTCAATTGGGTGCACTTTCAAGGGTGTTTGGTTGACGAGAGGCGAAAAAAGAGTCTAGGGGACTTAAAATGATATGGATGAGCTATAAAGTCATCCAAGAACGGAAGTACCTCACAGCGTTTGAATCAGTCATTGTAGCTAGCCATCTGGCTCAGTATCAACGAAAAACAAAATGACGAATTCGAAACAGCCATTAAAAACCCTCTAATTAATAGCCGACCACGATAGATTTGTTAAAAAGTGTTCCAGCGACCGGCGAAAATTATAGAGCAAAGTAATTCTGCGGCTTTTCCGCGATACACAACGCAAGACAGCAAACTTATAATTGCTTGAAAGTGACATATTCTCCATGTATCCGGTTTTCGGGAAGACGCTCGTGTCCCAAAGAACAGTCATAGTGTGCTTGAGACTATCCTCTGCTTCCAGAATGCTTGATAGTATTTTAACTTTTTGGGAGCCAGTACCGAAACAAGTGTATTCAGTTATTCTATATGACAGTATGGAGTGTGTCCAATCAATCAATCAATCAATCAAAAATTTCCTGCATATGTGTGTGTAGTGCAGCTGTAATGAGGTTAAAACTAATGTAGCCGGATATGCAGCTAATCAGACAGTAAGTTAAAAAAGAACCCTGAGTTTCGCTTTAATTATCATTATTTTTTAATGGGAATTTTGCAGTACCCATGCTAATGAGATGAATTAGTCGTTTAATTAGCCGAGTTGCTTAAGGTGGCTATAGCCTCAACTAATTGGCTTGCAATCGACCATAACTTGCTGGGTTACAGCGACCTTGTGAAGACAAAATTAATTTCGATGCAGAACAAGAAGGGCCGTAACGAAAAGTTGTCCACTATGTTTCCGATGCATACGCGTCCCAATGTGTAGACAAAATGCTTTTGACCGAGCACTTCGTTTGAAAAGATAGCAAGACAAAACGTTGACCATCAGCAAATTGGTCAACGAGACCTGGTGACCTTACGCGCACTCCAAGAGAAAAACAGTCAATTTTCTCTGATCTGATTTACTTGTAAAACTGGTACAAAATAGAGCAGCACACCATTTTTCTCCTTGAGATACACCACAACAGCGTGGTTTCTATAGTTTGGGTTTAGAATGTGGACAGAAACTCGAACCTAAGCAAAGATGAACATTCAGTTGACAGAAGAAAACAAGGTTGTGTCACATCTGCAGGGCAAACTGAAGCTGCTAATTTGCGATTCGTTCATATTCCTTATTGTCGTCTTGAATAGGATTTTTCATTCATTACATTGAACGTTCAGTTACCTCCATTCTTGTCGGTGGGACTGAGTTAATGTTGGTCAGCAAGGGACAAGTCTGGTAGGAAATCGATCCGATATTAACGGCAATACTCATGAGTCCCAATGGTTTCGAAAAATTGCGTGATAAAAGCCAAAGATTAGTCTATGGTGTCACTTCATAGGGAGATCCTGATGATAGTTCGGAACATTTCCTGGAGCTGTCTTTGATAACTTTTCATGATGTAACTGAAAAACTGGTCGCGTGATGTCAATGAGTTTTCAGTATGCTTACGTCTTTAAGTATGTTGCTTCACGAAAATATACTGCAAAGTTTCGAATATTGTAAAGTTGAAACTTGAGAGGGCCTATTTTTAGCGCGTTCATTTGAAGCGATTCAGCTGGGATACAGGTCAGTCCCTCGTTGACAACACGATAATTTGCAGAGCATGTGTTTCCCTTTGATGCTCAAGTGAATGTGGGGCGGACAGTCTTTCGATTGACTGGGTTGTCATCAACCTATTTAAGGGTCAATGACTTTTACAAACTTTCATAATTCCTTTGTTAGTATCCTACACGGAGCTTCAGTCGGGTGGGGGGGGGAAGTGTATATCACTTTATTAGTTGAAAAGTTTCATCCTCCCAGTAGGGATGGTGCACCGTATCTTTTTAGACACCATAGATGAACTCCGTGAAACGCAGCTAGCCAAACTTTCAAATATGTGCTTTGGTTCTTGCTGTACTATCCCCCTTCCATCCGACATTAGTTACGTCACGGCAACTGCATTTGGTTAAGCTCTTTCCACTTCTCAAATAAATTGACAACCTAGTCCCCCCCAAATGGGTAAAATGAATTTTCGTGTGAGTCCGTTGTCCTACCTCGAATGAGGAACCTTACATAGCGTACGCAAAGGATGAAAGTGACTTTGCTGCTATACTTTATCCTGCTATCGCTGGAAGAAGATAAGATAGGGCAAGCAATGTTCTTGGTTGGCCGTTGGTGGCAAACTTTCATACAACTATTCCATCCAGGATACTGGCACGCATTAGTGTATAAACGGTGTGCATATGGAAAACGAAAAATCACCATGTGATCTGAGGAGGGGAAACAGGAAGAATTTAGCGGCGCAAAGATTTCTATGATGGGCAGGAAATGCTGTAGCTATTGGTTCTAAAATTTTGGCTCCAGCGAATAACTCTCAGGTCATAAGGCGAATGGGATAAGGAACCGAAAATTCCAATATGTTGATGTTGTCGAATATCCGTGCAAATCGCTGCTGCGCAATGTGCGTGTCGGTAGACAGTTTGTCATATCTGGATGTATTGGGTTAGAAATGTGACCAACCACTGCCTGAAGAAGATTCTACGGGCACTTGTGCGTTTCTCAATTGAAACGTCTACCAAGAAAGTAAAAGAAATGTCGCTGGATGCCACCAAAAGCCAAGGCGATCTGTTCGGTAGTGGTAATGAGGCTGGCACAACAGCACTAAGCATCATTAGTAACTGCGGAAGTGAGAACTGGAACCGGAAACACTAAATAGTAGAGGTAGCGTGATTTGCACTTGTAACAACTTGCAAAGCCGGAAAGTAAGCTGTATCGATTTGTTATCTTAAAATTGTATCATTTCGTGCTCTGGTGTAAACATTCCGTGAATTGCGTTGCCTTTCTGTCTTCTGTAGTCTACTTGAAAAGGTCTACCAAGGCCAGTACCTATTTTCAATTTCATTCTTTTCGTTTTTAACAACTTTCTTCTCAGCCTGATCACCTTTAAACAGACAAACCTCAATCCCTCATGTAAATTTTTAATCTGCGGACGTGCTAGAATGCTTTCAACGTGCTTTCCCAAACTGAAATCCAACTTCTTGGCTAATTAGCTCACTAATCCTGAAACCGTTCACCCAGTTCCGGATAGTCTACTACACTTGATATCCTTTTTGTGTTTTCTGCCTTGAGTTCACTTGCTAGGCAACTTTGTGATAATACGCTCAAACAGAACCTATCTATCTCTGCTTACCTGCTCCTGAAGTGCCAAGATAGAACTGGTGTTAGCAGTTCGTCCATACAAAAGAGCGACCTTCGAAGATGACTGACCGTGGAAAAGAAAGCTTAAGAACCAAACTGCCCTCATTTGATATGTAAATGAGTGTGTATTCTACTGATTTCACGGAATTTGGGTTTAAGGAGAACATAGGTTTGACAGGAACTCGAGAACTGTGCCTACCTGATGAGCCGTAAGAAGGGTGAAACCGGTCGTAGGTCGTCGAAGTTTTCAGCAAAATTTTGAGTGGTGTACTACGTCTAAACAAAGCTTAAAAAGATTGTCAACTTGGTGACCACCTGAGGAATTTGCTAACAGATAACATTCTGGTCAAAGGAATGGCGTGTTATAAAGCTAGAAGGCTTCCAGAAATGTTTTATTAGAAATTGTGTGCTTGTCGGTTCTGAATAGCTTTCTTGCGACAAGGTGTCGCTAGTTCATGGAAATTTAGTTCTTTGAAGATCTGGAGGATTGTACTTTCCGATCGTGAAACTAATTATAAGCCAGCCCACTTAAGTTATGTTATTTTAGAATAGCCCGCTCTCCAAAAAAACGGCCGACATCCTTTAAGTCCAAGTCCTCTTTCGGTGCATTTGCAGTCACGCTTACGTAGACAGAACAGGCCTCAGTGTTCTCGGAAAATCATTGAATCCCCACCAAAACACACGATATGCTCCTCTGATCACAGGAAATTATTAGTTTTCCGTTACGCAATCAAACACTTTCAGGTTAACTATCAGAAGGACAGCTGGAAGCACTCGGAAGTACATCGATGATTACTCGTCAAATGCTGCTTTTGATGTACTTCATGAGGTTAGTTCTGCGCTTGGATGTACTCAACATGTACCCTGGCTTGATAGCAGACCCAGGCGAAACGTCAGAAAAAGGCTTCACAAACAGATTCTTTAATAGATGGATCATGAATTTGGTACTTCGCGATTCGCAATGCGCTCTTTGTGATACCAAGTTCGGTGCATAGTTGGAGGTCTTTGACAAAAGGACACCGTCACTTGAGCAACCTCAAGGATAAAAGAATACGTGAATGAGACACAAAGACCTTCTTTGTAGAATAGATAGTAAAACTAAAATAAATACAAAAAGTGCGAATAATAAAAGTGTGAATCACCGCCTGCTGAAAACCACCGTTATGTTTCACTAATCGGGGATCGGTAGAGTCCCTAAATTACGCTAAATCGCCTTCTGAATGGCGAGCCTATCTAGTCAAATTGTAATTATTAAAACTTTCACGTGGTGGAATGTAGACTCAATGACGATCAAGAAACAAGTCAAAACTATTATTGGAAATGGTACAGATGGCTCCCACTTAAGAACACTCCAAATAACTAGTTGGTGATCTACTTTTAACACCTTCAGTCCTACTGTGGAGGTCCTAGCCAGTCTGTTCCGAACTGAGCATTTCAGACTTCTCACTACGTGGTTCAAACTTGTTACTTTTGCTTTTTTGTTCTAGGGAAAATCGTGTGGGGTCCGTTTTGCTAATGACCTAAACAAACAAAGCAACCCCGTAGCTTGATAGCGTTTAAAATTTCGTACTAAATGTACACATCTCAAATCAGTGCACGGATTGGGAAGGCACCGTGAACATCCTTCATCTGCGGTCTAAACAGCCCGGAACATTAGTAAAAGGCATCAAGTTTCCAATATGCTTCGGTGGAACAGGAAAAAAGAACGTTAAACTGAACAAAGGCACAGAAGAGACGCACAGCCAAAAAATCCTCAGCTAGGTGCTAAAGAATTCACCTTCATCAGGAATGAATAGCACAGCCAAAAAATCTTCAGCTAGGTACTAAAGAATTCACCTTCATCAGGAATGAATGAAACCAATTGGAGAAAAAAACTTACTAACTGATACCAACACCGAAACAATCAACATTCTTTGGGTCATATCCAGTAATCAGGTAAATGTGTAGGTGTTTGTTTGGTGGCTGAGGGAGTTCTATGTTCGTTTGCATGCTTTAGTCTACTGTTTATTAGTTGTGCATAGATGGTCAATCGCTGCTGGCCATAGATTTGGTAAACACATGCAAGTTGAGAATGAATAGATAGGGTTTCTGCACAATGTTGTTCTGCGTATCGTGGTAGTTTACTGCGGTGCATTTTGGCTTCTTCAAAGAATATCATGTGACTCTCTGTTAGCGCGCAAGATGCTCTTCTAGCTTACGCGGTGGTGCGTCATTTCCGATTCGTACGTGCAGTGGCCTGCTAGTTTCGCCTGTTTAACTTGTTTTACTCTCTCCGCTTACGTAATCAGGCAGACCATCCGCCCGTACCGGGTATTTCGGGTAAACTTAATGTCTTTCTTGTATGTCATTCAGCTGAAATTCCATGTGTCTAATAAGCTGTGATAGGATTATTCGCAAATTTTTGGACGTATCGTTCTTTAAGGTCATCTAACTTGTTTTTATGTCATCAAGTAGGCCGGTGCTAGTTCTTATCATTGTGTTTTTAATGAACGAAATGAGAGAGCTAATTCCTCGCAGCGCTATTTGGTTATCTCGATATTATAGCGTTTTGATACCTTGTCAGAGCAACGGTTTTATCACCGTACATTTCAGGCCGATGGGGTAACATGAGCAATTATTCAGATATAGATCGGAGTGAGTCAGTTTTCGTACACAGATGCACCAAAATTGCTGGTCGTCAACCCTGGCCTTGGACCGCAACTGAAATTTCGTCGGTCTTCAGTCTCTTACACGTGAATGACACAGCATTGGACAGGGTGTTGCGGAAAGTACGCAGGGTATCGCGAAGTCCTTTTTGCATGATCGCAGATGCGTCTCCACTAGATGCGTGGTAGGCATAATTCAAAGGAAGATATCCCAGGAAATTATTTGAGAAGGTCGGCGCAACACGATAATTGTCTGTGTAGGTTTGGATTGGAGGTGAAATAAATAGACTGTGAAGACAATTCACTAGGTGACACAATTTCCTGGTACATGAATGTAAGCTATCATCAGCTAAGAAACGTTTTTGGACTGTAACACTGCTATTATTGGGTACTCTGGTGTACAACATAGTCATGCCATAGCTATGGATGTTTCTATTTTACTGAAGTGCAACTGCTGCTATTTGTTAACAAAATACACATTCTCATCCGTTTTGTACCATGTGTCTTTGCAATGGCACGATAAGCCGATATTAGGGTTTCGTGGGCTTGTGCATCAAACCGGTGGTGCGTTCCACAACTGCTGGTGTTAGGACTCCCTCCTGTATACTTTTTAGAAAAACGCGACCGTTCGTTGTTACTGTGATTCCATGAATGCTACCCAGATTGGTGAGGCTTCGCCATAACCACACAAAATCACACAGTGTTTTGAGGATTGAAACATTTTGATGCCCTATTTATCTCTCCCGTTGCTATCGGTTCCTCAGTGCCCCGTGAAATGCTAGAAAGTTTCCTTCTTTTAACTGGCTTTGTTCATTATTACTGTCATCTTGAAGTACTGAATCTCTTCTAAAGGAAAATAACTCTGGATGTTTGGAAAGCACGGGTTGAAATTGCTTGAATACTGTCGCTTAAGACTGTTTGCGACCATAAATCTGGCCTTGTTGAATTCTTTAAGGCTGGCTCCTAACTGTAAGCAAAGAATATTACAATTCAATCCCTTCCAAAGCAGAAGAAGTCCATTTCCATTGAGTTTTTTCGAAGACAGGTTCATTACCGTCTTTTTCGTTTTGAAATGGCTAACCGTTTGGAAATCACTCGCAAGAATTTGTGCTTTCCCCTGTGACTCTGGCTTATCCAGGGTACATTGTCCACCTTTCAGTGAAGCGGTTTGGAAACTAGTACCCTGGTTTTTCTTCGAAATGCAGAAATTTGAAAACAGTAACGCCATCCGCTTTTGAGACATTGCCAATATAAACCAGTAGCTAAAGTAACAGTCAGTTCTCCGCTTGCTCGGATACATCTTCCTCAATGACCCACATTAAACCTGCGTACGGTCTTTTGCGATCGACATAAAACTTGTTTTTGATAATCCGCTTTGAAGCATTTACCAGATTTTGGAGAGTTTGAGTAAGAGAAACTATCTATAGCAAACTTTGTTTGCATGCCTTGATTTTCGATCAAAATTTTCAACCTGCAATGGGATCGAAGAATAGAATTTCTTTGTGTCATTGGCTCCCTCTACAATAGTTTTTCTCGAAGAAATGTGTCGGGTGACAAACTAGTCGGTATCTGGTATTAACATGAGTGGATGGTCACTGTGGGAGGTTTGGTAAATGGGTCTGTGTACAATTAGAAGCAGTTTGAACAGTTTGTTCACCCGGTTCGTAGAAACCTGCAACTGTAATGGGGATAGCTCGAAGTGGCAAAGTGGTTAAAGCAAGAATTTGCTAACCGAAAGATCCGTAGTTCCAACCGAACCTTTGCATTGCGACTGCTTCTGTCGAGGCCTGGGCAACCTGGCGGTATCCCAGCTCTTGTGCTTTCTTCGGGTGGCATCGCAGCTAAGCGCCCAAAGGGTGTTACAGCTGAGAGTTATTATTATTTGCAGCAGAGTTACAGAATCTTAAATTATCGCGCAGAATCCCTTATTAACCAGTGCTATTTCAGTCGTTCTAGAAACGTCTTTTGCATAATTTACGGTAATAGTGGAGTCGTTAGGTTACTTCTTGCTCTAAATACTTGCGATCTGGCCGGTTTTTACTGTGGTTAGACGTCTTACTACGTCTTCTATACCATGGAAAAATTGCTAATATGACACTGCGACAACTTCATTGCGGTTGAAGGTAGAAGTGGAATTTTGCAGCTCGTCAACTGTGATTTCCCTCTGAATGGGATGCGCTTAGCTGCCATTCCCCTAAACAGTTCGCCTAATGTAGCTCACAGCTGTGACAACACTGAGTTGGCTCTGTTAAAACTAGAAATCTGAGAAGCTTAACAATACCACGGCAAAGAACATCACCATACAGTGTCGTATGCAATTCTGAACTGAGCAGTGTTAAAGGACGCGCCAACGGCGAGGGCTACGTACACGTCGAAGGGACCATGGATGCCTGGGAACATGGGTGCTGTTCCCATCAATTATTTTATGACCATTAACCGATTTCGTATGCCCTTGTTCCCCATAGCTTGAAATTTCAAACTTTTAGCCTTTTTTGGTCAACGAGTTCTCATGAACCGCGGGAACTCATGGGAGACTCATGAGTTGAGTAGTGTTTCAACTGATGTATATGCTAGACCATATTTAGCCTATTTATTTGAAGATTATTGTAAACCATGGATACAGTAACATCTGTCTGATTTCCAGGAATACCAAGTCAGTTCTTTTGGTTATAACTTCCCTTAAGTACATCTTGATTTTTAAGCAGAAAACAAAATGACTAGAGATTCGGACTGTTTCCATCAACTTTGTAAATGGCTTTGTGTCAAGAGAGATCGTTCAAATTTCAAATAAATCCGTTCAAGAATATACGGTTTTGAGATTTTACCAAACCGAAGGAGGATTTCGGGGTGAAAAAGACATAGGCGAGCTAATACATCGCCTCGAGAATCTCCAACTCTGTTGTGTTGATTGTGACGTCTTCACTCACAGTAGAACCACCGACACCCTAACTAACAGTCACGTGATGATGGAAGGAGACGAACGTAAAGCAAATCTTGTGAAATCCAGGGGAGGACCTGGATGAAGCCTCGGAAGACATCGGGATATTTTTTCAACAGGGGAGTAAAAAGAAGGGAATTATGTGTTTTCCTAGCTCCACTTTTCTGTTGCGCTAATGAGATTTCAGGTATATCCGTGTGTTTTTAACAGCTCTGTAAAGGCGTAACGAAACTTTTCACTCCGGCCGAGAGCAGAGCGCCTGATGTGTAATGTTCTTACACAGACCCATCTGAAGTATACCAGTGATCACGTTGAATCACCTGTGACGGTCAAACCAATAGTGCTGTGCATATTTTACAAGATGGACGGTTGTCAGGCTAGCAAACCGAAGGAGCAGTTTACATGCATTGCGGATGACATCAACCATTTAACATGATGTTCAAATATTAGGTGTGAGGCAGCTTCATTGGACAATTACATCGCGGTTTTCCTCTTCCGTTTGAAGATCCAGAAAATGGTTCTCTCATTTGTTTGAGTAGAGGTTGCAATGCACATACGTTCGGTGTTACAAAAATTGTGTTCTTGGCTGGTATGTTCTTTTTGAACATTTTCCTCATGCGCAAAGACATTGTGTCATTGTACTTCGCCTACCTGAGGTTATATGTTCCCGTCGGTAGGCAGCAGAATTTCATCCCGCTGGCGTCATTTAATGCCTGTGATCTGGGTTTGTACGTCAGGTTTCTCCACTTTTCGTTTTATTTACCGGCATACATGGCTTTCAAACCAACCAGCCTTATATATCTTGTCCATAATTCACTCCGTTGCATATTTCCGCAGTTAACTTTAGGATTTTTACGAGAAAACCATTTAGTCATTTTCTGGAAGTGCGAATTGTTTAATCACAATGATGGGGAACACACAGGTCAAACAGTATTCAAACTTGATGCATTCGAAGTCAGCTGCGGGACTGTAGATAAATTTGGGTGTGTTTGCTCTCATCACAGTCTGATCGGAATTTCATTGGGTGGCATTGTACTCACTACTACCATGTCATCTCTGTTTTGTGCCAATTTACTTTACGCATATGCTTGAACGAATTTGGGTTTCGGGAACAATGTCTGCCTTTGGGTGCGTTTCTCATCCTAAAGTAAGGCAGCTGATCATTTGTGCGTTTCTATACAAATCAGTTTTTGTCATTAACAAATCAAAGGAAAGAAACTAAGGCGATTAACAACACCACCATACTCCATGATGAAATCTACACAAAGCTGCCTGACATATCTTTCAGAAAGGGGACGAATATCGAGTTCTTTTGTGGGCTTCTAATAGCTTCGGATTATCTTTTTCAAATACCAAAAAGCCAAATCGTGTACATCTTATACTTATGCGTAGTTTTTGCATTACCTAGATGGGAAATGTTGTTCGATAATCTATGACAAGTAGTAGGTTGAGAATCAATCGTGACTAATTTTTATTCCCCTAGTTTTGCTATAGGCCGCAAGTACGCAACAGTGAGAGAGGATGAAGATCAGCAAAACTTGAAGTTAGTGTTGGGTTACGATGCATCGTCTTGAGAATAAACCATGACATGTTCGTGAAATACGGATATGCGTCCAGGTATTCTTCTCCGACGAAAAATTATGGACTGCAGAATATATATATATATTTAAGGATCTATATTTGACTGAGGGTTTGTTATTGGACAGGGATGTATGATACAGCTCTGCCTTTGTTCAGTCGGTGAGCTAGCTAGGTGCCCAGAAGAAGGCACTGGATTCTTTCAAAGCAGGGTAAATGTCAGTAGCCGATTTGGAAGTGGCTGAATGCGGCCCTGGGGGCGAGATGCCTCAGTGGTTCGAGCGCAAATTAGCTGACCGGAAGGTCCGTGGTTTGAACTCGACCTCTGCCTCTCGACTTCCCCTGTCTGGGCTTGGACAACCTGGCGGTATCCCAGCCCTCGCGCTACCTTTGGGTGGCATGGCAGCTAGGCACCGCAAGGGTGTTACAGCTGAACGATTATGGCCCTAGCTTAAATGGACCGGTCCCTCCATAGCCATCTTTATCCTGTGTCCACTTTATCCACTTAAAAACTTGCGGAGACCGATACATCAATTCCTCCATCTAGTGGTTTGCTTTCTGTGAGATCAGCTGCAATAGATGCGCTCAGAATGATGGCACCTAAACGTACACAACCTTGCCACAGATCTACAGATTCTAGAATGACTGTTTAGAAAGCTGACGCGCCTGAGGCTTTGGCCAGTCGACCAGCATGATAACGTGCCAATAGTAGGCGTGGATTTAGAAGGCGATATGGTCTTCTTTACAGCCTCACCTGTGGGTGAGTGCACTCGAGTGAAGGAGATACAAACACAGAGGTCGACCGGGTGGCCTAAGAGAACGTTTTTTGAATTTGTCCCGGTTTGAAAAAAATTGCACATGTTTCTACAGCTCACTGATGAGAGCTTTTGCGCACTGTGTTGAAGTCTAATGTCAGTGAAGCTCTGTCATCGGAGTACAGTGTAACGAGCAGCATCACTTTGTGCGGAGTGACTTCTGGTGCACAACGTTCCTGCAGAGTACCACAAAGAGGTCGGCTTTTCCCGGTCAAAAAGCTTCTTTGGTTTGACGACGCTAACTTACGTTTAACTTGCAAATCGTAGGTTCAGCTTTTTCACACCTAAATGTGCAGCTTTTTATATGCTTGATTTCTTTGACCATTGTTAACGACAACTGTCCTTAAAGTCGTGCTGTCGGCTATTTGACTTTACGTCAAATAGACCAGGTGACGTTATACACTTTGCTGAAAATTCTTCAACAGCCCATGACCGGTTTAGCTCTTCTTGGGGCTCACCAGGTAGGTGCGGTCTTCGAGTTTCCACCAACCTTATGCTCTCCTTGAATCCAAATTGCACGAACTTAGCGAACTACACTCAATTGCAAGCAAACCTGGTTCAAAAACATCGCGAACGAGAGATACTTCTGGGTTCTAGTTGAGTCCCCCGAAAAACCAAATTTCTTTGCAAATCAGTGTACTTCGCCAAACCGAATGACTTTGAAAGCAATTTCTGGATGGCGGCTGTCACCATCAAGCTATGCGTTAAAAATATCAGCTTTCGTTCTGCTCAATCAAATTAACAAATAGGTTGTTATTCTCCGCCAGAGCACGTTTTACTTTAACTGACTTCAAAAGAAGGGCTTTGGCGCCGTCACTGCAAACTGCTCCACCGGCGAACAGTCATCCTGTCCTGGTGTAATTATTTTAGTGATTTCACACCAAAGGGATGTTAGTCTGGCTACAAACTCAAGGCGGAAAAAGAACGTACAAAGGTAGAGTTGCGAAACTTCGCAAGCTCGAAAGTAACCATTTGTGAAATAGCGCTGATAAACAACCATTGTGATTATCGAACCAAGATCATTTTTTGCTGCTGACGTTGAAGCATGATAATTCAGTAAAAAGTACAATAAAAAGCCCGCAATGATCTGCTTTTGTTTTGAGAACAAATAGGGTAATGGTTTTATGGACGATGTGCTGAGGACCCTTCCTTCATTTAGGAAGTAAAATATAATTGGAGTCGTCGCAATCAGCGCTTGGACGTGGTGATAGCAGGTAACCAGCGATTATATTGGCTGAAAACGGTTTGAGACATTTAGTTCAAACAAATAGTTAAAGCTTGTACACAAGCACTCCAGTCTATCCTTGGAAAAGAGTCAATAAGCTAACGCAAACTACGAGTAAAAAAGGTAATGCATGTGCAAAAAATGCCAAGGAGATAAGCCCAACTTTCTATTTCTGCACAATTTAAATTGGTAAAACTAGCTGCCTCACGGTGGCCCCCTTAAGAGTGGACTATTTTTGTCCCCTACATTTTCACGCTACTTCTATTATGTTCGATATATCAACAGTCATTCGTAGCCCTGTGTTACTCAATCACCAACAGACCAACTTTAACGATACAGTAAACTGGACTGTCCTCAGTAGCGGTCGTACAGACAATTGTCCCGCTTCAACCGATACGCTTTGACCACAATACTTCAGAACGTTTCTAAAGTTCTCATCTGGACAGACACCAACTGTTGTCAATCTATGAGCAAGTTGCCCACTGTTCTATTGTGACGCGCTTGGTTTGTTTGGAATATGGCTGAGTTGGAACTTTCCATTCCCGACGCGTTTTTGTACTATGAGCCCGAAGATTTGTTCCAGTATGTATACTACAATAATGGCTCTACCGCATGAAACAATAGTGCTGTTCTTTTGTAAACATTTCAGTTCACGCAGCCAAAAGCCTAGCTTTATTTTGAAGTGACAGCATTCGAACCCGTGTTTTGTTCACTGTGTGAACGATGCGTTCAAGTTTTTGTACCTGCTGTCAAGATCCATTTATTTGGTTGCCTTTAAGGGCTTTTTTGAAATTAGTCAAAACACTTGGCTAGGGAATAATTAGTGTACTTTTCATTCGTGTTTCTAATTTCTGGATTTGTCTAGATTACTCATCTCCTCAGCTTTCTTCAGCCTGCTTGCCTGTCCTGGCTCTGGTGATCTAATAGGGGTTGCTATGGCTCTGGCTTGTAATGCTGGGATTGCTTCAAATTACTGTTGGCTTGAATCGTGCGTTAATGTGGCAATGACTTTGTCCCAAACAAATTGCTCACATTTGACGTGAAACCAATAGTCCAATCAACGTCGAGCATTTATGGTCTATTGACCTTTGTGCTGTCGCCCATTGGTGGAATAGTGGACGTTATAATCACTAAACACGAGGCGAGTATCATAGCGGTCTGTACCGTCTCGAACCAAATGAAGAACTTGATATGCATATTCCTAATCGGCATAGTAGTTTTGCTTTCGCGAAACTTATCAACATGTGCAAAGAAATGTGAGTTACCTGGTGAAAACTTTTAGGTGGTTACGTGAAATTATGCTTGCTTTGAATAATTCCTATTGTTTAGGGAATAGGATAGGATTAATAAACCATTCAGTTGAATTGCGCAGCTACACAATCAGGAAAATACAATAAATTGGGATTACGGCGTCTTTCAACCGAACTGCGGCGAAGCGGTTTAATGCAAAACTGTGTTCTCTACATTCCAAATTTTCAGGGGACAAATTGGAAGATGCATTTGAATACTTGGTGCCAATGGGCAAGTCACCATTTACATTTTTTGTCAGAAAGTGCTTTAAGTCCCCGTGATAACCGTGTATTCGAAAGACAGGTTTTTTACTAATATTGCTGAATTGTGACATTTGGACTGATTTAAGTTTCCCAGTTCTGTTACTCACTTATTATTATATTATTATATACGTATATTGTATAGTATTATATTATTATGTCATACATATCATATTGTATCGTGCAAGTGACGTGATAGAAAAGCTAATAAGCGCACCAACAAGACTCTACTATCTACTAAATTTAGCAATTCATGAAGTTGCGAGATAATCTATATGATATCCGATGTTCAAGAATGCAAAACAATGGTGAAAGCATTCCCTTCCTCTGAAGAACAGAATCTTCTCGAAACCTGAACTATCCCCAGATTTACAGAACAACAGGTTACAACGACCATGTATTATTATTGATTGATTCAGAAACAAATTGGTCCCTGGGGATGTCGCGTCACCTTATCGACGCTGTTTCCAATATGAACTTCGCCGGGCGTCCTTTGTATATAGCTAACACGTGGTCACAGCAAGGAGTTGTAAAACGCACAGTTCAGAGCGAACTCTGAGATGTCACTCAGTCCTGTCCAGGTTTGGTCATTTCAGTTTCCTGCTTTTTGTGAGTTGCACTTTAGCTATGGGCCATAAAAGTGTATGAGCTGAAATGTTAGTTTGTTTTTCCGAAAACATAATTCATACTTGTTAGATTGGTTGACAAATTTA
Source organism: Clonorchis sinensis (assembly GCA_003604175.2). NCBI lineage: Eukaryota > Metazoa > Platyhelminthes > Trematoda > Opisthorchiida > Opisthorchiidae > Clonorchis > Clonorchis sinensis. Next base: position 6,820,218 of record CM030374.1, on the reverse strand, counting down.
GTAAGCGTCTGACGAACTTTTTCAGCCACGATGAATTCTTTAATAACGACTAATTTTGCGCACTTTTTAATGAGGCGTATGCTGACAATAATCTCTGTGTGATCAAAAGATAACAGATTGGTGATATTTGTACCACCCATTCGGAGTCGATCAAGGTTAACTAAGTGGGCGAAATTATCAGGAACATGTAGTCAAACAACCGTAAATATTTGCAACACGAATAACTGATTTGTCCATTACTGTCAACTTTCGTGTTTCTTTCTTTTGTGTTTCCAACTATGAAGTTTCAACAGGTGCACAAATACCGATCGGTACGTCCAATCAATGCATGAGAGATTTATCGGTGCTGCGGTACAGTCTGACAAGAATATTTGTTGGCCGAGATGACAGTTAGCTCGGAAATGGCTGTGGAATAGCTGCATCAAAGTAGTTACTTTCCTGGCCAACTCATTAAATAAGTCGAATCAATAGGACATTTCACTTGGTTTTAGGCAAACGCGTTAATTAGGTGCATTGCCTCAGAAAGGCTTGGTAAACGATCTGGGGTCTTCTAACCGGACCGAAGCAGCTGTTGGTTTCGTAATTGGGCCGATTGCTTCCCAAGCCCTTCTAAAACGACGACTTCTCAGGCGGTTCCAACCTTTTTCTACTGAATGCATTATGTTACGATTGGTAACACAGGGTTGATTATACTACTGTCTGCCTGGCTCTAAAAAGGCGTGTTATCAGCGTCTGTTCCATGGGGATTTCTTTTAAGCGGAGACTGCGTGAATATAAGCTCTTAGAATTGTATTAATGTTTTCGCATGTACACAAACTTTGCTGAAAAATTTACTGTTGAGTGCTTTATAAACAAAATACATGCCACAATATGACAAATATAATCGGTAGCAATTTAACTCACCATTTTAGACACCATGCTCCAGATTGACTGCGTTACACTTAACTGGTGTTAGATGCCATTGCAAATCCGTCACTGAAAAGCATAGAGTTGATCTGGTACAGTCGGATTGGTCGAAATATCAAAGTTGTAGCCTAATTTGATCTGACTCTACTGTTTGTGTACAGGAACGTCATTTGATGCTTTATACCATTTTCTAAACATGGCTCTCTGGGCACAGACCTTTTGATTGAAATTATACGATCATTTTCTTGTCCCAGTGGAGCAAACAGCATTATGCAGGTTAACTGTCGCTGTTAATGATGGACCGAGATTAATTAGATGACCACATTTTCGAGAGTAATAAACGTGATTAACATCGGCGCACTAGTACTGTAAGCCCAATAAAGCTAGTTAGCGTTTTGGATACCTTTGGATACATTCTGAACGCAAACAGAAAAACACTACCGTTCACCTTCCAGGTTAGAATATTCCCAATGGCTCATGCGACACTCGATGGCAACAGTTACCAAGGGCGACGAGACATTTCGGCAATGTTCGTAGACGGTTTCGTATAGATGTGCTCAACCGGCAAGAGGAAATCCACCACTAAAAGTTCACAGCCTTCATCCGACATTTATTTCCGAAATTGAATTTCAGGCCAAAGCAGTCCAAGATGTCTAGCAACTCCATTATAACCGTTTGATGCTAATACACATGGGGGAAATTTTAATCAATAGCAAGCTAACTCATTGTCGGTTAATTTTGGCAGTAAACTAGGATTCATTTGGATCCTAGCTGCATCCCTTGCGTAAATAAAAAGCATTGAAGGACAGACAATTTACCACACAACGGAGATGACACGTTGTACTGATAGCTGAGAAATTAAAATGAGAGATATTTACTGCCAGTGGTTTATAATGGAATTTAATTTCAGGTTATTAAAATGTAAATTTTGAGCTAAAAACAGCTCAATAAATTAACCCTGAAACTGGGGCTATTATATCTGAGTTCTGTCCGTGGTACATGATGATCAAATAATTTTTCGGTCTCTGTGTATGATCCTGAGGCCCCGTGTATGGCCGGCTAACACTAAAGATATTAGTGAAAATGGACAGAAAATCCCGAATTCTCCATTTCATGAGGAAAACTGGGAATTTCTTAAAAAATATTTCAATCAATATAAACTGCATAGCTTTTTAAGGTTTTCGGTTTGCTAGGATGTTTTGCCACTGGTATTTATCGAACAAACCCGCTTTATTCTTCTAAGTTTAACTGAACCTCAAGTACTTCAATCCCTTCGGATGTTCTGTCTTTTGTCTTGCAAACGGCCAGCTATGTAGATTTTTCTTGAACCACTCCAATTAAAAAAGTGGCGCTACCTAAATCTTTCTCCTATGCATAGGTAGATTGAAAATATTACATTCATCGCATGTTACAATCTTTTGGTTTGGTGTACGCATATGTTTGTTTGCATTTTTGAGTATGACTGATGAACTAACATAATATCATGCAATCCTGCTACCAGAAATTGACTGTAAGTCAGTGAGATATTCTGGAGTTCACTTGTTCATTTTGGCCTTTTTATTTGATTGGTACAAAACTATGATGCGCGGCCAGTGGGAGGTTAAAGCCAGAGTATTGACTTGTTGGGTTACGTGATACTTTTTCCATCCCACTCACTCAATGGGCCAACCCATGACAATTGAGATTTGACAAAAGTACTACTCAAAAGTTGTCAAAAATTGTGGAGCAGTTTAAAACCCATGAGGGTCAAGCGAGCTTAATGTGCAGATCTTTCTGTCTACGGAAAATAAAACCTATGCGCTTTGCTTTGGGCAAAACTGATGGGTAAAAAATATCTTGCTACTTATTAAATTAAAAAAGCAAACCTATACATCGTGCGGGCATTGGAAGACAGATTATGAAAGTTTCTCTTTTTGATGCTGCTCTTTTGGCCAATTAAGCTAAGTTTACACCTTCAGGAAATGCTGAAAATTCGGTCTAACTTAGCGGTATTCGTCGGGAGTGAGTCACGGCTACTCAGTGTTGCAAAGGTGATATTTGTGGAGCTCAGCACACAGTTGCACAAGTTGTCAAATGGAAAATTGAATGATTTTTTTGTTTACACAAATTTTAGTTGCATAATTCTTAAATGAAGGTTTAGGTCTACATACTTTGGGATTTTGTTCAAGCGCGAAAGAAGGCCAAACAGATTTGAATAATCGGCCTACTGTTTGCAGCGAAAGACTGCTTCGACAAGATTTCCACAGTTCCTGTAAATTTTTTCCCTTCCTTACAAATGTGTGAATGGGATTTTGGAAGACAAAATTATCCTACCTCTGCTCTAAAGTGCAGTGTGCCATCTACGGGCAACAATGTTCAAAGAGCAATTCAAGCTCATGCCGTTAAAGACCAACCTGTTGATAGTAGGAAATTGAAGCTGTCACTCCTGATTGCAATTATTATTCCAGTAAGAAAACCAGGGCTCGAACATCAGATCTAATTTGGCTTGTCTTGCTCCTCCCCTCTGAAAACGAATTTGATTAATTTTAAGAAGAAAGAGAGCATCAAAAGTGAGTGAAAATTGACAAAGGTTAGGGAGAATATCGGCATTATTATGATTGGTTTAAACAATTCAAAGCAATAGGAAGGATGATTCGGCACACTGTTGGAACTCTCTGTGAGGGGAAAATATGCAATGAGTAAATTGTGTCAAGTTTGAGTGAGTAGTACGACCGTTGGCTCAACTCAACTAACCTACTACAAGCGAGCAACGGTTGCACACGGTTGTCCGCACGGGTATCCTGGACGATGGACTGTTCAAACGGACTTCTGTTAAAAGTAACCAGAAGAGTTCGAATATCAGCGGTTCGCTCGTGTTTTTTTATGTAGTGGACTAACTATCCACTTAAGAAAGCGCTCTGAAAAAGCGCATGTATCACTTGTCGATTAGTCCACTGTCTGCTTGTTGACCGAGGTTGACAATGAATTGACATAATTGTTATCACTGACCCATAAGAAGTCATTGGGGGGCTGGAACAGTAACCCACCAAGTTGTGGGGACAACTGTTAACAACAAAGTTACTTGTGCGGTCATTTTTCGAAGTATTCACAAGGTGAAAATGGGACACACGCATTGCTAAGTTCCTTATGCCTGCTTAAATACATATGTATACATATATATACTTCTTCCTACGGAGTGCAGTAAAACAGCTCCGGAGCTCTGAAAAGCTTAATACCCTGTGTTGGCCATGTTAAAAGAATAAGCACTGTGTGAAGAGTAAGTAGCCAGAATTTTGAAGGCAAGCTATTCACGTTTTTTCGTAGAATTTAGGTGAGAAGTTGATGCTGACCTGCGCTGCATTACGCTGAATAAACTGCTGTGGCAAACAACAGTATTCCGGTTCCATCTAGCTCGGCTGGCCACTTACATTCTACACTATATTTTGTGTGATAATATTCATAATAGATTTACTTAGGTCCAGGGGGAACATTCAGATAGCAAAGAGTGGATGACAAAAGGCCATACCTTGCTGTCAGAAAAACTTGGCTGATTAAATGCAATGTTATTCACGCTAAAAAATGTAAATTTCGACCGTAATGGTCTCAGCTTTCAAAACTTTCGGTTAATTACGGTGTCTGGTGTTGGAAACTGACTCAAACTATATACTTGGAAGCACTTGTCTGCCAAATTTCAAAAATATGTGTGTTTTGAGGACCGATCAGTGTTAGCTTTGAGCAAGGGTATCGCCTGAATCAACCAAAAAGATCGACCCGAATCCACAGGTGGACAGTCAAGAAAGTTTTATTCGTGAGACAGTCACACAAACCTAACGATAAGATCAATAGGCAAGTACGGTGGTCTGAAATTTAGCAAGTATACTAACGTCTCTCAATTCAAGATGCATCAACGTAAAATTAGTCTGCAGACAAGAAGTTGACGAGCCCATAATTACATCCGAAATAAAACGCAGATCAAGTGACTGAAGAAAAGGTCGTCAAACAAAATACTGGTAGATTGGGTGGCTTCCTTGTTGTGATGTTTGATCGTATGTATTGTCGGCAGAACTTCGAAAAATTGCTCTATTTCAAAATAAGGAAACCAGAGAGAAAGAAGCATTTGCTTCAAAAGGTTCTTACCCATCATTGTAAGACTACTGGTTGTCTTACAAAAACTCCGGTAAAGTTTATTAGTTGAAGTCATCTTCCACTTCTAAATTAGATCAGTGGCAAGTTCACGTCATTTATTCAATTAGTGCGGGCCATATGGTCCGTTATAGTTAGCCGTTTCATCACCTGTGAATGTGCCATTTCTAGGCATCCGTGTTTTCAACGGTTGTATGCGAAATCTCACTCACTTCGGTCTCTCTAGCAGTAATTGACGCCGTTTACACTTTTATGCGTACGAGAATTAGAACCGATTCAGGTAAATTGCACATCCGGCTTACTCACCTGCTCTGGAGTAGTATCCTGCCAAATTCAAATTCGTTGCCAATGAGAGTAGTTGTTTGCACCTGTCCAGCTTAGGTTCAAGTAGAATGGTTGAGGGAAACACGGAGGCTACGCCTACTCAGTGAACCACAAAGGGGGCGAAATCGGTCGTTTTAGCAAGCTCGTGAATAGTGTGGTAGATCTAGGCAAGTCAACACTATTCTTCGTCAGCTACAAGTGCCTCGTAGATGATCTGAAAGTCCCATTTTTGCACGAAGAATAATACATCGCTATTTACCCTGATCCTTTTTCAGCATTAGTCAAGTGGATTAGCAGTACAATTAGTAATGAGTTGTAATGTTGCTTTCGGTTTGATATATCGATTTTTTCTACTCGTTTGTATCTTTTCATAGATTACAGTGATTCCTTGTTTGGACGCACATACTCATCCAAATGTGCCATCAGTCTGCTTACCCTGAAAGTAACCCCGAATAGAGAAGCAATGGAACGATCATAAACAGCGGACAAGTTGCTTAGGACCACAGAATGTGCTGTCAAACATCATGCCCTTTGTGAACTTTACAAACTACAGAATAATGAGTTACTAAGGCAACGTTAAAATATATCGTTCGCTGAATCATCAAGATTCATACATGGTGTGTGGTTTTCAACAACCCTACAAGTTTAGTATTCAACTTGTCTGGGTTAACCAATCATACATTTTTGACGTCCACACAGACAAATTGGTGTGTCTAAGGAAGGTTAGGTTCAACAGAAGTGTTGAATGAATGTCAATTTGTGTCCGTTTAAAGTATGACTCTACACGAAAATGCACCCTAAACGAGCGTTTTAAGGGGGAATACTAATCACGAAGGAAGAATTTTTCACGCATTAAAATGGCACTCAAAAACCTAATACTATCTTAAAAAAAGTCATTAACGAGAGATTCAGCTGGGTTCCAGGTGAGTTTCTTGCAAAACCAAATTTGTTTGCAAACGTGTGTATTTCTCTAATACTATTTTGTGTTTTCAGCCGACGATCTTGAAATAACGCTAGGTAAGCCAACATCTCTGTGTCACACACATTTGTTTGGTTCGGGATTAACAAGGTATCAGGAGGGGTTATTCTTGTTTGGACTACGGACACATACAATACGGTATATATCTAAGCAGCGTGGGATAGTCATTTCAAATCTGGAAAAAGTAATTTTCGCTTTTTGATAACAAGCTGCTTATTATTTGGCACGTTAAAGTTGCAGAAAAGAAGTTGGTGTCCACCGTTGCATGGCCCAGAATCTCTTCTAGTTTGCAATCGTTACTGGTTTGTTAAGACTGTGTGTCTGTACGAATGTTTTGCGGGCTAGGGTCAGGCTTTTCCTCAAATTGTCATGCTAAAAAACTTGTGACCGTTCTAATATGAATCAAATAAACAGTCTAAATAACTGATATCCAGAAAATCCATAAAACTCCGCTGAATAAGTTTCAACTACAGGATGAACATTCCTCTCTGATTGAAACTGGACGTGGTCTGTCTTCTCTCTGAACTTAGCACCGGTTCACAACTATGCACGACTATAACACCTAATGTGATCGCCCATCTAGAACTACTTCAAATGGCTTTTCGAGGCATTAGTCAACTATTTTAACACCATACTTTTTGTATTAGCAAATATACGCTGACCTGCAATAACCTTTTCAAATGGTTAGCCTGAACTTTTATAAACTTTTCTTGATTGTATACATGTGATACGCTATTTATTAAGTTGCTGAAAGTTTGCTGACAGCCGACGACCGGTTTAACCCTTTTGGGAGCTCAACAGCTGGGCGAAGTACCCAAGTTTTCGTCAAACTTATGTCCTACTTGAAACCAAATGGCACGAACTTCGACTTATACACTTATTTGCCTACCAATGTGATTTTGGCGGGAGACTCCCCTGGAACCCAGCTAAATCTCTCGTTTATTATGTTGCTCTCCATTATAAGCGAGAGATTCAGCTGGGTTCCAGGTTAAACCACCAAAATCAAATTGGTGTGCAGATGAGTGTATAAGTCGTGTTTTCAACTTGTCTGTAGGCTCTCTTAAGTGTTCAGTATGAGGGTCGCAGTGTGTAAAATATCTCTATTTAGAAAGTCACTCACATCCGATGACTTTTTACGATTAAAGCCATCAACTTGTTTTGAAACTTTCATGTTAATGCCAATTCTAAAACACCAAAATGAATTTGGAATTTCCTAATGGAAATGTATGTGGCATGCAACTAAAGCGCAACAATTACGAAGGAATAGAGTTTCAGAAATAAGAAATCAAGCTTCTAGCTCAGGGAAGTGTGAAATCGAACAGGATGCGCTTTACCTTATAATCATGTTGCCTGCTTACTTCACAGAAAAGTAAATCCATCTGGTTACAGAAAGTAGCTTCTGCAATATGACAGGCTGAGTGCTTGTTTTAAAAACATGGTAACCATCCTTTTTATCTGGCCAAAAAGACGCACTCCTAAAACAAAAACGTTTTGAGCAACACAGGATTAATTCATGTAAACACAACAACAATTTCGCAGACTGCGTTCATTTGCACACAGATTTGGCTTTAACGAGAGACTCAACTGAATCCCATCTGAAAAAATCTTTTATCCTTTGCTTCAAAGGAGTGCGCTGCACAACGTCCTCCTCATGTTGCCGTTGGTATGAGCGCAGACCTATCCAGCAGAACGCTTGACAAAACACACTGCAAAGTATTTAGGCCGGAATTTGTCAGGTTGGAGGTCAACTAGAAGCCATGCGTTGTCATTGACCAAATATTCGTTAAATACTGGTCATCACCCTGGCCCATTGAGCTGTTTCCAAAACTTGTTGCATAGCACAAACCCCATGCTTTTAGTAATCAGCAAAGAACTGCTGATCGACTCAAACCAGCCCTGAATATGTGCTCAGAAACAATTGAAGCACACAGTTTCCTTTTTCTGGTATTGATGTGATGCCATACACAAATTAACCAGTGTCCTTTCGACACCGTTTCCGCACTTTATGTTCACCTACTTCGCTTATTAGATGTGCATGACATAAGAGAAAAAATAAGTAGCAACTTATCAAAGCGAGTGTCCTCTGTCGGTTCTAATAAGATGGATAAAAGTAGCAGATTTTTTCAGGTAAGGGACTAATTAGAGTATCGTTTTAAGTTGCTTCTTGTCAGCAGTTATTGCGTTTAGATTAACAGCTATCAAGTTTGGACGAAAGTTTGCTGCGACAGTTTCTGTGTTAATTCTTTTTCTGGTGCCACCTGAAACAATAGAAAAGACGTTTGTTTTGTAATCGCACTTACTTTGGTGATCTGATACAAGGGTAATGGTAATCGATTATCCACTGGTAGAACCCATGTCTCCAACGTTCTCTCAGAGCCCGTTTTCTGGCTCCAGAAAACAAAGTTTGTAATAGGTTTTGTTTGGAGATGATGAGATAAAAAACGTTCAAAATTATGACTTACCATTTTCATAACAAACTTGTGAAACATGAGATACGATGAGTGATCCGTGTCTACTTTGTTTACTCTAACCTTCTTGAAAACAGCGGAAAATTTCCGATTTCAGCTCTGCTGTGAACACAGCGATGGCGTTGTTGTACTGGTTTAGGCATTCCAGCTTTTGTTACGCGTGTGAACTGTCATTCAGAGGAAGAATAGTAGCGAGTTTAGTTTATTCATTTATTAATTATTATTTATTTGTTTAGTTATTTAGTATATTTTACCTCAAATCTGCAAGATAATGCCAGCGGTTTAAACTGGTTGGATCAGATTTCTCATCCCCACATCGTTAATTTGTCGATGGACGGCTCGACAAGTTAGAGCCAAATTGTCTCAATGAAAAGGAAATACAATGATGAAGGCCTTGTGCAGAGATATTTAGCTCGATGTCAGAGGGATATTTGTGGGACATTTGTAAAAAGCAAACGCGTACCTTTTAGTAGCTTACATTCTGTGGGTACTTTAAGACTATGGATCTTGCGACCAAACTCAACTAAGTTTATGAAAGTTATTAAGCTAATTTTTCGCTAATGCGCTAGTTTCTGATGCGGCGCTCTAACCACGTGAACTCAAAGAGGCTCATGATATCTTGAGAATTCCGACCTGTGGGTTCACTGGCACAAGCATGGCTTCGACTAATAAATGTTTTCTGTACTGGTAACGCAATTAGCATGTAGCAGTTCATTTAAATCTTGTGCTTTTGTAAAGACAACTGCGTTTGGTCTTGAGACTGTTTTGGTTCCCAATAACTTTGTTAATGTGCGTGAAAGCCCTGAACACACAGTGAAAGTACTCAAAGTACTAACCGTCGTTGAGAATTCAAAGTTTTTGTCTCGCTCAACTTTTCTTGAAATTCTTCGGTGATGTTGTCGTTTCACATTTGAATTTGCCTATATTGTAATGTATTGCTGAATTAGAAGCGGTGTTTCGCTACAAATTCAAGTATTGTCCAGTCCGGACTTGCCTTGACAAGGCTGACAGCTATTTACATTTATACCTCATACATAAGCCAATCAGTCCATGTTGCAATGATCTCATCAGACTTGTGTTTCTCTGTAAAGAACCTTATCCCGCCTTAAAAATAAACGTTTGTTGACCAGTATGTTAGCTAGTGCCGGTGTGAAAAATGGTTTTATTCAGGTTCTTACAATGTGGTGTTTCGTTTTTTTCGTAATATTGTTCACTCATTTATTGAATGGACGTGTTAACCAGCACTACTGTAGTGCAAACCTTGTTTTCTTAAATTGTAAACCAGCTGCTGAAAGCTCGTTGACAGCTGACGACCGGCTTCACCCTTTTGGGGGCTCATCAGCTGGGCGCAGTACCCGAGTTTTTCTCAAATTTATGTTCCACTTGAAACCAAATGTCACGAAATTTGAATTATACACTCATCTACCTTCCAGTGTGATTTTGGCGGAAAACTCACCTGAGACCCGGTTGAACCTCACATTTATTATATTCCTCTCCATTATAAACGAGAGATTTAGCTCTCAAACGTGCTTTGTTTTTCTGTTGAATTCTCCAGTTGAAGGCCCTAGCAAACGTAAGTGAAGCAGTTTAGCATAAAGTGTCGTCTACGATATAAAGCAAGCATCTCGGGGACAAAACGCCAGAACAACACAGGAGTTTGGTTTTGCCATTAGTACATGGCTTCATTTACTGCTAAGTAGTTTTATGCATGCGGTTCTGATATTCCGCGTCTAGAAAAAATTCGCAAGCCACTACTTTCAGAATAGATATATAATCTGTCATTCCAACAAATTTATGTTCAGCTTAAAGATTGTCGAAATGCTTCAAAATTAATCGACAAGCAGCGCAGCATTATTCTGTCTTAAAGCTTCTTGTCAGAACTGAGGATTGATTTGGTTTGTAGTTTGTGGAAGGAAAACTAAAATTTGATGCACTTTACTTGGAGTTCCAGGCAGTATTAAACTTGCTTCACCACAAGCGGAAAGTTTGTGAGCCTCAACCAACACGTCATCCAGAACGATTGTTGACCTGTTAGTATCACCAGGAGCAGTAGTTTTCTTAAGGCCTCAAAACGGCGGAAACTGCCAGCCTTACATTTCGCAAAAAGCCTTGTTGTGACAGTGTCATCTGCGGCTGACTTGCAGCTCGAAGGATGCAGTGCCATAATAAATCTGCACTTAATTTTCCCATCAGCTTCGTGTATTTGAAGGTAGAGAGAATTCACTTGGGTTTGTTTGTGTGAATACTTGTTGAAAATCTCAACAAGACCAATAGAAAGACGGCACATACACGAATGCACGTCTGATGTTTAGCCAACTGCGTTTTTATTGTGATCTTTCGTCCGCCGTAAAATGCGACAAATGGATTGAGGGCTATGTGCTGTACGGTCCGGCAGGCTGTACGGTACGCAGGCCGAGGTAACCGGTGCACCTTGGATATATATGTGCATTTGAGGGATGAAGTAGAAGCCCTCTACAGTCACTCGGGTTCTAGTTCCTATGAAAATAACTATACTTTCGTCTTGGTAACTTGATCATTGCTTTTTAATTTTTTCTAGCGAAACCCAAAAGACTGAGAAGTACGTCCCTGTTAACTGTGTACTCAAATTATTCTTCCTGTCACAACTTAAATGTTATTCCACATTCTATCCAATCTATCGAAGCAGGAAACTGTTATTGCTACTCCGTTGGAACATTACAAACTTGCATCATGTGTTGTCCACTGCTGTCGTTTCCCTTTTTGATGTCAGTCATTGCTATGTATTTATGCGCATCACAGTATATTTTTGAAAGAAAACTAAGCGAATGGAAGGCACTCAGTGAGTAAAAACACTAATTAGCCAAACCAAAACTGCTAGGATTTTACACACTTCATGGTGTGCGATATCTTCAGAGCCTGGTGTCTTTCTACGTTCATATGTTTCAAACATCATATAAGAGCATTATAGCTAAAGCATTTGGAAACAAATGGTGGTCATCGTGCGCATTATATGCCCAGCTAACTATCGATCAGATGTGGTCTCCATCTTATATAACGTACTACACAGTTAGGAGAGATTGGTCCTCAATTTTTGGAATTTTCGAGTGTACCCCGTGTATGGTCTTTCGTATTATTTTTAGAAATTAGTGTATAGTCGCATTTTCTGAACATGTGCGGAGAGACCGTCAGTATACTCGACCGTTGAGGTTACAGTCGAACAACTCAAGCTGATAGGGAAATGGCAAGATCCCAGAACCAATTCAGCTACACGAAACATTTTGCTGCAACTGAGGAACATGCGTAGACCCAAAAAGGGAATAAATTATTTTTTGGTTGACAGTATCAGATCATTTCTCCCAGGATTATCTGCTTACTAATTGCATTTTAAACTATTACGTTTTGGATAACTGCTGATTGGTCAGCTAGCTTTGAGAAGGACAAAATTGTGACCAAATGTTCCTAGCTGTTTGGTGCAAAAAGCTTAGCCAGAAGAGATTTCTTGTCAGTACAAGGACTCGTCAGTTCGGGTTGAAATCAGCGGTTTCTGTAAACAGTTTGAATTTGCCAAAGTTACGGATGGTTGGTAATTCACTTTGATTTTAAACGTTTAGACATGTTATTCCGGTGTCAAACCGGCTGGCTCTGGTTCTCGCCGTTTTTGTGTTTTTGATCATCAACATAGACATAATGTTGGGCGTTGTGTGACAGCTCTTTCTGGCCTAGTTTGAGATTACTTTGTTTTGGACGTCAAATTAATTTAAAAGTGATTGCGTGTAACATTAAATCTGATGTAGTTTGGATAGATTTTAATCAAAATGCGACTGAAAATATGTGTATTATCTATTTATATTGTATCGTTGCTACTTTATTCACTTTTGTATCTTGAAGACGTCAGGTTTTTTACTCTCATTGGTTTTAAATCGCTTGAGCTATCCTAATGAAGAACGCCATGATGTAACTCTTCAAAAGGTTGCGATTTTGGGATGATGAGTTCCTGGCGTCAAAAGTTTTAAATACATTTCTAAAAATGCACCGGTCATTTTGTCTCACATTCATGCAAACGTCGTGCTTTTATTTCAACCGCATTCATCCGACACAAAAATTCGGTTGTTTTACCAGTACTCAGCTTTGGCCTGCTTATACATTTCAAGAAAGATGTTCTTGTTCCTCTGGTTAGAGTCATTGGTTATAGGTATCGGATCTCAATATTTGGTTGAGAATAAACCAAACGTGAATTACTCATAGCCCGTGTTTCAAAAATGAAGTTACACGCATGTCTACGCTTATGACGCGCGTTCCTTTGAAAAGTTTATCATCAGGGTGAGAGTTGAGTACTCATTGTAAATTTTGAGTTATCCAGGTCTTCTCGGAGCTGATTTGTTTCATGTTTTATGTTTAGAAGCTTAAAATAGTGTAGTAAGTAAAACAGGCGAGGAAGTATCAGGATACTTCGATGTGCTTTTCACACTGTAACATCAATTTGTGAATGACATCTCGTGCAGATGCACCAAAACACTTGGCAGAGTGTCGAAAAAATATTTACTATCATATAAATGACCATGGGTAATGGAAATTCTGAATAGACATAAATTGAACCAAACTCTGTCCATAGAACTGCTCTTTCTGTTTCGAAATTGAACGGCTACACTGTTGGGTGTACATTGACCAAAGACGTTCTAATATTTCACCACCGCTCAGTATAATTGGCAGGTGATTCTTGGCACCTTACATTGGGTTCTTGACAAGCTATGAAAGGACATGTGTTTGATTAGTTAAGTGGGAGGCAAAACAACTTTTGAAAGCTGAATTTCCCATGTAAGTGACCAAGGTTTTGGTCCATACCAGTGTTTATGTATATCCAAAATGATAGTATTTGAATCGAGTTGTTTTTGTTTTATGGCACGGCAACTGAATACCCGTAGGAGACTGGCACTGGTTTACTGTTTGACTCAATCCCAAAACTAGGTTTCAGGAACAATCTCGTTTAGATGCATGTTCTCTTACCAAGCGTTTGTAATTCGGACATAGTGAAGTTAGGCTGTTTTGCAATTTTATTCCTTGGGTAAATGTCACGCTTTATATTGATTAAACTGATGCTGCATTTTGAATAGCATTCCATGGTCTGATGTGTCTGTGGAAACCGTAAGAAGTTATAGTCGAAAGTAACCTCTCGACTTTTAGTCATATGGCTTATTTACGAATGCAGCAAGTTAAAGAGTTGACGAGAATTCCAGCATGAACTTGACGATATCACACCAAGTGTCTGATGGGAATTTTCAATAACCAGGAGATCCAAATATGAGCGCATTATGGCCAGTTCGTTTTATCATGAATTTCCAAGGCCACAAAATTTTCCATCCGATTCACACAGCAGAAGGCAAGGAGTCCTGAATTTATATACACGGCAGCCCAAAATAACTGAGATCTGTTTCACGAACAAATACGGAACCTTTTGGTGAGCGCAATATTAAATTAGTAATCTTAAATTGGTTTTTCAAAGGTGATGTTATTTTGAACTTAGTAAAAGTAGCCGTTTAGGATTTGTTCTTCCATTGAACTGGATGGTTTGGCGACAATTCTCTGGTTACACTAACATTGGAGCGGACATCGTTGTAAATAGATTCAAAATTAGCTTAGTTCGAAGATGCTTCATGAGCGCTTATTTGTGCTTATCACAGTTTAAAATGGTAGCTTCGTAACTCAAACTTTAGGGCGCTAAGGCATTCCTCAGGCTTTCTGTAATGGTGAAGCCCCAAGCTGTGCGATTATGATTCGCGCTGCGTAAGTACGACACTTTCATATTAGCACTCGTTTGAATACTTTGGGATATTTCTTTTCTGTTTAAAGGGACTACTAACTAGTAGTGCTTCGTGGTAGACGTGGATCTAATCGTGAAGAAACAGACTGGTATACGCGAGAAAATAACAAAATGTATATTACCCAAGCAAAACAGTAGGTTTCATGAATACCTCACAGAAAGTTGAAAACATGCCTTAATAGTACGTTCTATTATACTTTGCTGCGCTCATGGGAAGATTTGACGGGTAGGGATTTCACCACAGCGAGAAAAATTGCGAATGCTTAGAGACATGGTCAGCGAACCAAAATAAACGAGTCATACACTGAGTTTTTTGACACGCAAAAATGCGTAGAATATAGCTTATAGATGGTTCTAACTCTAAACTTTGACTATGACATGCAAACATTAAGTAAAGTGCTTGTTTATCACGTGCAGATATTGTCATTCTATACTCGGGTCTGCATTCTTTAAGAATGACACAAAAGATCGTAGTATTATCAACAACCTAGTAATTCCATAAGCCGTTGTCCATCTTTTTACACAAGGAAATAATGTGCTTTAAACCTCCGGGACGGCTTGGCACTAGATTTACAACAAAATTATCAGAAAGCTTGGATGTTAGGGATATCTTTATTAGACCGATGGGAAACACAACTGACTTTACTGAAGTCAGACGCGTTTTCTCACCGTCTATTGAGCCAGCACCACAGAGGTATAAATGTAGTTGATGGGTCAAATTCAATTTCAGTAATTTCTCTGATAGAGCGACTATGCTAATAGGCCTTGCTTATAAAAGCATCTAACGATGTGGCAATTGTCATATTATTGGTTAGGGTAACACAGGATCGTCATAAAACAAAAAGTCATTTTCTAATGGGGTTCATAATATGAAAGCCTGCAGCAAAACCCTTTCTACAAGGAAAAAACCCGGACATATAGGGAACATTTTAGGTTTACTTTTCGAAACATCTGTTTACAGTAGTTGTGTGTATTTGTGAATAAGTACACAAAAAGCAACACTTACTAGTTGTATTAGGGTAGATGCAAGTCCTTGTTATAAGTTGTTGTATTCAACAATATTCATTTGATCAGGTGCACTGTAGCTATAAACTATCGTGAAAAGACTAGTGGTTTAAAGTTCTGTTTACTAGTTTTCTACACAGAAACAGCGCATTTACTCTAATGTGGTCACTAGTATTTTATTTCTGTGTCAAAGGCAACAACTCTAGAAATATAATGGGATCCGATTTTTTATTTTGGAGAATTGAGAAAATGTTTCAAATTCACACTGAACAAATCAGTACATCAAAAGCCATGAAGAGAGTCTAGCAAGTTCTAAGAAAAGAAGGCCGAGATTTTTGTACGCGTTGTCCAAAGGTATCTACGCAGTTCTGATACACTTTCCACGCTGATGCAGTAATTTTATTTTTGATTTACATACGACTCATCCCAAGCCTCAAATATCACGAAGAGCTATTTCTGGGGATTCATATTTGTTCACTGTTTTCGCGCAGATGTTACCATTTGCTTTAGCTGTGACGTACCTCAGACGTCTAGACTTTTTCAATGTTTTACTTTACAATTGTCTGTGTGCGGACGCACACACGTGCGTGGGCCTTTCTCTACCCTTCTAATTATTCCATACTAATTTGCGCTGCTCAAACAAGCGCCTATCGATTGTTTACCAAACAGGCAAAAAGCAAACAGCTCTGCTCTGATTTCATAGTGTACCCTTCTTATGGACCATTTGCCCTTCCTTCGGAGAAGTCCTCACTCAAAGAACCGGTCCACCCAAAGCAAAATGCGTGACTGAAGGATGGTAGCGCTATATCACTTTTAATGCTAATTAATCACACTGCTGATCAATAACTCCTATTGAATGTTGCGGTTTTCAGCTACTGAGCCGGAGGTCGCGGTTTTGAGGTTTCCCACATATTCGTGAAATGCGTACTGCTGATGACCAACACCAAGACCTAAACAGCCTTACAAAACTCTCGGCTTCCCAAAACTGAGTGCTTTTACTTGTGCTGCAAAATTTCGATTACATTCAAGTGGACTGCTTACGGCTTTAGCCTTAATGCTTGTTTTCCGCCGCAGTGACTCTGGTCTGGTTGTAATTCGCATTCATAGGACAACATGCTTTGATATATCGTCTAGGTGTTCTCCGTTCGACCCGACAAGTTTGAGTAACCGAGTCTTTTTACATACCATCAGACTATTTCGTCTCCAGTGTTGTCGCAAGAATTTGCAATCCACATCATAGTATTTCTAAACTGGAAATGGATGAGCTACGTGCAGTTACGCTTAGGGAAATTTACAACGAAGGGAACAATTTCTTTAGGCTGCGTAGTTGAATATCTCGCAGGTCTTGCTGCTTAATGAGTGTATTTTGATCGATTGTTTATCTGACCTTTTTCCGCTGCGAAACTACAATGATGTGCCCATTGTAGAAAGCGATTGGTGAGCCCAAACTTCCTAGCCTGCCTCACTGATAGAAGAACGAGTATAACACTGGCATAAGACAGCCATTTGCCAATTTGCAGGTATCCTTGCGAGAATTGTCCTTATTCTTTTGACCTCTTACTTTGGGCGTAACCCTGATGACTTCAACTGCTTCGCCTGCTCCCCTTTGGTTAGAAGTAATCGAAGCCTCAGTAAATGGACTACAACTATTTTCTACTGAGTTTCTCACCTGTTTTTCTCCGTCACTGCGTAAAAGCGCGGCAATCGATTCTATATGTATGCGAAATTTATGGTTCGCTTTGGAACGATTCATTTACTCGAAATTCTTTCGTTCACACAGGAGAAGGAAGACGACGTCGTGGTAAGTTGGATTTATTATGATGACGGCCCGATTATCGAACCCCGGCGTTTGATGTCTTATACGAAATTTCGTTCCACTAATAAATGCATTTAGGATAATGTCAGTTTTTGTTGACTGCGCCCAAATTCATTCAGAAAATGTTTTACCATTTAGGTAGATTTCAGGTTGTCTGGGAGAGAAAAATATGATCTTGTTTTCTGATGATGAGTTTTGAACCATAACAGTAAGGCAATCGGCACAGCTTTTCAGTACGCCCGTACTTGGACTGGCAGATTTACAGGTAACAACAACGGAGTACGTGATAAGTAGGGCCTGTTTGAAGGATGGAGGAACTGTTGAAAGTCATGCAGGGCTCCTAGTTCAATCTCTATGACAGCAACGGTGCCCCAAGATCAAAATAACAACTTTCTGTCTGAATAATAGCAGAAAGAATAGTCAATGTGTGCTAACATCTTACGGAAAAGTTTTTCTGTTACAGTTCGATGATAAAAACCCTGAGAATCCGCAGACTGTGGTTGCTGATTGACATGATTTGATTTAGGTTTTGTTAGGGCCAGTGTGAAAGAGTAACAAAATCTTGTCAGCCTCAAGTGGTTCTAACGGATCAAAGCAAGTCGCAAATACGGGCAAACCCACTTGATAAGTCATGCTCTACACCATCAATACTCTCTCAATCTGAGTAGACCTTTGTCTCTTAACAGCATGCCCTTTCTCCACCGTTGTGCATAGTTCCTTGTGCAACTGTATTTTATGACTCGTTTTTGTGTAAATCATTTGATGTATAAATTCGTCACTTAATGCTTTGCTTTTTATCTTCCTTTAGTCCATAACACAACAAGAGTGGGACACCAAATGGCCCCACAATTAGGTCAGTTTGTATTATCAACAATGACCATTTTCAATGCAGTAAATAAAATGCGTGCGTGGGGTAGTTTAGTTCCACTAGGGAATGGCCTAAGTCGCCAGAAAAATTTACTCAACAATAAATTCGGCTGTAATTCACTTGAGTCACCTAATGACACAAAAGTCGTGCGGAATTGAATGTACTTTACGAAATATGTTCAATTTAAGTTTAGAGGGAAAATACGTTGGGCGGAAATCATGGCACTGCGCCTACCTTTGAGCCCCAAAATGGACAGGATCTACCATTGGTTATCAAAGAGTTACGCTATTTGTAGTGTTTTATCTAGTTTTATTGAAAATATGGTAAAAAACCTCCGTAAAAACAAGTAAAAAATTGGTCCAACGTAGGCACTTTAGATAGGTGAACGCTAAAGAAGTTTCTGTTATCAAATGCTTGCTCGTGAAAACCAGGCAGCTAGTTTATGCATCATTTGCTTCGATGATAAGATTACTTATGCTATACTTACAGACCAATATCAAATACCGCAGCTGCAACAGAGCCTGCCCCAACCCGGTGAGTTTGATTTAAATCAATCTATAGGGATTGGGTATCATTCCCGAAAAAATGTGATTACGCTAACTCCTTCAACAAGAAACGTTTATCGAAGAGACCGAAAAACATTCTTCTTAAGTGGAGCGATTGCTGATTTTCCAAATAATCAAGCCAAGATGTTGCTTTTCAATGACATTGAAACTGTTGATATCCAGACTACGATATCTTTACGCTTTCACACAGCCGTATGCCATCCAAAAGCCTGATAGCCCTACCAGGCGTTCCAGAGTTTCTTTTAGGAATCCACCGCCCTTCAACGCCGGCGTCATGCTTGTTGTGTGTGAAAATATTACACCAGACTAATCAAATTAGATAACTTCACTTCTCCAGATATTTTAACGTGTTGGCGGACAGTTCATTAATTTTTCTGCCTAACATTTTACCGCAACGTTTGATAGGGAATTTAAGTCCGGAAACAACGTGACCGTCAAGTTGATTCACAGAGTTTCACTGCGTTTTTCCGTCACCTTGTGCATCGAAAATGCGCCAGAAATTGCGGTTTGGCTAAAACAAATATACTCAAAGCATCTGGCCCGGAAACAAATGAAGAAAGACACAAAAATGAGAGCTTACTTTAGTTTTGGTGAATAAAGCTGTTTCATTTTAGTAGTGGCCGTATATGTTCAAGTTTCAGCGTTTGAAATCTCAACAATCTTGGCCTAAGTAACTACACGTTACATGATATACTAAAGATTTGAACATGGGCACACTTGGAGCAGAAGCAGGATTAAATCACGGTTACATATCAGTCGTATTTAGTACGTTACTTATCCCTCCCTGCAACAGTTTTACTATAGGAAATTTTGCATTCAGATGGCTTTTGAATGATCAGAATGCAACTGATGGTTTCGAGTAGATAGGCATATGAACCAGTAGTTATCGGAAGTTGTAACGAAGTAAACGGGAATAAATGCACAAAAGCTCCGTCAAGTTTAGAAATCAGTTAAAAGGAGCTGATGCTGAAGCTAAGCTTGATGTGGCTAGCCAACAGCGTCTGGATGTACTAGAGAGGATTGGTTGGAACAGTGAGTTCTTTTCATCCGGTGCTCCATCTTCACAGTTTCTTGTAAAACCATTAGGGGTAACTCATTCGTCCACAAGCTGACAGACCAGCATTAACAAAGCGGGGTACTAGGCAAAGAATCCCGACATTTATTAACAGAGAATACCCTCTCGTTGGGCTGCTCGGCCTGCTAGAATTTCCCTGTCAGTTCTTGTCCGCTTTGGTGCAACAGTCCAAACTCTTGGAAAGACTCAACGGACAAGTCAAAGTGACATTTAAGAAATGTCCACAACTTCAAAATGTTTTCGGTTTGGAGGAGTGTGACCAGATGTGACCTATTCCATCCAGTCTTTTTCAGACACTGACTTTTTGTGAGTAGTTAGGAGTCAATTCCAGCGAAGTATATTTGTCAAGTCAGGGACTCACCATTTGGTTTTTTCGTTAACCCGTGCTTAAAAGCACTTTAAAAGGAGCGGTCTATCATTGGTGACGCAAACTATGTATTTTTCTGCCGATGCAACCAAATGAGTGTAACCATGTGGTAAATGAACAAACCTTTATCTCGGTAACACGTTACATTAGAATATATGTGTGAGCGTTTGTAGTACAGATTGTTTTCTGATAGTTATTTATCTCTGAATAGATCATACTTCTGAGGATAACATATTCGGATAATCTCTTGGAAATCATTACTGTGACGTATTGCTTCCTGAAACTAACTCTCAAACACCAGATTTATATCAACCAAAAACACTTTAGGGGTTCCCACTAAAAATGGTCGTCGTAAAAAATAAACAATGACTTGTTGCTTGTTTTGAGTGACCAGTTTGGCAATGTTACTTTGACGGGTGACGATCTGATGAGCTGCTTGAAACTACATGCAGCCAAGAAACATGTCTTTTTCCAGGAATTTCTATACTGCATCGTTAGCATTATCATTTAACATTAAGTGAATTTGGTTTGCCAACTTTCATTTTTCTGTGTGCTCTTTTTTCACTCTGAATCTCATACGGTAGGATTTCAGCCGGGCGTCGGCTATTCAGGCAAGTTAATGTACAACAAACCAAATAAAGTACATTTACGGTTGATTATGTACACAAAGGAAGAAAACAATCAACTCAAATTATGGTATTGGGAAATTTAGTCATTGGGCTTCTGACAATCATTGGCTTACTTACGGGACACATTTGGTGCGTCAAAGCTGTCACTGCAGATGAGCACTCTCGAGTAACTGACATTCAACTGGATCATGATTATGAACGTTACTCTCGTTTTCTTGGTCACAGCGGTATTCTAATGTGTAATGCGATATCATGGAATAACGTCCCATATGCTGTACGACATGAAACATTGGTACATTACACCATGGTATTCCATACTGTGCCGTAATATACCATTCTACGGTATACAACAATGTCCCATAGTGTACTAGGATGTGCTATGAGTTTAAACTTATCCGGCTGATTATTGCCGAGTTGCAATAACTTTTGCGGCTTACCTCACGTATCAGATTAAGAGAAGATACGACGCGCGCAAATTTGAGTTTCTACAGATTGAGCGATGCGAAGTGCCTTACGGCTGTGCACAGTGACCATCTGAAGGGTTTATCGTGGTGTGATTGACTAAGTTTAATTCATAACCCAAAAACCCCTTTGATAGAAAGTAGTTTTCATGGTAGACTCATTGAGCGTTCTCGGATTTTGTCGCAGCTGTCGCAGAGAATTCGATAAACACCAAGTTGGTTAACTCGGAGCTATTTTACAACTAGTACCTTCTAAACCACTGGCTAAACTCCTGGAGTTTTTTTTCAAAAGATGCGTGTAGTTGTGTCTGTGTGTGCACATTTGCGGTTGTTTACATATTCTTGTCGGATACTTGTTTGTTGGGAGCTCCTCATCCAATGATTTGTGTGATTCGCTGATGCAAAAATCCAAACTTATTCATGCATTACTCTGGATAAAGCCACCAAAATTATATCTAGGAGAATAAAGAATCTGCTAAATAGCAGCTCGTTCGGTAGCATCAAGCGTATACTCAAAAAGCTTCTATCGAATTTAAGTAAATGTAACAAATGCCTCCAGGAAAAACTAATAATTGCATCCATCAAGTAATCATTTTGTTCGATAAATGTTCTCATTAAAAGCAGCCTTAATCATTCCTTATGATGATGCTAGGTGAGATTCTCCTTCTGCATGCTAACCAATTCTAACACAAATTCCGGGGCTTCTGAGCAAAAAAGGAGTACTTCTAAAAACACGTTTTGCGAACCGTCAGTCAGAATTCTACTCCTCTTATGACTTACTGCAAGCGAATGATTGTCGCACAAATACAGTTTTTCAAACTACACGTAACCGGGTTCCTAATTGAATGTGTAAAAGTGCTTCATCTAATCTAACCCTTGCACAATTATTCTGTAATGCATTACGGCCCGTCTTGTTCCACATACATCAGTGGTCTAGCGCGAAATTCTCCGCCTAGCTAATGTTTATTTTTTTGCTGTGACCTGGATTTTGCAAGGCGGGGTTCCCAGAGGATGTTGTAACAACTAATAATCTCGAAAGGGGTGCTCATGTGTGTTTGTTGCATGTGTTCACAAGTGATCGTTTGCCCAAGAGCAATGTCTCTGTGTTCACCATTCTCCGGCGTTTAAACTCTTGACTGGGACGTTTTTTCTCATGGTTGATTGACAATCTGTATTGCTGGTATCTTTTTGTAAATCATGGTGGTCGGGATAAAATAGATTATTCCACAAAAGCACCACATCCTTCGGACAGAAACATGAAATTAGACATTTTCTGTGAAATGACGTAGCCTGTATGTGAAAATAAAAATTTTTTTTGAAGCAAATGGATAACAATGTGCGGGGACGCTGTTGGCTAGATTATTACCTACTCATATATTCGCTGAATATTTTGGTTTATTTGTTGTTCAATCATCTTGTTATCCTCTTCTCCGTTTCGACCTCAAGGGGGATCATTTATTCCCTACCAAGGTGAGAATCCGAGGAAAAAGATGCATGTGAAAGAAGGAGGAAGGTTTTGCAAACTGAAAAAAAACAAATAGACTCAAAGTAGTCATTTTTTTAATGTATGAGTTACAGTAGTCTGCCATGATTTAGTGAAACTGACCACGGTCTGCCGAAGAGTTTTCAGTAACCTTATGAACAGTGCGTTCCGTTTAGATAACGGTTGTGTTACGTCAAATGTCTTACCAAATGGAACACGAGGCGGCTCAGTGAAGCACGCAGTTGAAGGAAACCACCACAAATGAGATAGTTACCTAGGTTCAGCTGAGTCCCCCTTCAAAACTAAGTCCGTATGCAAATAAGAGTATTTGGTGAGTCTCATCCAATATGAGTTCAAGCAGAGTCTAAGGTTGACGAAAACTCGGAAACTTCACCTATCCGAGAAGTCCCAAGGTGAGCAAAAACCCGTCAAACAGTCTAGATTTAAGAGAGTTCTTTTTCTAAACAAGACTTTTACAGAAGGCTTCAAGCGTATAGTTTTCCATCAACATCATCCTGAAAAGAACTAATAATATCCTCATTAGGATATTCAATAAAGATTATTCCAATTGTGGCCAAAACATTTAGACAATTCACGCTAAACAGTATCACAGCCACGAGATTTTCGCGCTTAATGAGATATCATGAGTATGCATAAAGTGACCAAAAAATACGGTGCGCGAAAGAACAAAATAATGCGCTGCGTCGAGGAACAATGATGAAATCGGGAAACTGGCTTAGTCGGTTTGAGTTTATAGCCGGCTTGAACCACATCCACTGCCTAAGTTTAGTATTTCGAATTGAAGGTGTTCATCTGACTGTAGCTTCTGTTCGCGAAGAAATAAATGTGGCTTAAAAGGCTCCATTTGCTTATCGAGTCCGGACGCTAGAGTTTCCAGGGAATGTCATCAGGTTCCTTAAATGTTGATGGCTACAGTGCCATTTAAAATGTTTACCTTTTTAATGTGAAACATTTGCTATTGCCGTTTTTGCAAGAACGTAATTCTCTTCGTTGTAAAGGTGTGCCCGGTCGAAACACGATTCGCTGAAAATTTTGCTTTTGCGGCACTGGACTTTGTCCACTTTGTTTGCTAGAAAATAGGACGCGGAACTAGGTTGGAATTTTTCCCCATCTCGGATGGTTTACATGCGGTAATAAAGTCTAGTTTACATTCCCGATTGCATAATAATGCATATAGTCCTGGGTTAGTCTTCGTACCTGAATAAAAACTAAAGTTTTAACAAGTGAACATTAAACTGCAGAAGCGAACAAATCGCGAACAAATTCCTGTCGCATTTTGGTGAGCTTCAACACAAAATATTCTGATCTGATTGCACACAATTTTTTGTCAAATTTGCACTGGGAAGATTTAGATTTCGTCTTGGGAGAGGAGGAATTCCAACATCATACATGAAAGGAAAGTGGTATTTTCTCGGAGGGATCCTTCTTTGGAGGCAGAGTTGTAGTTGGCTGTTGATTTCTCGCAGCAGTGTAGCTTGATACAAATATAAATAAGCCCAAACGTCTTTCAAGTAGTGTTTCGTTTGCTTCCAATGAAAGAGATGTTTGTTTGCTTCAGAAAAATTAATAGAAACCAGGGTTTTGCTTAGAAGTTCTCCAGTCCGAAAGATTGAACCAAGTAAGAACCATTTGACAAATCTGACAGCTTTATGATTCCGGATTTGCAGTTTTATAGGTGCTTGTCCCGTTCATTCATGCCATCTCCAAGCCAACTTACTGAGTAGTTCCAACTTCCAAAGGCAGTGTATTCGGTTGTGCCCAACATTAGTTTTTGGATGTATGGTAGTGAAGAAAATGTGTCCCATCAACCAAACGATATTGTGTGACAAAATGCGCATGTCTGAGTATTTTAGAAGGTTAAACTATGAAATGTTTAAACAACGACGCTAAGCATTACGGTCTAGGATGTGGTGGAATTTAATCGGAATACTATATGTGTTGATGCCTATTTCGTTTCAGTCCCACGTCGGGCATCAATGCACCAAGGTGAGTTTAAGCGAGTAAAATTCATGAAAGACGGAACAGAAGCAATGGATTGGCCAATGAAGTGAATTGGTTACGAATATAATATCCGTGTAGATGAGGGACTTTAGGCCTAACTGTTGTAGACGGACTACATTCTCCTCACATCGTCGAACCTGTCACGTAACTGCAAAACGTTACAGTCAAGCCCTTTTGAGCAAAGACACCCTTGACCTACACATTATTATGGCTTCAAGGAAAGTCAACAAAAGGAAGAGTTAATCCTAAGGACATGAGCAAGATGATCAGCGAGCAAGGAAACTGTCTTTCGATTGAGGAAAACACCATTTTGATCCCTTTGACCCATCACACTGAAGACATACTGAGTTATATGTGCGCTCGCACGCAATTCACGTCTGCGTTCAGTCCTTCCAGTGTAGTCTCCTCAGCCAGCATAGCTGGATAAATGGGTGCGATATGATAGTGGGAGAATCTCGTGGCATGATTATTGTTTGTAACAGTTATTTTAATCTTGTCGCACGATAGGTACGCTTGAATGCGGTATTCACAGTTCGCTTGATGCACCTGGATGGGATACCTTTCTTATGCGGCGAATAAAGTAGTGTTCACTTCTCTCCCGATCTCACGGTCCGCTGCAGAGCAAACTTACTATGGCACAAAACAAGCATTCCAAGGTAATTCGTCATAGTGCCCTTACGTCTATCTGTGGTTTGTGTTCCAGCGATCCTGTCTTAAATAACGCTGTAGATAGGCTAAGTGCTTTTTTCCTTGTAGCTGTATCAGCTAATCTTATTAACTCAGTTTTCTGCACATTCGACGACGTGGGCTCATCCTGGCTATGAGGTTACTAGTCCACATCTGTAGTATGAAAGCGGAGACACTGTTGCATACATCTCAGAACATCCAAACATCGCAGATATATACATAAATTTTAAAAGATATATGGGAATATGTTGTCGGAATTTTGTTGGATGTCTTAACCCCTCAGCTATTTTGGAGACAACCATGACACCCACCGCCTTTTCTGAATGCAGATTGTAATATTTATTCGAGGAGACGTCTAACTAGACCAGTGTTTTACACAAACAGCGTTCGGTCTTGCGTGTGCCTTGTGCATATTCTGTTAGGGACGTCTTTGAACAAAACATGTCTTATTCAAGTCGACACACAGCTGCTAAAGAACAGCCACAAACTCAAATACATGTGTCTCTACCAATTCTCACTTTGATGCACTCTCTTTTCTAAATTTTAATGACAACGCGCAAACTTTTCTGATAAATTGTTGGTCTTTGAGGAAGAAAATGATAAGAAAATGAAATTAGAAATTTTTTTTTGGGAGGGGTTGCCAGGCATCGGTATGTCATATGCAGTTAATGTACATCGGAGAGCCACCTTGCGCAAACTGTTTTAGGCGCCAGAGAAGAACGGTAAAATGTAGAGGAAAGATCTAGTGTATCAGAGATTAAATCAGCAAGCAACACTTAGTCGCGGGAGCTTGGGGGAGATCAGTTGAATGACATGTCGAACTGTACCAAGGCTACGCATCTCTGTATCCAAGGGGACATTAATGAACCCGGATGAATGAGCTTCCCACCAAGGAATCAATAAACGGTAGTAATCCTCCAGCTATGTCAGCAAGCATTAGAGCTCAAAGCAAGGATAGGACAAGGTCAAAGCTCACTTGAATATTGACCAGTGACAGTGAGCTGAACCTAAAGACTTCGGCATAAAATAATAAACTATAGGGAGCTATAAAATGGCACTTCAGATACAAACATCTAAGTATTATCGGAGTTCTAATGCGGCTAGAAATATGCATATAAACCTGAGCACGCGACTATTCAATGCACCCTCTACAACCCTCTAGATTTCGTATCGACTGATTTTCGCGCAAACAAATCCATGGTTAGACAAATAGGCCACCGAACAGCCTTACAACCTGAGCCACGGGCAATCTCTTACATGGGAAAATTCAATCAGATAAAATCCAAAGCAAGCGACTTTCTTGTCATCCGATAAAACCAGATTACTCGAGAAGAGAGTCTGCATAAATAAATGGCGTTTTCTACGGTGTGTAGGGTTGAAAATTTCGGAAAGTTAAGTACAATGAAACGACACTTCTCCGGGGTTGACCTTTATTTGACAAGGCTGCCCGCTCTAGTACGTTGGAATGGTAGCTTGGTTGAGTTACTGTATGCTAAAGCACTCTACACCAGAGTATTCACCGAGAAATTTTGACGTGCTTAGATGTTAAATTCATCTTCTTATTCCTTGATCAGCAACATCTCAAGCACCATGGTCTAGACAAAGTATGTACTACCCAGGTGAGCTTTATAGTGTTTCTATTAGTCACCGTTTTCGCGCAGCAGTTTATGTATGTGTACCTGTATGTACAATTACTTGGTCGTATCTGTAGACTCAACCACATTTATCCAGACAATTGTCTCATAAGTGCATCCACCTAGTTCCAGTTCGGTTCTGCTTCACCGCTCATCAAGGAGGGTATAAAAAGCACTTCGTTTTAAGTGTTTATACATCGCCTTTTATATTAGAAATCCCAGTGTCGTGAGGTTTGCATAAGACTATATCACTTCCACGTAACACGCGCACTATCCTGATGAAGGGTACTCAACCACTTGCTTGCTTACTTACTTATAGTTTAAATGTTCAACATGTCCTCAGATTGAGACAGTTCATCCATTTCAAAAAGTCGTCAAAGATATCAACTGAACGATTATAGACAAATGAGGAATTGAAAAGCGTCAAGAGTTGGTGGGGTTGGTGCGGACATACACAGAAGAAAAGAAATCTACTGAAAGGTCATTGGCTATGTACGATTCAACATTCATACTTGAAAGAATACGCCCAGTTTAGGTCACATTGTGCCAAATCCTGAGATAGTAGGGAAGTAAATGGAAACGGTTAGCAAAAAATAAGCACAAGTGCTGGGAAGTCGTTTGCCATCAACGTATTGAACGTTGCAGACAATGCGTTCCACGGTTCGCGTGGGGACGAAGTTGTTAGAACATCGCGTGCTAGCAGACTTTAGTTACGTAGCACTTGATGGAGCTTAGTGGTTTTGTTTTCAGACCCGAATAGCACCCCTGAGACATCCTAACGACTATCCTCAAGTTTATTTTCAGACCCGAATAGCACCCTTGAGACATCCTAACGACTATCCTCAAGTTTTCTCATAGAAATCTTTTATTTAGAGAGCCTGTACATTCATACCAAATAGATTTTACATATCTTTCTAAAATGTTCACTACACACACTCTCAGTACACCAAGCCCCTAGACATCCGGGTGAGTTTAATTTTTTCTAAAATCAGTTTATCCATATACTAACTGGCTGACGTATATTCAAGCGTACATTCAAATCAACTGCTTTGGCTCTACACAGTCACTATGTATGGTTGGTCAATGACTTATTCAGAGTGGTGCATGCTGCGATGACCCTCTCAGTTGTGCTCTACTCTTGTATGTTCACAACTTTGCTTTTTACGGGTTACACATATCAGCAATTATCCTCAGAACTGAACACAATTTAAATACATTGTGTGACGGTGTGGCTCAAATTTAATCGTGAGGTTCCTAGTATTTTTAACGTTAGCAAATGTGAGTCGGGTCGGAGTCGAGACTCTGAGCCACATCTACGAGCAAAACATCTGTAAAGCATGTGTAGTTTTCAGTATTAACCCCGTTATGCACCAGAAACTTAGACACCATTGACCTTCATATCTTGTTGAATTCTGGACTCCTAGAAAACTGGTATCTGGTATGAAAGCAGTTTTTCAGTTATTTATTTTTTTATTATGAAAGAAAAACTTCTGGGTTGAATCATTACCTGGAAAATGACACCAAACACCGTAAAGCAAAATGCAACTTGAACGGTAAGAAAATGATGCCTACTCAGTCGGTCTGTATGTCGGATGACAGGTCAGGCAAGCAGTGGCTGGAAAATGGAAAAGCCGGTTTCATCCGTTACGTTTTTCCGGATAGCACTTGCGAGCACGTTGATGGTGTACAAGCCCAGTGTTGTACAGTAACTTGCTTTCTACTGTTGTGTAAGTTCACCAAGTAGTAGATATACTGGAGGACCAAATTCTTTCCGAATGTCTTGTCTATGTGGACAGCTTTTTACCGGACAAATTTTTATCAAGTGTCGGGTTTATTCAAGATCCAAAGTGGAGATTTAAGGTGTTTAACCTTATCTGAACATGGTTCCACCGTCGACATTTTGAGCTGCTTTGAAGGTGTATTTGGAATTCGTATGCTACCCTTGCGATGGCGAAATATGCATGCACAAATGATGGTTAGATATAGAGTAAACGGAGCTAAGGTAGCAACACAGGTTTGGTTCAACCCTGGACACATTTCATACTTGATAGATTCATTTTCTCAGATTCTCGGCTTGGCCTTCATTTCTACCCACCAAGGTTTTTTCGAGACTGACAGAATTATCCAGCGAACCAGGGCTCCATAGTGCGTGTCAAATTTCTTCGTTATCGGCTAAGAGAAAGGCTATTCCGAAGTCTCTAAGAAGTACGTAAGGCGTTAAGTACCGTCTTCATCCATTATTCTGTGACCTTCATACTGACTGCAATTATGCGCTACAAAATCCGACGTAACTTTCAGAAATATTTTTTTCCATAATAACAATGGCTGGTAGACTGGACAGGACACAGGTCAAAGGCATGCCTGCGGTGTGCAACTGACCAATTAATCCGCAGTTTTCCGCCTTCTGTCGACATTTTCTATCCCTACAAAAATTACCGTTGTGACCTTGACAGTTAAAGAAACGTCTTACATTCTGCAGGTTGTTCACAGCAGGTGAATATGTTTGTTCAGCATTTTCTGTCGCCCCAACTTAAAAAACACCATTGGGGAGTCATTTCATTCCACTGCAACGGACATAGGGACGTCAATAATTATACTGTGGTGAGTAAATCGGGTTCTTATCGTATTCTGAGTTGACGATGCCATAATGCTGAAGTCCATTTTAACCGGCCGCGAAGGAATGTCATTATCTTGCCAGAAGATACTCAGGCTTGTTAAGCTTCTCGTCAACCCGGTCAACTTTGCAGGTTAAAGATGTCTCATTTCAGTAGTAAAAGAATTGTTTATAACATTGGTGACGCGTGTACGATAGTTTTTCGTTAGGCTGGTCCAAGATTAGTTTTTCACAGGTGTTCCCCAAGATTGATCCGGTCCCTTCTGATTTGATTTAGGATTGATGTGCCCCACTTAACGTGAGATTCTCCTCTTAAACCAGAATGTATTTTACTGAGTCGTTCTCACTGAACCAAACTCAACTCCATGCTTTGGTTTTTGATCGCATCCAACTCGAGTACGTGCCTACGCGTTTGTTTCGGGGTCCACTGCATTTCAGATATGCTCGCATCCCGCTCATCTACTAGCCGCGGCATCAAAACTTCGTGAAATTTTGTTACAGCTTCATGGTTTCCTAAAAGTCGTTTTGAATGGGTTCCATCCTCATCCACAAGGTTGCAGCTTTCGAAGTTCGATACTTGCTTTAGCAAGTATAAGCATCAGTTTTCTGGACCTGGGTTCACCGAGATCTTTGTGCAAAAGTGATAGTGGGCAATGTTGTGGAATATAGGTAGCTCGGGTGCGCTGATTGATTGTTGGTCTGTTCGCCGAGCTTGGCAGTTGGATTGCAAACGTTTCATCACCAATCGAGGTGACATCATCAGTGCGGGGTTGAGTGGGTGAATTCCTCCTCTTCTGCCTGTGCTTATATGGCTCCTAAAACAGCATCTGGTAGTTCTGAAGGGGGTCTTCGCCTAGTTTGATTGGACCCTTGTGAATCTGACCTGGTGTCAATCTCTTGTGTCTGTTTGGTTCATTGGGCGTATTCAATTCAACAGTTTTGTGGGTGATTGTTCTGTTGTGATTCGGTCGTTTTCTTCTTGCTTTGAGGTCTGGATTGGTTTCCTTGATTGGTTGATTCAGTGGTCTTGTTTTTCGTGGGTTTCTTCCTTTGGGGCCATTAGTCCGCTGGTTGTCGTTAGGTTTCTTGATTGTCCATGTGGCCCAGAGTCCCGTGACCGTGTAGTTCTTTTGCTCGTAACGGCTGATAGACGGGGTCAATGTCGATGTGTTTATTGATCGACTTTTGTGTGGAGTACCACGCCTCGGCAAACTCTCGCTCCCGTTTTGTTCTTGCGTGAGCAAGTATTTGAACGTTGTTCCAATTGAACTTGTGTCCTTCTCTGTCTTCGTGGATTGAGACAAGTGACATTGGGTCATGCCTTCTGCTGGCAAGCTTGTGTTCGTGTATTCTGGTAGCCAGTTTTCTCCCAGTTTGGCCAACATAGTGTTTGTCGCAGTCGTTGCACTTAAGTCTGTAGACCACGTTCGTTTTCTTCATTGCATCCAAACTTCCCTTTGGTTTCGAGAGAGTTCTTCTCAACGTGTTTGCAGGCTTGAAGGCGACTGTAATCCCATATTGCCGTAAATGTCGTGCAGTCATCTCCGCGACGTTTCTGATGTATGGCAGCGTAACCTTCTTCTGTTCTGATTGTGTTGGCAAATCCGTTTGGTGGTGGTTTCGTAAGCACCTCCGTATGAAATTCTTCGGGTAGCCGTTATTTTGGAATGTCTCGTAGAGTCTTTGTTCTTCTTTTTTCTTCGCTTCTGTTGTGTTGCAATGAGTCTCGATCCGCTTGAATAGGGTTCGAACACAGCTCCGTTTGTGGCAGTTCGGATGGTTGCTGTAGTAGTTCAGAATCTGGTCTGTATGCGTTTCTTTCCTGTATACTTCAGTCTGCAGTTGGCCGTTTGTTTTCCTCGTGACGAGCACATCTAGGAACGCCAATTTGTTGTTTTCTTCCGTTTCCATTGTGAAGTGGATGTCGGGGAACACGTTGTTGAGCAGTTCATTCGCTCGTGATAGTTCATTTTTCTTTACAATAGCAAATGTGTCGTCCACATATCGTACCCATATTTTCGGTTTGATATCTGGTAGCACGATCCGCTCCAGTTCCTGCATTGTAATTTCCGCGATGAATCCTGAAATTGGTGACCCCATTGGCGCTCCCTTGATTTGTTCATGATATTCTCCATTGAACTCAAAGTAGGTCGTCAGGCACAGATCTAGTAGTTCACATATTTCTTCTCTCCCGAGCGTTCCGTTGATGTTTTCGCGGTTGTTGATGTCCAGGAGTTCAGCAATCGTTGTCCTCGCTGCATTTAAATCAACTGATGTGAACAGTGAAGGACACCATTATTTCGTCTTCTTCGATTTTTACGTTTTTAAGTCTCTCCAGAAATTGTACTGCATTGTTGATTGAATATTGGGACCCATTGGTGAGATATTTCAGCCGCTTCCATAATTCTCTTGAAATGTTGTATGTGGGTGTTCCTGGTAGTGAGACATTCGGGCGTAATGGTACCGTCTCTTTGTGGACCTTTGAAGTCCGTAGAATCGGGCAACTTCTGAGTCGCGAGCCTTCATTCTCCAATACTCTTCCTCCGAAATTTTGTGAAGATCCTTGAGTTTCTTCAGGGTTTTGTTTATCTTGTTTGTAAGTTTTGCGGTTTGGTCGTTCTGCAGACGGCGGTGTGTGGTTGTGTCATTGAGTAGAGCGTTGGCTTTGTCGATGTATTCCGCCTTTTCCAGAATAACTGTCATTCTTCCTTTGTCAGCTGGCAAAATAACGATGGTTTCGTCTGCTCTGAGGCTGCTTATTTCCCTTTTTCTTCAGTAGATAAAGCGTTGTGTGTTGTGTTTCGCGTGATAGCCGGAACCACGGTTTGGAGAATGAAGGCTCGCGACTCAGAAGTTGCCCGATTTTACGGACTTCCAAAGGTTCACAAAGAGACGGTACCATTACGCCCAATTGTCTCACTACCAGGAACCTGGCCAACTTGGTGACTTTTTCACCCAGTCTGATGAGGCTTTTGTGTCAAAAGCGAAAGGTTGCCCTATTAAAAACTACCGAATGTTTACCAAACCATTCTGAAACGACCCGGTACCTACTTCCACTTTCTGAGCCTTTGCCAACCCGAGTACTGAAAACATCCAACTGAGAGAGGGAGTCACTTGAAGGTGCAGGTCTAACCAGGCTCTACAATCGATCGCAGAATTTGTTCTTCACTCCGCCTGAACATGGTACTGTAAGGCGCAGGTGTTTGAATGCGGTAAATCTTGGCTGTGACAACTCAGCTTAGAAATCCTTAATCGTAGTGTGGTTGCTGTTTACGTGGTCTACAACTACGAGCGCAACCTCCTGTTCACAAGGCTTTCTTGTGCTGTTCTATTCCGGCATAATCTATGTTAAGGACCAGTACCTCTCAGCGTCCCTAGGTCATACAGCCTGCTTTCATTGATTCCGGCGAGGTCTATTCTGTTGCACTTGTTTTTTTAGCAAAGAAAGCCATTGGGTTTTCAGAAAATCCTCTCTATTTTTATGTAAAATGGCCCTCACGCTTCTAGTGACGGGTCGGGAAAGATGTGCCTTCGTTGTTCTTGGTAGTCCGCATTACGTAAAAAAGTGCAACATCTTTTGGCCGTAAGAATCTGAGTTTTTAAATAACCTGTCCGGAACCTTCAGCTTGATGATGTTTCCGTAAAACAGTGAGGTATGTTATGAGCCGGATGCGCATGGAGTAAGGCATAATCGTCTGACTCTCAAGGCAGTCGAATGGCACAGGTCTGTTCTAGAAAGTGTATTTTGATGGTATTGTTCAATTCACCGACAGTTACGGTCGTTGGTGAAAGAGATGTGCAGGTTACAGTGATCCACTTTACTGACAGGCCTTCCTCGGCAGTGTACCTCATCGCTGCTTCGGGAAGTATAGAGACGCTTGATGTCTGGATGTAGCAACACACTGTTCTTGCACACATTTCAATGGAAACAGCACGGGAACAGATCGTCTCAAGCATGGTTTCTCGCAGTAAGATCTGACTGTTATTCACTAGCCAGTCTCACACAAGAAAAAGTCAACGAAATGATTTTCTGTCAGAAAGTCCATACCGCAATGACACCCGACCACTAAGAAACGTTGAAAGCTTTGAGTAGTACATTGGTCAACCAGTATATACAGGTATATTAGCAAATCAGCAAGAATGGCTCTATCCCTCTAATGAACTTATTTGCCATAGGGTCACGATTAGCATACAAAACATTCAGACGCAGAACATGAACCCTGAAAACGGTTCATGAGAACAAACGTCTGATATCAACTGCCTCGTCTCTCAGGGTCCGTGACTTTAAACATGATATATCGGTGAGAGGAAGGAAGGCATGACTTACTGGTCGCATGTGAACAAATTAGTGAGGAGGTACATGTCACGTGATTTACTGCCTCTCCCGTGAAGCGATAATGCATGACTTCCACGAACAGATTCAAACAAGCGTCCTTTCGTCATTCAGATACAGTGCACTCTATACTGAACTTGTACATACGAAAGGAGGTACTTTGGTCGGCAAAATAGTCTTCGGTTGCCAGAATCCAACTAGTCTGGAGGTGAAGGTTTAGCGAGAATTCGGGTTCATTAACTTCTGAAAGGCGGCGCGTGATTATCGCAGCTACGGTACCCAGTTGAGTAGGACGTCACTAAGATCCTACATTTCTAAGGAATCCTAAATTTTCTTAAGGTGATCATTAGTTACTTGCGCACCTATTTTGGAATCAATTTCTACTTTTTAATTCTACCTTAACTATTAGGTTTCCACCAAACCCTTCCGTTTACACGTGAGTTTGATCCTTTAGGGAATTTATTGAAACGGACTGATATAGGAGGAAAATTCACCCAAAGGTATTTACTGGACTTATCCTAGGTTTTGTATGTCCTACTTAGTACGGACAAGCACATTCGTCATATACCTGAGAGATCGTTTTATCACAGACGCTTTTTCTTGTGTCATTTAGCCGTCAGGATGCCTGCTACCCAGAGTGAGTTAAATCTATGTATGAAATAGTGGTTTTGAGGTTCTTACGGATACCGATTCAAATAAGCAACCCATTTGGTACCGTGTGAGAATCATGGTATAAAATTTGCTGTACAACGGATAGTCCAAATGTCGTCAAAAGGTGTTAATGTGGGCCGGTATAAATGCGAATCGGTCTAAGCGTGTCCTAACGGACGCATATCCTGCCTGTGTGTATTTTCCAAAACATAATGTTTGTATCTGACACATTGTCAGTAGTTAATACTGCTCGTTGCGCGACAATCATAAGAACGGCAGAGTGCAGCAAATAAAATTAAAACTATTTGGTTTTTGCGAGATACTCACCTGGAACCCAGCTGAATCTCTCGTTTGTGATGTTGTCAGGCAACTGAATGTGCTGCCAGGCCGCCTCATGTTCCATTTGCTACGATATTCGAGATATCGCGGTACATGTATATTCGTAATGGACTACTCAGTTGTCAGCTGTCAGTTGCCTGAGAACATCACAAACGAAAGATTCAGCTGGGTTCCAGGTGAGTATCTCGCAAAAACCAAATTGATTTGCAAATGAGTGTATTTCTCGAAAACAGTCCAATTTGGGTTCAAGTAGAACATAAGGTTGACGGAAACTCGGGGACTGCGCCTACCTGATGAGCCCCAAGAAGGGCGAAACCGGTCGTGGGCTGTCGAATTTTCAGCAACCTTATGAGTAGTGCATTACGAATATAAAATTCAAACTACTTGAAAGTTGTCAGCCCTTTGACCAAAAAGTGGTTAGTTCACGATCCAACAACACAGGTTTGTTAGTGGAACAGATTCTGAACATTGTCAAAAAAATCGCAGAAAATTTAGTAATATTGCGTGTACATGTAAGTCTAATGTGATGTCCAATCGGGTTAAAATCACGAAATCAGATTCAGAACATGCTCCCAAAATAACATGCTGACGTCTATCATATGTCACACGTTAAATGACCACAGATCTTTATATTTAGACGTATTTCGCCTAACTTGACCCAAGTACACAATTTCCCATAAAAATCTTACCTTGAAATGTTGGAGTGTGCTCCGCATGCTGCCTTACACAAATTAGTATATCCTGCTCATGAGTTGAGTGGCCTCATGTGATAGGCGAATCCTGAAATGAATGCAGCCATCGTTGGTAGTCTGGGAAGATTTTGGAATTTGTGTAGAGATTTCGTGCTGGGCGTGAAGCCAATCTATGCTGAAAAGCCGAGAAGCACTATACAGCTGTTTCATCCTTATTGGGAATCATCAGCAGTGCTTATCTCAAGAAACTCCGGAGAGTCTCGAACCCGCGAGCTCCTGGCTAGTAGTTTGAACACTTAACCGTCCGGCCACAAAAGCCTGACCAGCAGCGTGATTTACTCGCACTTAGACAAGATATAGCGCCGCTCATCCTTTAATCACGGGATCCACATCATGCGGTCACACAGAGCAACGACTTCTCACTGATCGGGTGAAGTTTATTCTTCCACCGAGCTACTTACAGACTGTTGGTAGTGTGAGGAGATATGGGAATTTGTGTGGAGATTTCGTCCTGTAAGTGAAGCGAATCTATGCTGAAAAGGCGAGTAGCATTGTACAGCTGTTTAATCCTCCTAGTGACTCACATCTCCCGCAAAAACTACCTAGCCATATGATCTGTGAGTTGCACTTGGCGGAAGGCAGAATTCGTTTTGTGTCGCGTAACCTTTCATGATAGTTGTCCTCTCGTAAAGCTAGTCTACAAAATGTACAAAGTGCTCTCAAGCAAGTTTAATCACGACCACACTATTTGATCGGATGCATGGGATTACTAGCTTACAGATTGACTTCAAACAGTGGTGAAATTCGGACGTCGAAACTTAATAAAATGGTCAGCATACCTAACTCAATACCATGTAATTATTCACAAGTTGTTCCGAAGTTTATAACCTCAACCGAAATCTCCTGCTCAGCCAACTTGCCAGTCCATTAAGCTTGTCACATAGGGTCACGTGTGTGTGAAATGGCAATACGGTTAGCTATGATGTAACTGACGCGGGTACGTTACATTAAAGACTGACTCAGTGACCAAACTAATGTCACCACATTTCGATTGCAAGTTTGAGGAAGTAGATACGTCTTACGAGGATGGGTCACACTGAGCTACCTCGTTGTCCCCAGATTGAGGTGTGCTGAATGCCGTCAAAAGGATGCGCCAGGACTTCAAGGTGATGGGTGGAATTAGTTCACTTATTCCTCAATACCTGTATGAATTTCACGTTAAGCTTCTCCCATCGAAGTTAGCCAAAACCATCCTATTTGGTTTGCATTCTCAACGTGTACTTCAGCCATTGCTTCAGTGTAGGTCAAGTGGTCAGGCCCGCAGTGGACAACGAACACAGCCATGAATCCTCTCCCCTCTTAAATATGGTGAACGCAGAGGACAAAATGGCTATTTGCTTAGGACACACAAAACAACGTGAATTTTCATCAACCCGTTACGTGAACAAATAGGTTATCAGGTTAGCCAGATAACAAGTGGGACCTTTCTTGTTAACAATTGGAAATAACTGGCCTTAAGTTGTATCTCTGAGCTGCTCCCATAACAGAAACATCGGTGGTTGGTTCAGGTGAAGTCACTTCTTTCAAGAGCTTTTTGAAGATAGGGTGACGGTTAACGCAATTACAATTAGTTAATTACAATGGCCTCGGCCGTTTCGAGTGAGTTTTTGGAGATGAAATTAGGTTTAGGCAGCATTCGATAAGCAATACTTAGCGGCTGTAATGATTTGGCCTAATGGTTTGTATGGGCCTGCACTAGTTAAGTGTTTTGCTCCTTCGGTTTGAACATAGGACTGTAAACGCAAGATGTGGTATGGAGGCCAAGTCTTTCGACTCTCATTTCGTAGAACATTTGCGTCCTGAACGACGTCTGAAAAAAATCAGTCTATCTGTGCAACATTGGTAGTTTTTACTCACTTTGCGTAGACCGAAGGTCTCATTTTGTTGTAGACTGTTAAATGAAAGTTGATATCTCAGCTGGAATTGGCTGGAAACAGCAAATTAGCCATGAGTTGATTAAAAAACAGGTCTCAGTGAAGCAGACCGTACCGCAGCACTGCAGGCTAAGTTGGTTAGGCCATGTTATAAGGATGTCGAGTTACAGCGAAGCTTTGTTTTCGGCCCTCATTTAGAGTGATGAAAATGTAGAGATGGACAGAATATGGCATAGTAGATAGGATTGAAGGACTTTTCAGAAATTCAGTTCGCTGTTGGTGCGGTCCACGTGAACCCCCTGGGCTTGATTGAAGACTATTATTTTCTATCCAGATTGGCTGACAGGATGTTGAAGACGTGGGCACCTCGAATGATGTGATAGACTAGCCTTGGGCCTCCCTCCCTGTCTTATTTTTTCTTTGGGTTTTAAAGCTTTACTCAACTAACCTCACTTGGTTTTGTGGAGCTGGGGTACCCCTCCCTCGATGTTGTTGTTAATTATGGTGATGACCGTGATGATGATGAGTCTCACACAGTTCCAATGTGTGTTCCAGTTGGATTCGTGAATTGGTTCATGGAGGGACTGCAGACTTTGGAACATTTGACCAGTGTGATGCAGGGTGGAGAATGCGTAGAATTTTGAACCTGAACTTTCTTGATGCGTCTGTATGTGTGTGCAAACGGCATATCGCATTATTATCTTGTCGCTTTTTTGTCCAAGATGTAGGGTCTGCGTTTTCTTTGGTACGGCGAACTTCCGGCACATACTCAGGTTAGTTGTCATGTTGTAAAATTATCTCTGTCCATGTTTGTTACAACATATCAGATGTTCACTGGCTTGAGAGCAGTGAGGGTCCCACTGGGTTCGGATCACGGAGGCTGTGAACAGAAAAACCAAGCCGGACATAGGATGGTCACTTGCTGACTTATCCAAAGCGCTGGGTGATAGATAGTTGGTAGGTAAACTGGTAGGAGAGAGACTACCACCCTGCTTATTATACATGGCCTATTCCGCTGTGACTCCACCGAACCTTCAGGACCTGAGCACTTCCCAAAGAGCAATTCTGTGGCACCATAGCAAAATCCGCAAGCAGCACTTTCGCACAGATGTTCACGAGTACGCACGTGCGTTCGGCAAACCCATAGTTGCTTAGGTAACAATAGAGGTCGCACTTTACATGTGGATATAAGCTCAGTCTTCCTACCTCTCGAAACGTACCTCAAAACCGATGCAACTGAGTACGTTGATCAGGAATCCAAGAAGCATCCGATGGCTTCAGTGATGTCGAATAGGCAGGCCGGTTTTGCTGAAACCAACGATAAATTAGCAGTGTGCCCGCATGGACAAGTATAAATGGCAAAGCCGATGCACGTTTTCCAGCCGAAAGACTGATAGCTATAGGTCAGCCTCATGTGCCAGGACGATGTGATAGCGAACTACCAGCTCTGGTGGTTGATCAGATGGCAGTTGACAACTACCAGCTCTTCTCGTGGCACCGGCAGGAAGGAAAGTTTTCCTTGAAGTTCCACGTTCCAAGTACATGAAGAAAACACTCGGGTTTCGAGGTGTTTTGATCCCAACTGGTCAAACCATACATAACCAACAGAACGATGGATAACCACTTGAGACAGAGTTTCCCACGCTGCAAACTTATACCACTTTTGCGAGGTTCTTGACTAATCCAAATGTCTTCATTCACCGAAGAGAGTGGTTTCGCCCGTGACCTGTAGGGTGGTTGCTTACATTGCCCTACCAATGTGGACTAACAGCGGATGTAATTTCCATACTGTCACATGCTGTATTTCGAAAGATGCTTTTGAAAAATCTAAAATAGCCTTAGTTGAGCACCTTTCAAACCATTGTTTCGACTTGGACCAAGCTTTGTCTAGCTTCGGCCTGAAAAATGGACTAGCTGGAGCGCAAGATGACTGACGCACGTCTTGCTGTGTACTTTGATGAAGTTTTCCTGATAACTTTCGGGACACAATTGCATTAGCCTAAACACTACATGTAAGGCTATGGGCGGTCAATATGTTGGGAGATATCCCGCGTTTTGTGATCGATAGTGCATTATTTATGCAGTTGAGTTCCGGTCACCCGAATTGTATTCTCATTCCGACCTCCACATATACAAACTGTGGATAGCTTCTGTCCTCTTTCACATCCGCTTGTATCGTTGTTTTATGTGCCGCCGCTGTTCCAGAATCCTATTTTGTAAACTCGTTCCTACTCTTGCAATTTGGTGTTCAAACGATACACTTTCGAAAACCAATGTTTATTACTGTGTTAAAAATTCTGTGGACGCTTGTTAATCGGTACCCGACGCGAAGGTTGAAAGTAGAAGGTTCTGGAATAAATGCAGCTGGCACAAGTTTTCTTGGATTAAGGTGCTTTTTCAGGCGGCAGCCTCTGGGTCAGAGGCAAGTCCTGTCACCAGAACGTTGGTTCATCCACAGTATTTTTTCCTCTAAACTATTTTCAAGCTTTCCAATAAAGGTTTACCGAACCCGACCCCGTGTCTTCAGCTATCAGAATAATCTTAAGGCAGGAATTTAAGCAAATACCGTGTAGTAAATCTAAACACACCGTTTCTTTCTTTATATCATATATGTGTTGTTCAAAGGAGCCACCTGCAGCAAGCGTTTTTAAAAACAAAGATCTGGTATCCCAGGTACAATTATGGGAAGTAAGTTTTCGAGTCGAAGGGTGTAGAAATTATAATAGGCGTTTTAGGTTTACTGACGCGGAGTGAACACCTCTAAAGAGACGACGATTTCGGCACAACCACCTACACGTAAATAAACTATGAAATACTGGAACGTCGGGTGCACTGGTCAACTAATTCGATACCACTATGTTCCACTTTCGATTACAGTCCCTGGGATGAGTTTACCTGCACATGGTGAGCTGCTCAAATGTTATTAAGATAAACCGTTTCAAACCAGCCGTGACACAGAAACACGTCAGTTTGTGTGATATGATAAATCAAAATGGTAGGTGGATGAGGATCGGAAGAAAGTGGAGGAGGAGAACCAAGAATTGTGGGATTATCGATGCTTCACGATAGATGAGGCTGAAAGAGCGGGATCCTGGAGCAATGCCTCGTTTTGAAGCAACATCGACAAAGCTGGATACAAGGTCTTACGGGTGCTCCGGAAGGGACAGACCTACTGCGGTTGTGCTCGTTCATCCTGCTAGCCGTGACATCTGGCGGGTTGAGATCGTCCGTTTGACGATGTACAGAAACACTGAAAGGGGGGTCGTGGTGACAATGGCACGGTTGCACTATGACTAGGGGCCAAAATGCAATTATGTTGCTTCTGGTGTGTAAGATTATGTGGACACTTCTGGACCTCATTCTGCATGCGACTAAATTTAGAGCAAATGCTACGCTTGCCAAAGCAGATGTGGACATGCTGGCCAATACCCATATGCGTGTTATTTGGTCTTCATACCTAACCGCTTAAAAAGCAAGCGAGTGTTTTTGAGCATCCTAGTGCCTCAGAAGGTAACCTCATTTGGGAGCAGTTCGGACTGATGAAGACATTCGGTTGTTGAAAATCGACGTCGTCCTCTTGAAAGACGCCGCTCAAGATTGGTTGCCTCAGAAAGTTGTTAAAGAGGATGTAGGAAGGCAAAACATCACCATCCCTACGCATAAACATTCGGGTTTGAGAGAGGTGAGTTCGAATTTGTCACTTTTTTGGGCTTGACCAGTCGCTCTACAGTGTCAAGGGAATTGATGAACAGGTATGTCAGTGTCAAGGGAATTGATGAACAGGTATTCCAACACAATGAGCACAATTGGCATTGTGCTTATGATGTGATAAGGAATACATGGTTGAAGTGTGTTCAGAGTCCACATGTGTGCCCATGTGTCTTTTGAGAGCCACTTCCGGTTTGATCCCCGGTTGTGTACCAATCTTTTATCCGCCTTCTCCTTTGGTAACTTATAAATTAATCGTTTTTATTGTAGAGATATTCGTGAATTTTGACGATGATATCTTTCTTTATGTGTGTTTCCTATCTACTTTCTGAAGTCCATGTGATTGTTTAGCTCTTTTCTCCTTATTGGGAGTCATCAGCACTGTGGATCTCACTAAACTCTAGGGATTCTCGATCCTGTGTCTTTTCGACTAATAGGACAAACAAAAAACTTTGGCCAGTAGTCCCTGCAACACATCGCTGCTGATGAGTGCGCCAATGAGTGCAGTGGGATCGTCCAAGACAAGCTATATTTTTTTCATAATTTCTACCCCACCCTGTTGAATTATATTTGAGTCACTTTTGAATTTTTTGTGAAGTCTGGCTCTCAGATGAACCAATGAGTTGGTTCAGTCTTTATGAATACCGCATGAATAACACAACTACGCTACAAGTGACATTCGTTGACAATTGTTGTACGGACCTATGTTGGTTATGAACTAAACAATGAGGTATTCCCCCTATATTAGATTGAAAGCAACAGACAGGTATCAGTGGGTACTGATCAGAATATGCGGACGTACATAGAGCCTCAATAAAGAGGACTAATTGTTTGCTTGGTGGTGAGCATCTCGTCGATAGGCGCAGGGGCAGTCAGTGTTTAAATTCGCTCCAAAAACGTTTCCATTCGAATCATGAATCCAGTTCATTTTTTTTCTGGCCGCGTAATTCATACAAAGCATACATTAAAGTGTGCCATCCAAGAAAAAGAGAAACGATAAAATTAACCGTGATCCCTTAGTTACACGCGATAATCATCATTGCATTTTTCGGTCGGCTGAACTTTTTGATCATCCAATGAATATCAGCCACAAATTAATTCAACTGAATCCAGTTTCGAACCAGTTGAGTAGACGTACGTACATAACGATGGATTCGCGCATCAGATTAGCGAAAACCAGAATCCTAGGTGTCATTAAATTCGTTGAAAAACATGTTTCCTAGGCTGGTTGGTGGACCACACAAACAAACAAATGCAGTCTGTTTTTTTATTTATCCTCTTTTTGTTTTCTCTGTTGACGTTGATTAGGTTTGGTTAGTCGTATAGGGTCTATAGATATTCCCCTCCCCCGGTGATCCCAAGCTCAACCTTCTTTTACAGTCCAGGCAATGCAACGAATACCACTGGCCTTGGGACCATCACAGCCACAAGCACAAGGAGCAAGCAATTTAGGTGAGTCGGACAACCCCTTTCCACTCAGTAATACGAGCAGCCAGTTGAGTTCATAAAATCCATATCTGACAAGTGAAAGGAATCAATCATTCAACATTGATTTAACCACCTGTTACCAACATTTATTTAGCGAACCGTGAATACTAGTACACAGGATTCTCCGACTGCTGTCTAGTGGGCGTCCATGATCACTTTCCAGATGACTGAATTGTACGTATATACGGCGCTTCAAACATGTGTTAAAGAACTTAAAAATTCAAAAAATTCATCCGACCACATTATTTTGAGCCTTGTGTGTTTCTGTCCGCTAGGCTGCTCGATCTAATCGGTAGACCTTCAGTGTATACAAGCCGGCTGTGTAATTATCAGTTCAACAAAATGATGCTTGACATGAGTGTGGATGGCTGGATAATCCGAGTGGGAACGATCATGGTCGATGGATCCGTTGGACCAGGCCTCCTTGTGTGACAAGTTCGCAGCAGGCCTTTAGCGGCTTGGTCAGCTACAGTCGAGAACAACTTGAAGCTTTATACCCCCCTCGTGAAGCGTACAAATCACTCCCGGTTGAGGCAGAATCTCCTTGATTTAGTGAGGATAGCCCGGTTGAAATGGTTTGCTTTGGAATCTTTCATCTTTGGGTCAGCCGAGACATATCTTCATATGGCCCGCATCCAGACTCAACAAACATCGGTTCCTACAGATGAGCTAATTTTCAGTGGATCGCATCCTGAAAGTATAGATACTGGAAAAATTGGTCAAATCGCTCTTTGCTAGTAGCGCCTAGAGATGAGACAGTCACATCCTATGGTTTCCTCAGGAATACTGGATAGACCGATGTCTGGAAGATCACTCGTGACTGGGATTTCTGTTGAAAACACTGAATTTTCCACTAATGTGCCAAATGAAGGTCAGTATTGAAGTCTCAATAGTAACCCCGTTATTCTGTGTCCGCACCACACAGGAGGTGAAACAACATTTCCTGTACCCACCCGACACCCATTTTCACGGCGCAACTGTTGGGATCTAATCGATAACTTTTAATCGCTCAACCTCAGTTTGA
The DNA here is from genome assembly GCA_003604175.2 of Clonorchis sinensis. Lineage (NCBI taxonomy): Eukaryota > Metazoa > Platyhelminthes > Trematoda > Opisthorchiida > Opisthorchiidae > Clonorchis > Clonorchis sinensis. The sequence continues at coordinate 6,776,226 of CM030374.1, read as the reverse complement.
TGAAGCTCACATATCCGGCGATAATGGAGAAGCTGGAAACAACCGTGGAGAATGAGTCTGTTCACATCATACTTTAATCTACTCTGATACCATACTCGATAAGGTTATTCATCTGAATGCTAGAGCATATTTCTGTTACGACTCAAACGAATTTCCCCCATATCAACCGCAGAAATTATTTATTGTTTCCACCAATCAGGTGACATGTTGAGTTACGCGCGCGCAACACTCCAAAAGTCACTTGGCACGAGATGAGAATGGAATAAAATAATCAAAACCGCCCCCAAAATCCAGAATGGCTATCCTTAAGCTGGCAATTCAGTTAATCGCATTCAGGAACTGATATCAACGGGAATGGTACAGCTGCTCTAGTCACAAACGAGTCCATCAATCCAGAGCCTGCTGCTGCCTCCAGCAGGCAGATGCGACTATATTATGCCTAACCTTACCACCTGCAGTCCGTATTAGCACTTCCGAAATACGGAAATCTGGACTTGGTTTTCACTGTGACGCCCTTTTCTTAATGTTCATGGCTTGGGATCTCGCCACTGAATAATACAAGGTCTCCAGCTCGGAAATCCCGACGGTTTCGCCCCCACTTATGTCATATCCATCGACTCCGAATGGCATCGGCCAACTTTTTCCCCTTTTGCCAACATCGGGTATATCTGTTGCGTATACTCTCTACATCGCCTGATAAATTAAGCTGTCCCCGCAATAACAACAATTGACTTCCGGTCAGCACATCTAAGAATACTGTATCATGTCAAATAAGTGCAAGTGGGCAATTAGTTGAAGGGCTTTTTAAGTCAGTAAGGATAGTGGGCAAAGATTTGCTAGTAAGAGATTGCTCACACAAGATCGCTCTCATCACTCAGTGGATAGATCCCATCCAGCACTTGAAACCTCTATTGTGCCCAACACGATTGGGGTAAACAGGACTCGTGTCACCGAAGCCTTTGCCTCCTCGAGGAAAGGCGCTCCGGCCCCTCTCAGTTTGAGCTATGTTATCTTCCATCCTGTCGTCCAGACTGGGGTTTTGGAAAGGGTGAAATTAACTTTTCTTGCGCCTTTTTTGCCAGGATCTTATTACCGCTGGCCTCCCCTATCCTTCAGCTTCTGACCCAGCGTTCTCATTTTCCTCTTCGCTATCTTCATAGTCGTCATCCCCATCCTCTTGATCGTTCTCATCTTCATCCTCATTGTCCTCTCTGGCGGATTCTCCCTTCTTTCACAGCATCTTCGGTTTTTCATGTCCCGAAATTCCGTGATATTTGATCGTCATCCTCAGGCTGGTCGCCATTCCGCCCGCCCCCCATATTCGAAATTACTACCGACTTGAGGAAAACATCAGGTTTTTTTGACGGTTCGGCCGTCTTTTGTTTTACTTTAGGCCGCTTTTCGGTGCTGATAGTCTTCTGTGCAAATGTTCACGAAGGAATATCAAAAGGTCGCCAGCCCTTCAGTGTTAGCGCTTTTAGAGAGCTGACTGGGCAGAGGCAGCAGATGGAAATTCATCAGCTGAACACCCACTGAAGGCACCATCATGGCTCAGGATCCAAGTGATTTTCACAGCGCGGAATAAGCCTTACACAAGTCAAACCACGAAGCATGAGATGGTATATCCCTATCAGAAACATTTGCCTTTTTTAACACACGGATCATTCAGCCCCAGTGCATTTTCTGCAGCACCTTCCGTCCGGCTGTACGCGGTGCGGTTTCACTAGGATATCTGTAGAACTGTGCCATGTTTGTGCAAATACCTTGGTCACCCCATCGAATAGGGTAACATTTGGTCTTCGGTAGCATCTCTCGGAGCTTGGAATACCCGCACTTGAAACATCCGAACAGATTTGACTGTCTCGGCCCTTTGGGCCTTGCTAGAGTGCGAGTAGGACACATCACCGAATTTAGTAGGGTATCAAATGCAGTGGCTGAATCTGACTCTGAGGAGATTCCCAAGAAAGCGATAGTAAAGTACTGATTGCGACGTCCTTTGTCCAGCAGTTTGTATGAAACTGGTTGGTAACCCCGAGCTAAATTTGTAATTAACGCTCCCATGGTTACAAATTTTAGGAATACCCGTTATAATCAGTGCATCGCTAGTCCCTAGCTCAATAAGAGTGAGGGCATCAAATGGCTCATCCACGAAGAGATGGTGTAATGTCTTGTCATCAGTAGGTATTGATTTCTCGCCCCATAGTAAATTCTTCGTACCACTGTTAGTAGATACCGTTGCCACCGCTACACTCAAGTTCAGCTGCCCCAACTGTTCCAAAGGGAAGACATGTTCACCCAAGATCGTCTTTAACAGTGGAATAATCCGAAATGGATTTGGAATCAACGGGGGTTTATGAGATCCTGTGTGGGTAGGGGAAGTTGGCTTTTTGGTATCTGCACCGTGGACTCTATACACTTTGGGGATTGTGAGCTGGATGTCCGATGGTGAAAGTTGCGACTCTGTCGCTTTCAGCATCGTAATATTTTGGTCCAGGGCTTTAATGGGTTCGATGATTTAACGACGATCACTTTTGTCAAAGTCAGATTCGAAAAACCCCAACACAGGATGCTCAACACTAGACTGCATACTGAGGCAGTTGGGTGATAATAGGATTGGTCCTGTAGGGACGGCTGGCCATAACTCAAGACCGTTAGATATGCGTTGGGATAGTTCATAACGCCCAGATGTTACTCATCACCCCAGTGGACCTCTCATGAAAATCAAGATATCATTATCATGAAGCTGTGAGAGATGAACATCCGCAAGATGTGTCAAATTCCTTAGCTGTGAAATTTTTAGAATTGAAGATTCCGTGATAGGAAGTGATTCGATAGTATAGGGACAGTCGACGTTGACAACATATCCATCACGCAAAAACAATATAGACAGACTGACGATCTTGGTATCCTTAATCGCGGGGTCACTTACTGACGACTGTTAAACGCATTGCTTCAACTTTTATCTCAAGCTACCTAGCTACATTAGCCGGCAGTAGGTTGGTAACGGAGGTGTAGTCCAACAGTGCGTGAGTAAATACAGTGCTCTTATATCCAACCAGCCGAACAGCAACGAACTCAAGGTAGCTCCCGGAGCAATAGAAAGACTGGATTGCTTTTGCGTTGAAGTTAATACTTTTATAGCATTCTCCACCGTCTCTTTTTTGTCGTGAGGTAGAATTTGATGTCGTTGGCTACAATTCAAGACATGGCAACATGTAAGGAAGCGAAACTCGATGTCTTTATAGTTAGGTTCCAGGCAGTTGAAGCATAATTTGAGGTCCTTTCAACCTACCCAAACTCTTGAACTGAGAGAGAATAGCAAAACCTTATCAGTTTAAAAGCTATTGAATCTCCGCACACTGAGAACAAGTACTGCTTGCCTTCATAACCACGACGTTGATGTAGGCTCCTTTGGTAGATTAACGCTACCAGCCTACTTCGACTTTTCGGCTAATATATCTTCTAGGGCAACAATTCGAGGCAAGGTAGACACATCTATCAGGGAAGTATACACGAGGTGCTTATATTCAGGCTCCAAAACCGAAAACAACAAATCGTCTGTCACTTCAGGGCACTTCTGTTGCAGACGCCACAGTAAACATTCCATTACGCGCTTGAGAATCGTTTAGCAATACAGTTCCGACGTGTAATGCATCTGCCTAAGTGACAATATCCTGAACAGTCTTCGTAAGGCATTGATATCTCCAGGAGCAACGGTCTCCTGAACCAGTAATTCGATCAGGGATGACTGTGCTTTGTCATGTGGCCTGCCAAACTGCGTCCTGTGGATATTTGTGACCATTTGAAAACCGCATTGCTAAAAAGGAATACCCGGTGCTGAACGGCCTATTTCGCTTCCTCACAGCAACAGTGGAGAGAATAAATCAACTAGTTATTATCGTCAAACTGTCGGTCAGCTACACTCAGTTGAAAAACTTTCATAAATTTCCAAGTTTTAATCAAATTAGCTTCAAACTTATCTACCTCTATTTTCAACATGTCTGTGGTGAGCGCCCTGGTGTGATGGTCAGCGTTTTGGCGGTCGATTTCCTGCGTCAACCCCCGGCGGCGAGTTCTCTTTTACACAAACCCGTCGAAGGCCGTGGGTGCTTCACTTCTTCCCGGTTGACTAGTGTAATTAACTTCTCGACGTTCTGTTGACTAGATGAGAACACACGTTCACAGTTACCTGCAATCAAACTTTCGTAGTCATAAGACTCGTAGTCCAAAAGCATCAACCTTTGACATGCTAACCTCCGTTTCTTATCCCCAAATCTCAACACCACCATGAGCTATTCTTCTAGAGTCTCATTTTTCACTAGAGGCTGGAGGTTCAGAGATGTGTAGGAGGATCGCTAAACCTAAACCATTGTTCCGGAAACGGCGATGTTTAAGCAAAGAAGACGAATATTTCCGATGTCAGGGTTTCACAAACAAGTTTGAAGTGATGGAGGATGGCTGTAAATTGGTTGTGCTTCAGATGGGACATCCTCCTCGTATCTACAGTTTCTAATGTCCGGTTAGTATATTAATCTTGGTCAAAAGTCGCACACGTTAATCTGACGCGTCAATACGCGACGAGACATATGTGAACGCCAAATCGGTGCTGGTCACTTAAGACGAATTCCTTAGTTGTCAAACTATTATTGTAGTTAATCGGATTATCAGCATACGAGGGGTTAACGAAGTCGTGAGTAAAGATGACGCGCAGATGACAGTTCGAATTGTCGGGCGAAAAGGGAACAAAACTTCACAACCGTTCAACAAGATGTACGTCTCGTGTGCATTTACTGCCTTGTTGAGAGAGCCATGGAGGCATCGGCATTCCGCCTACCAGTCAGCAGATTTTCAGGTTATAGGTATTACACGTGACACAGCGACACATGGATAAAGCTTCCACTACTGTTGATCTGTACAGGAAAATTTGGGATTTCGTTGGACTTTGGTCTGACTGCCTGTGTATACACAAGTAGAGTACAATCTGCTTGAAAACCGTTTGAGTGTTATATGGCGGGATTTGGAGGGATTCGGGCTGGTAATTAATGACTATTTTGCCTTGTGACGAATTGAAACCCACGTAGGATGAAAGCGAATGACAACTAGACTCAAATTTATGTGGGAAAATCTGATCCCCGAGAATACTGGTGGTTCACATTGCGAACCATCGTTAGAGTGACCCGGGTCAAAAACTGCACACACATGTTACCTGATCAAGAAACTTTCCGAATTGGCCGAGTGAAGAGAAAAACAGAGTTTACATTTTCACGGGCCGTGTGGCACTTTTTATTAAGAGACTTGGAAGGAGAATGCTGTATCCTCAATCATCACCATTATCCTTTTAGACTTTCGGCTTTCGGTTTCTCTTGCGGGTGCAAACTGCTGATCCTTTCCAGCAGAGATAAAATACTACCAACTGATTCTCGGCATTTCAACACAGACTATCTAAACCTGAAAAAACCAAATCTGGATCAGAACTTCGAAAACGATGCGCACCACCTAAACTCTCACCCAATTCTGGAGGGGCGTTTTACAGCTTTCAGTGGCACAGCCACACCGACGTATGCTTGCTGAAATTCCTAACCTCACCTCGCATATTAGAATCTTGATAGAGACCGTGGAAAGTGAGCTAGAGGATTTGCCACAACTGCGGTTATAAACCAGTGTCACGGAGAAACTCATTTTATAAGTTCGTTAAATTAAATGGTAGGCTCGAACGTTCCGAATCGATTTCCACAATGAGTCACTGAAGCATCAGACGGATTCAGCGAAGTTATTGGGGTCAGACGTAACGAGATGACACTGAACGAAGCGCCCTATTGAGGGATGCAAAGGAAGCCGGTTAAAAAATACGGATCTCGTAGCCCAAGTAGAATTTGGGAAAGTAAGCTCCTAGTCCAAGCCTGTAGCACATACAATAGTCCTTTCTTCATATTCGCTGACCACTGGTACCTCGCAGAGTGAAGAAAACTTATAGAGGATTACAGTCTTGACGAAACCATCCACACGACATTACACTTTGAGTACAATCATCAATTAATACACCACCATCTTGTTCCACTTTCGATTACAGCTCCAATGATGCGTTTGTCTACACATGGTGAGTTTCTCAAATGTTAATGAAATGAATCCGCGTCAGAAGAGGCGTTCCATGACGATTTACTAAGCTGTGTGACATGGTAAACTGGAAGTCTATGTTTTTGAGTAGTTGCGAAGAATAGAACAGGTAAATGGATAATGGACAGATGGATGGTAGTTAGAATAACTGTGGGTTTTGGAATGCCTAACGGGAGGCTCAGACTCCACAAGTCTACTGTGGCAATGGTCATTTAACCAGATATCCGTGGCACCTGGCCAGCTCACATCGTCCGTTTGACGATGTATAGAAACAATGGGTAGGAGATCATGATGACAGAGTCATTGTGTTCTATGATTGTGGCCGAAATGCGATTCTGTTGCTCTTGAAGAATAAGCTTATATAGGCACCAATGGGTCTCAATTGGCGGACGCTAAGGACATCCTAAGTTTGTCAAAGCAGATGTGGACATGAAGGGGTAATACCAATATGCATGGTAATCGGCTTTCAGCTGGAAACTTTTGCTGGACTCGTGGTATTTTAAAAGATATGTGCGGTCTTTTAAGATTGATCTGGTGGAGTTTATTGGCGAAAATAAACAGGATCTTGCACGCTGGTGGTACGGGGATACTTTCACGGATTAGGTTCTGTTTCAGATCGCAGTGGGGTTATGGAAACCTATGACCTATTTAGAGACGGACTGAGCATGTTTTCGTATTTAAATCGATACGGTTTTAGCATTTATTCTGATAATATAAGCGAAATATTTCGGTGGTGGGTCTTCTTCGACGCAGTGTCGAATGTTTGGCATTCTCTACCGATTCTTCTGTGAAAAGTTACGCACGCTTAACACGCCATACGAATATGTTTTTGCAAACGGGTTGTGATGATATCCGAATTTGTTCAGGCGCAATCTGTTGATAAAATTCGCCGTCGTTTACCTGTGTTCCACTTAATGCATGGCAAATGTGACATCTTCGGTTGTCGTAAGTCAGCTGTGCTAAGCATGTGTTGGCGGAGTTGTGGTAACACCTTGCCTCATATTCTATATAAGTATTGTGTGTTTTTATTTGCGGGGGTTGGAAACGGTTTCACTCACGATGGGACGTGAGATGTGATTCGTAATGCTGAGGAACTTCGAGTCTGGCGCTTGCTCAGTCACACAGGTTAGCAAGCCGAAGCTTACTTTCCGTGTGGCCTTGCTTATTCCTTCTATGACCTCAGTGGAACTGTTGAACATGTATTCCAGAAAACTGAGGTGTATTTGCATTGTGCTTGGGAGGAGTAACTGGAGTAAATGCAGAATTCACATTGTTGCGTATGCGTGAGGACCTTCTGAGGCTTGACACCTTTGATCCGATTCCCGGTGGTGTTTGGATCTTGTGTTTTCGTTTCTTCCTTCGCAAATTATATTTCCCTTGACTTCTTTTCTTGCGTCATACACAACAGTGAAATAATACGGTTACGCGAGTTTTTGAAAAAGAGAATAGCCGAAGGCATCTTTCTGGGCAAGTCGGATGACCGATGCATACGCCGGAATCTTGAACGACCATGTCCAAACATCAATTGAAATTGACCGACATGTATCAATGGACATTCATCAGAATATGCAGCCGTACACGGAGACCTAATCACGAGAAATTTATGATCGCTTGGTAGCAAAAGTTCCGTCGAGTTGCCAGTCGATACTGTTTTCATGATGGTCTACACATATTAATGGTTTCATGCATCGGGTTAGCAAATGCCAAGATGCTACGTTACGTGTTCCCAGGAAGTTCCTGGAAAAAATCATGCGTTTCCAACGCTGATTAGTGGATCACACAAAGAAACAACTATAGACTGGTGAGATTCACTCATTCATTTGATTCTTTTGTTATCTTTGTCGATGTTATTTATGTTTTGTCCGGTCATATACGGCCCATTGATATCTCCGCTGACTTCAAGCCCCACATTCTATTACAGGCCAATCAATGCAGCGCCTATCAATTCCACTGCAACCACATGGACCAAGCAGCATAGGTTAGTCGGACAATCCGTTCTCGATCAGTAATTGATTTCGTGAAATATATATTTCTCATCTGGGAAGCATTAATCGAACGGCAGCTTTGAACATCCCGGCGTCAACGTTTGGGTAGCGGACTGTAATTTATGATGTCCGCCTTGTCATTTACATCTGGGTAACATTTTCAGGTGCGACCGGAAAATGGTGAGGGGCACAAATCGAGAAATCGTAGAGAAACTAGAAATATTTGTGAAATTTTCCTGAAAGCTTTTCCGGCAGCACTCAACCGAAGCTTGCGCGTGTCGACTTCGGAATTTTACACGGATATTCCATAAAATTTCAGGTTTCCCAAGAAGGACCTGAGCGCATCTGTGTTTGTGACGCTAAGAGGTTTGTAGGGGAACCGGCGCTTCCAAACTCTGCTGCGAATCGGACAACGCTTAAGGAAACCGGAAGAAAATGTCCGGTTTCAGGATATCACAGACGAATTGTAAATGATAGGATATGGATGTACAATGTCCGGTCTTTGTATTAATCCATGTCAAATCTAACCACCCATGGTAATCTTGCATGTCAAAACGTGACGAGGAATTTGTGAACGCCAAATCTACTTGCGTCACGTGAGATGCATTCTTCCGCTGGTAAAATATCTTCCAGAGCTGATTGGACTAGTGGCCTGCGGCGAGTTAACGAAGTAGCCAGTAAGGATAATTAACAGATCGCATCCCGAAATCCCATGCGCGCAGGGAACGTAACTTCACGTTCTTCCAACGGGTTGGTGGCCTAGTGTAATTCTACTGCTAATTCGTGTGTGTGGACATGGGCTTACCGCCGACGAGTGCTTCAAATTGTAATGACATTTGGATGACGAAAGCTCTAATGGATTCGACTGTGTATTTGTGGACTCACTGACAGATGAACTGGTTCACGTGTGAGCCGGAGAGCTAGAGGATGTGTGGTAAAACTGCTCGTGTGATATATGCTTGTTAATATGATTCAGGCAGATCAATATGGACAAACGACTGTTCCCATGAAATCACTCCTGAAAGGAGTTCCCACCATGGTTATCCATCTGAACACTTTCTGTTTTCCAGTCGGAAATGGATCATTTGTTATCGTCAAATTTAGAGAACATATCAGGGATGTGCATTTCAAAACAGGGTGAATCTGATCCATGGGGTAGCCCGGTTATTGACCGATATTGGACATGTTCTGGTCTTTTGGTGAAATCGTAAAATCGTTCGGTGTCACCTCAGACGTTAATCAAAACGTCTTTTGGTGAAATCGTAAAATCGTTCGGCGTCACCTCAGACGTTAATTAAAACAGATGCAAACTGCTTCTGGTATTCTCTTTTTTATCTCATCCTACTCAGGAACCCATCGTCCCAAATATGGGCAGATATTTGGATCCTCATACTAGGGGCACGATTCGCAAGGAGATTTTCACTAAGTGCTATTTCGGGTATACTTGTATAAAAAACTCGCCCAGTTGTAAGTCCTGGCTGGCAGTTTATTTTGCTTTACTTCTTTTTATTTTTGACACAGTGAGTCGATCTAATATGATTGTACTGAAGTTTACACATTTCCCAAATCGTGGCTTCACCTGACCAAACATTGCAACTTATTCAGTTCCTGTCAGCTCACCTGAGAAACGAGTAACTGAAGTGTATATTAAGTTATTTCAAATGAGCTGCGAAATGAGGCATGATGAGTAAAGATGGCGTGCAACTCTATGGGTACCCGTCTGGAGTGCAGTTGTGCTTACCGACAATGGATGCACAAAAAATTGCGTACCCGTGTAACCTGATCAGCGGGATAGTCTAAATTAAGCGAGTTATCCTGATGATAGTGTGGTCGTGTTCTCAAACTGTCTGTGAGGGTTCGCAATAAGACATCAAAAAGCAGATTGTTGCATCAGAAGTTAGCATTCTGGGGAAGAGGTACAAAGCGTAGTGTATGCCACACGTATTAGGTATCCGGAAATTCCAGGGTGAGAGAGGATGCCGCTTGGACGTCGGGGGAAGGCAATTCGGTGTGTATGAACAGATAGAATCTTACGTGGGGTTACTTGAATTTGATTGAGTACTGGCCAAATGATATTGTACCGTAATCCTTCACCTTCTATCATAGATCCAAGGATGCAATCACCTCCACAAGTAGCAAGAAGCGCAGGTGAGCCTCTCGCCGATGATTACAGTTTTGTTTCCACTAATCATTCACAAACTCGAGTCAGATTTATGTGAAATGACCCGATCTGACTCGCAGGTGTGTGCTTGAGAAGCAGCGTAGGAATGAGTGCCATTTATGGTGACTCAGATAGGGCTCTAAATGTGTATATTACAATGGCAGCATTACCATAGAACATGATTAATTTTGCGCTTCGTGTCTCTGTCTACTGTTGTGTGCGGGACTCAGAAAAGACGTGTGGCTCGTCAGTTGACAGACCAGTTTTCGCGTATATGTATACATGAATGCGGATGTTTTCAAACGGACAACTACAATAGTCAAACTGAATGGCGGCGAATTGCGGATGGGTGGACGACGTTCGACTAGTTGGAGGCGTGTGTGCCAGCAGTATATTGAGAGTAATATTTCAGACGAAATATTCAATGGGGTCGCTCGGTCAAATGAACATAATTCGGAAAATTTTATTCAACAATAATTTGTCCTAACAAGTGAGTCAGCACTATTACTCATGTATTCCGGAACACATTAAGGTGAAACTCCGATTTCAACTTACAGGATAAAGTACTATAAAAGAATCCACGGATTGATCTGCCATTAGTTGGTAGGTTGTACACTTCAATCGGTTAGGAAAAGGCGGAGATGCCTCTGGGGTTCTGATCAATTCCATTTGTAATTTCGAAAGCGTTCTGCCACAAAATCGGCTACTCTACAATTGTGGCTGTAAACCAGGAGAAACTCATCCTACAAGTTCGTTAAGAAGGTTAAATGGAAGGCGCGAGCGTTCCGAATAGATCTGCACAATGTTTCATTGATACACCAGGCGGATTCGGCAAAATTGATAGGGTCAAATGTGACAAAATGACACTGAACCAAGCGTCCAATGGCTCTAAGCAAATGAAGCGGTTTGCGATAGTCGGTTTCTAACATTTGGGCAGGTAAGCTTCGGGTCCAAGCCTGTAGGACATACAGGCGCATCTTTATATTGACCGGCCATTGGTACATCGCAGAGTGAACAACACTCATAGAGGATTACAGTCTTGACGTCAACTACTACAAAACCAGCATGTTCCACTTTTGATTGCAGCTCCGATAATGCCTTTATCTACACATGGTGAGTTTCCCGAATGTTAATGAAGTGAATCCGCGTCAGAAGAGGTGTTACATGAGGATTTACTAATCTGTGTGACAGGGTAAACTGGAAGGCTATGTTCTAGTCGCGAAGAATAGAACATGCAAGTGTATATCGAACAGAGAGAGGGTAGTTGGAATATCTGTGGGTTTTTGAACGGCCTAGAGGGAGTTTCAGACTCCACAAGCCTACTGTGGCAATGGTCATTTAACCAGATACCTGTGGCACCTGGCCAGCTCAGATCGTCCGTTTGACGATGTATAGAATCATTGAGTTGGAGATCCTGGTGACAGTGTCAGGTTTGCAGCATGACTAGAGGGCCGAAGTGCGATTGATTGCTACCATGCGTAAGGGTTTGTTAGCATTGTTGGACCTCGGCACAGCCCAAAATGTGTTACGTTTCCCTAGCAAATTTGTTCGAATGCATTCGGTAAGTGTGATTATAATGGTGCGTACACCGCGTGGTAAGGGCATAATACCAGAGTTAGACTTCGCTACCCGTTTTAAGCACTTAGTCGTGCATATATGGTTTGAAAATTCCGACCCACCAGCTAAGATAGCAGGAACAGCTTCAAGTGCGGAAACATTTGCCGACCGGCTTAAATCTACAATTCCCAAGTTTTAAATCATCTTGTTAGACAAGCTACTGAACAAAAGGAAAGCCAGAAGTGTCCTTCTGAACGAGTTGGATGACCGATGTATAAGCAGGGATGTTGAAAGACCGTGTCCAAACATCGATTGAAATTGACCGACACATATCAATGGACATTCATCAGAATATGCACCTGCACACAGAGACCTAATCACGAGAAATTCGTGATCGCTTGGTAGCAAAAGTTCCGTCAATTTGTCAGTCGACACCGTTTCCATGATGGTCTACACATACTAATGGGTTCATGCATCTGGTAAGCAGATGCCCAGGTGCTACGTTACGTGTTTCCATGAGGTTCCTGGGAAAATCACGTGTTTTCAACGCTGATTAGTGAGCTACACGAAGAAGCTACTGCAGTCTGGTGCAAATTCACTCGTTCGTTTGGTTCTTTTGCTCTCTCTGTTGATGATATTTATGTTTTGTCCGTTCATATACGGTCCATTGATATTGCCTCATTGATGTTTCTCCACTGGTTTCAAGCCCCACATTCTCTTACAGGCCAACCAATGCAGCGCCTACCAATTCCACTGCAACCACATGGACCAAGCAGCACAGGTAAGTCGGATAATCCATTGCCGAACAGTAATCCACGCAATTATGTGATTTTGTGGAATGCATATCTGTAATCTAGGATGCATTATTCGACGGGCAGCGGGTTAACATCCCGGTTGCAGCGCTTGGTAAACGAACCGGGATTAGCAGTGTACACGATTCACCAACAGCTTGTCCCTACATTTCCATGATGAGTATACACATCACCGTGACTTACATGTATCCAAGGCCATATGACGTTGTATGTTTTAATGACTTCACATGACAACTTTTATTTCTGCCGGATCAGGCATCTTTTGCCATGCTCCACCAAACAAACTATCCAGTCCGAAAGATCATTCGAACACGAGTCGCTGGACACTCTCAAGTTTGCATTTTACTTCGCCGTCGTCCTCCATGAATCTGTGCACGGTTCGTTCGTAACCATCGGTGTACAAAGCATAGATGCAATAATCTGCTTTATGTATTGCGGTAATTATATTGAGTGATGCTGCAAATAATGACTTTCCGATAGGCTCAGATTGTGAATCTAACTTATGAATATTCAGTGAATTTATTTGGGCCCACAATGAAGGACCATGAGTGGGTTTCTGCTGTGGGTTTTTGCGCGATATGTGTTTGGTTCAGAGGAACCAAATAAACATATAATCTTGAGTCAGACTTAGTTGAGTTACACCTGAAATGGCTGGAAAGGTGTGTGCTTGAGTAGCTGCGTAGGAATAAGTATCATTTACGGTGACTCAAATAGGCCTTATCGGTGTTTAGCTCAATAGCAGCGTTAGCATAGAACATGATTAGTTTTGCACTTCGTGCCTCTGTCTACTGTTGTGTGCGGGACTCAGAAAAGACGTGTGTGGCAAGTCAATTGATAGACTAGTTTTCGCGTAACATGGCATTATGTTTACATGAATGTGGATGTTTTCAAACAGGCAACTACAATATTCAAACTGAGTGGCGGCGGTGGACGAAACTCGGCTAGCTAGAGGCGAGTGTGTGCCAGTAGCTTAGGGATTTTCACCATGCGAGTACTTCCAAACAGTGTGTAATGAGGCGGTTTGAAAAATGACACGTTGAAACGGAACAGTGCTTTTGGCAACACTATTCACATTGATCCTATGTTTCCGAATTTTTTTAACTGATATGGTTTTAGCTTTTAGTCTGAGAGCTTACTCAGCTAATATAATCAAACTATTTCGGTGGCGGATCTTTTTCGACGCAAAATGAAATACTTGGCATTCTCTCTCGACTGATTTTTGTTAATTCACGCATGCTTATCATTTGATACGATCAATTTCTTGCAAATGAGTTTTGATGAGATCCGAATCGATTCAGATGCAATATGTCGATAAAGTGTGCTGTCTTTCATCTGAGTGCCACTCAGTTTCATTTTGGTGGTGTTCGGGAGGGTGACTGTATTCGGTTTTAGACAAGCGATGTCGTGAGATACTGGGGACAGGCAAATGAAGATTTCCTCAGGAAAACGCACAAGGAGATAAGGGATGCAATCTAAAAACATCTATTTTGGGATAAGCGCGGTGGAATTCGTCACACGTTTACGGGCTTGATTATTCACTCTGTATTCTCAAGGAAACTGATGAAAAATTTATTCCAAAAAGCTGAATTCTAATTGCATGATGCTTTTGATGTAATACTTAGTACGCAATGCATGGTTAAAATTCATATATGTTGTGTAAGAGCGTTATATGTTTTGGTACATCCCGTGCGATCCCTGGCATTGCGTTTGCCTTCTGATTCGGAAACATGTGCGATTTTCGTTCGTGCTATGGGGAGGTTCGGGATTTTCAAAGGTGATGTCGTCGAATATATTTTGACAGTATTTCATAATGCCGGTATGTCGGAACTCTAGCAAATCTCAATCCTGTATCCTGCGGCTAATAGTCTAAACTCTTAGCATTTCGGAAATTAGTGAGTGCCAAGCAGTGCGTTTGCACCTATTTCTGATAAGGAGTTCACTGATAAATCCAGTGTGTACTCGAGCAGGGTAATGATACATCGATCTGGAGACGACAGCAACTGCATCATGCATTTGGGCACACAATTAAAAGTGCATAACAAGATCTTTCACGGTATTCGTCCAGCTGATTTGCATTGTCGAGGAAGCGCCAACTGACAATTGCCACGGATGCGCCAATTTAGTGGGTCGGATTTATTATGTGATCTGTGCAGTAATTGCTACGACAGTTGTCAAGACTGCCGAACTGGGAAACGTTAGTTGGATGAATCGCGTCTATGTTGAAAAGAGAATGTACTGTTTGATGGACTAAGTTGGAAATGTGGACGAATCTGTGAAATATTTGAGGTCAAGTCATATTATTATGGGCGACCATGAGCTAACGTATTAGACGTCTCATATTGAGGCAGTCTATTCAAGAAGAATTATTCTTACTTTGGACATTTTCCAGCTATTTGAGTGTACACAGTCGAGCTAAAATCTGTCTGAAAATCATCTGAGTGCAGCTTAGCAGGTTTTGGATAGATTCGGCGAAGTACCTACCGTATGTGACGAATCAATATCCGGCTAATATCCGATGATATGAAGACTCCCTTCAACTTATGCGGGTTACCCAAGTAACTCAGTGGTTTGAAATGCGGACCATTGTTTCAGTGACCCATTTCAAATCCAGCCTTCAAACTGACCTCCTTAATCACAATTATGTATACATGTTGTCTGGTCAATGAAACTGTTTAAAATTACCGAATTAAGGGGGAAAAATGCACCTTCATTCGTAACCGCTCTTCGACTGTTTGTGAGAAAAGATCTGAAAAAAGAACATTGTGTACGGTGTACAGCGTGGTAGAAAATTCATTCAATGTGGGGTGCAAACCACACGTTTTCAGTTTATAGAAGGAACCCGCTGGAGATTTGAGGGAGACAGTTTAGGGTACGTGGGCGAATAAAAGTATACGTTGGGTCGCTCGAGTTTTAAATGTACTGGCCAAATATACCAGCACCAGCATACCAATACAAATGTTCCGAATGCCAAAGTCCTCCACTTCATATCATAGGTCCAGGGATACAATCACCTCAACAAGGAGCAAGGAACTCAGGTGAGCCACTCATTGATGATCAATGAATGTCTAAATGTGTGCTATCTTTAAAAATCACATGGATGATCGTGTTTTGTTCGTTGACCAATCTATCGAGCAGCTGGTTTTTTATTGCCTTCTACATGGGTATCAGCTGGCAGTTGCAGGAGATGCTATGGTCCACAAATCACGTTGACTGAATCCAGTTACGGAACACTTTCTAAGATATACAGCACATAACGATGAGTTCGTGCAACAGAATAGCTTACGATACAGTCCTACATATCTTTGTATCCTTGAATTCCGTGAAAATTCTCGAGTTTCCAACGGTGTCTAATGGACCATTTAAGCAGACAACATCTATCTGGTGGGGATTCTCTCATTCGTCTGGTTTTTTGTCTTCTATGTTGATGTTGAGTAAGTTTGAGCCGATCATGCACGGACCATAGATGTTTCCGCACTGATAGTTCTCCGCTACTATCAAGCTCCACCTTTCTCTCTCATAGTCCAGTCACTGCAGCCACTACCAATGCCCCCAGCACCGTCGCAACCACAACCACAAGGAGGAGACAATACATGTGAGTCAGACGAACCATTTCCGATCATTAGTTCGAGCAGCCATTTGAGTTCGTGAAATCCACATCTGGCACCTGAGTTGCATCTGAGTTGCACGTATCTACTTCATACAGGCATGTGTTCGGTTACTTCATCTGTCTATTTCATTGTGAGCCTTGTGTGTTCCTATCGGATCAGACAACTTTGATTTGAATTACAAACTCCAATTTCAGCAGTTCAACAGTTCTGGCGTGTTCCGAAAGACAGCGCCAAACACTCGCAGAATTTTCGTCATCTAAATCTTATCACAATATGAAACACTTTTAAGCCTTATATCTCTATCCCTACACGCGATCAGTCAGCGAATGCACACGAGATATCAAAGCTGTTGAACGGTACTAGTAGGAAGATCTGAGACTGGGTGAATGACGTAGATGGTCTGCGTAGTGAAACTCCAATTTGCTCAAACAGTTGGTCGTTTTTTGAGTTTCTGAGCCAGCAGCTGTACTGAAGCATATGAACTCCTTTCCGCAATTTTCTTTTCCTTTTTTCATTTTGTTTTCTATTTGGTCAGAGCAACAAGCTATAGTAATTTTCGGCATTAATTCTGACCGTTTGAGAACAGTACTTCCCTGATTTTGACATACCATGGTCATGCCCCTCGTTTTGTGCTGAATTCCCTTATTGACTGTTCAGCCTCAGCATTGCAATAACCCTTGTAACCATTTTTCATCTACCGTATTTACTCGGTCTATTATTTCGACACAGTCCCTTTGGAAATCGGAGTTCCTCACTTGGCGTAACTTCTCATCAGCACTCAATTATTTAGACTCTCACTTGGCTCACGACTTTCTGCTGCTCAGATTCTCGTGGACTACTAACTCGGCACCTTTCTTATGCATCTCAAGCTTCTCTGTGATACTTGTTTATGCGTGATGACCTGCAAGAACCATATAAGCGACCTGATTAAACATTCCCGCCGCTAGCACCTTCTGAAGCCGCCCTGTGCTGCAAATCTAACTACTGCCTGCCGCGCGCGTTGGACGCAGCGGATGAATAAATTCTTGGTGTCTCGCAACGCCATCTGACCTGAGAGAGTCACCAAAGTGATCCAAATGGTTTGACTCGTCTCAGTGTGGTGCGGAACAATTAGAAGTGCTCACAGGAGCTGACATGCTGGGAGATCTCATTCCGTGTTTAAACAGGTGAAATAAAATTCAATCCACATCTAACCTGGATACGTTACTAGCAACTAGTTCTGTTTTGCTGCTGCGTTAAAAGAACAATGTTATCTCTCCCGAGTGGTTAACCGTTAGAATTTTCCACAACTTAGGCATATTCAACGATATATTTAATGACAAGGCGAACACAGCTAAACAATTTTTTCCAGCCAAAATTACTAATCAATATTTACTACCACAGCGCGTCACATAAACTTAAAAAGGCTGATCTATGTGCTTATTGAAAATGGGCTCTAATAGCGTTTCTGTCAGGATTGTCAGATTCCTGAAAATAACTACAGAACGTCTGAGGCTTGCTGGGGACCGCTAATTCCACCACAATCGCTTCAGGAATTCCGCCGAGTCTACGAGTCATAGAAACCAGCTATCGATGAAAGCTCAAGCAACCAATCAGCGACAAGCAACGATGCTCAATTGCTCAAGAGTGACCTAGAAGTGATGCTGATCAATCTGTTTCGAACTACTGCGTGTTGGCGCGTATTGGTATTCAAAAATGTGTCTTAAATCACACGATGAAAAACATCACTTTTCTCAAGAGATGCTTTCAAGTAGAAATGATGTTCTGCATTGTTCTTCTGGTGAAACGGCTGTCGCCGCTCTTTTTACGCACTTTTTCTTGCTACGCCTTCATTACATTTCCGTTTATTTTCTGTATTGACTGTTGATGCGTCACACGTGTTTACGAGTACCTCTCACACTAAAAGGGCCAAACCAATCCAGGCCTTCTCCCTTGGACTGTCTGGGTAACTGCACTAAACAAGTGGTAACATCTGGGTAGAATGAACTGGAATGGGACTCGAGACGCCGATAAAAGAACTTATTATAAACCGATCTTAATTCTGGGTTTTTCCGTTCCTAGGCCTACCAATGAACTATGGCTCCAGTCGGCTTTCCTTCAGCTCCTAAAATCGCTACAACAAGTGCGAGACTTCGTTTATAGACTGCACGATTTAGGCCAAACCTTTGTTGACAAGCAGACCTGATTGGGACTTTGTGTGTAATCTGATTAGCGGAGTCCGGTGATACACTGCTTGCCACTTATCTAAATAGAATTCTGAACTTTGAAAATAAATTTGCGCTTTTGCTTCTTTGTTCCCCATGTGATGCGTAACCCGTTTGCCAAGGTCTGTCAAAATGGTACCATCCCACAGAACGTGTCTTTTTTTATATTGCCTTCCGGATATTTGTAGTGACTTTTCTAATCGGTCACATAAAACAGGCAATAACGTCAAAATCAAACATAAGTCCTGAGACAGAAATCATGCTAGATTATATGCTGACTATCTGAGGATACACTTACATGCGGATTCCAGAGGTTCATTTTCAGATTCGCGGTTGACCACCAAAAAATAGCCTCCTCACAGTTCACTCAAAATTAACCGACCATATGTTTTTGTTTCAAAGCCAAGAATAGAGGCTTAATTGAACAACCTGTCCAACTGTCCCTCCAGTCGTCACTCTGGAAACTAATGTGGTCGTGCAGCTATTCCACTATTGGATTAAAGCTACTTGAACTGTGACAAAACGGAGTACAATGAGATCCACGGTGCCACTGGCATACATGATGATCACACTATTAAGGCAATCTGACAGAGAATAAAATGTCACCGCTTTGTCCCAAGGGGGTACACGACTTCCATAAACAGTTGTTGCGGCTGCGGGTACAGATCAGCAAGATATAAGTCAGGAGATTAAATCGCTTCAAAATCTACGCGTCTCCTTTTGTCCCAGAGAGCACATGCGTCTTTGTTTCGTTCTGCCTGGGATAAGCGCCAGGTAAACCTTCCAAGTTCTTGACTGACACTTCGGTGTTCTTCAACCGCATCTGGTTAATACACCTAGACCAGTGTGATTGTACTGCTAGGTCTCACTTATTAGTTTCACTGGCTTTCCAGTTTCCATGCTGGTGTCCTGTATATGTCAATCTAAAAAAATGCATTTGTTTTCCATCTTGATAACCAATCTGCGGAGTAAGCGTAATAGTGGGACGATTGGCGTTCCGCCCCTTCAGTTTAGCCTTGCTGTCTTAGTGAACAGCTTCCTTTGATAGATGTTGAACTGCTGTCGATTTCTTACATATCAGTGTTGCCTAGCCGACCCCGTAGAGCTTGAGAGGTTCAGCCCAAAACGTTTTCTAAGGCTTTACATTTTTCGGGTTTTATACGCAAACACTCGTCTGCTGAAGAGTACGCATCCCTCGACGTGCCCTCCATTTTAGAGATATGAAGCTAATACACTTGGTGCCGTCGACTAGTTTCAGTACCAGTTCTGTCGCTTGCAAACTGAACGGACTGATTTAGATATCATTTTCGAAAATTTGGCAGACTCAGGTTTGGTTTGCACCGTAGCCTGTACCCGTCTATCCGCAACAGTACCTTGAATTCAGGTCACATAAACCTAATGAGTACGGAAACCTGTGTTGGAATACCTGACTGAAGTGTGTAGAAGGCCTGCTTCAGGGTGCCGCAAGTCCTATAATAAGATAGGTAAGAATGTCCGACATGAAAGATTGCAGGTGAAACCTTCACGCAAGGAAAACTAAAACGGGTATTTTGAAACCCATCGGTAGAGTGCAAACCACCCTCATGTGCTTACCAAAGGTGAATTGCCCACATCCATCTTTAGTGATCATCTTATCAATACGATGGAAGTTTGTGTTTGCATGAGGGAGATACTATTTAATTGATCCCTTTTATCCGGTTTTCAGTGCTAGCTATGCCGCCACTACTCTATGTTGGTGAAGTGGGTGAGCCAATGTTAAAGATAACGTTTGTTTGTTTTAGTATATTACCTCGTAGCTAGTGCCGAATAATGTATTTAATGTGGACGACAAGGCTGATAACTTAGAAATACACGTGAGAAACTGAAGAAACTTTTTTCGTAATTTCGGTGTCGACAGAAGGGTGCTTTCTTTGTTTTTCGTCGACAAACAGCCGATCACATAGAGTGCTTTTGACGCTCTCTCACAGAGACAATGGCGCGTTGTCGACCCAACAAGGTAGTGAAAATTAAAAGCAGTAAATATTGAAGGCTTCATGATAGAATAAATGATTCAGAAGGCCTCGCCTAGTTTATTACGAACTTTGTGAAACTAATTTGCAGCATTCGTTTACAAGTGCGTGATAGTCAATGAACATCCAGGAAAGTTTAAGACGCCTTCAAGAAGAAGACGAATATTCGTTTTTTTTAAACAAGATGCAACTGTTTAGTTGGTGTTTTTCTGCTTTAACTAATGGATGGCTACAAGCAAACCAGGTGACAAAATGGTTGGTCTGTTTTCTAATAAACACCTCCGCCTTTCACTTGGGGAAAGGCGAACTTGCGGCTAATTCTGCTCTTGCTTTGATTTGTGTTGCAATTTCCAGTGATCTCAGAACTGTTCTAAATGTTCCCTGATTGTAAAAAATGTCTGTTTGTTTCATGTTTGGAAAAGGGTTTCAAAAAATCTCTAAAACTTTGCCCAATACTAGCTAAATCTAAACATTTTCCGGTTGTTTCATAGCCGAAAATTAGGCAATGTGGGTAGAGTATACTGCAATGGAACTTTGTTGGTTTGAAAACTATATTTTTGGACTTTTATTGATGGCAGAACATGCCTAAAATTGTTAAAGAAGGCACGCCGAAGCTAGTGACGTTTCGCGGTGAAAATGTTAACAGTTGTGTAGCATTCTAATCAACAAATTAAATTCCCCGTAATGACATAAATGTGATGAAGTTGTGTGACCTCTTCTTGATACTGGTAAAGCATTATCTGGACAATGTGCAAATTCTTGCGAATTTTTTTAAGCAAGGACATTTTTCCAAGTATTGTCACATAATGCATTGGAGATGATGCAACCAATCAGAGGCCTTCCGTAATGCCAACTAATTGCCACAACCTACTTATGGGGCCTGAATTGTACACGTTTATCTATGCCCGTATTGTTCAATCAGATGCAGAAATCTTAAGTATTTACATGAATCTGTGGCAAACTACGCTAAACCTACCTTACTTAAACGTCAGGTCACGTTTGCAAATCACTGACACATTTCACATACAAACCTTAATCGAATATGATACATTAAGTAGTGATTGGCGGTTCTCACGTCCAGCGACATTTGTGAAGAAATCACCTTTGCGAATGAAAACTAGCCGTTACATTCCACCACATGATTCATTCCAACCGTCTGCTTTGAAAATGGTTCCGTCTCACCTTTCATAATAGCTAGTGTGAGAGTCAGTGTTCAATCCACATTACCGCTTCCATGCATCGATTTAACGAGTTGTACGTTTGTGAGTATGCACGTTATTTAAAGTCTTGATACAATTCCAGCTGTGCGTTCTTGCGGGGTTTCGTGCATTAAGCAGAAGCGGCCTCATTGTTTCCTGGCTTCGAGGTTTTGACCACATATGGCTAGTAAACCTCGATCGTACTTACCTGCCCTTAGAAATGAATATTGCCGGAGTTTTTGATATTGTAAACGAGATTTAAAAGAGATAGGTCAGCACCAGGCAATTGCTTTGACCCTGAAGGACTGATTCATAGTTTGAGAGAAGCTAAGCCTATTCACCGACATTCAGCGGGGGTCCCATTTTGATTATTACATTCAAGATTTTCTGCAACAAGATGCAACAAGTAATATGCTATGGGCCGGGTAACTTGCTTCTTTGGTTAGTACAACGTTTGAAAACCTTTTAGGCTATGGGCCGGGTAACTTGCTTCTTTGGTCAGTACAATTTTTGAAAACCTTTTAAGAATGAACAGCTGCAAAGTTTTATTTCATGCTTTTGACAGTCGTAGAGAATCGTACCATTTAAACTTATCGGAAGTAAAGTACGCATGTTGGTGATGTGCCCTGGTGGTGCAGTTCTCTAGAGGTATCGGTTCCGAACAATTTGGGTGGGTAAAAAGCAAGAATACCCATTGAGCCGAATAGCGGTGAGAAAATCAAACTAGATTGCAAATAAATGAATCCCCTTTCAAGAAAACAGTGTCCCAGGGGTTGCATGAACTACATAAACCAGTCAGTTTTAGCGACTCTGTGGTGTGCGGAGCTGCGCGTGAACGTATGTACACAGGTAGATGTGCTTGAGTGCTGTGCCACTAAGTAGTATGCTATCTTCTTAAGCTGGAAACAAGTGTATGGTGTCAGATGCTTGATGGTTGAGACGGAATCTGATGACACCCATACTGTGCACGATGTGGAACTGCTCAAGGACAGCGGTTCAGGATATTCGGGGTACATAACAAGCTCTATGGTGGGAAAAGACTAGCGGGCACACTAAGCGAGGCCTGATTGCCAAAGTAGCACGTGACAGAAATTATTATACAGAAATGATTGAACCTGATACATTGCGTGTACCACATACTGTTGGTTTTGATGCAGTTTTCTTAATTATTCTACGTTCAAATTCTGTACGTAATTCTTCGGAAGGAAGCATGGTTTAACAAAGTTTTTTTTACAATAAACAACATATGTCCTCACCAAATAAGTTTTCGCGTTATCCATTTATCACGAATGATAGTACATATACCACTAAAAACTAAATTTTCCCGTCTTCCCAAACCTAGACAAAGAGGTTTGCACACAGCCGCAACCAGGTAATGAATATTATATGAAACGGCAAACATAATTTCTGACGATAAAATCATTGACAATGACGACGGAGTCTGTAAAATATTTTCATAATAAACAGCGGAGTGCCGCGATTTGCTGACAATGAATTTTATTTGAAGAGGCCCGTAAACCGTCCTGGTTAGTTTCTTCACAAGAAATAGGATTGCTCGCGGTGAGAAGAGAACTATTTTGTCTAACAATCTTGAAATGGTCTTCTTTATCTGAAGACTCTCGAGGTTTCATTTATTTCATGCCCTCTCCTATCATCAAAAAGGATATGTCACCCTTTATATCATTTGTCCGTTTTGACTTCGTACAATATGAATATCGCGTCAAAAATGCAAACAAATAATCAGTAATAATAAAACTACAGTGCGGACTGCTTTTGAACACTGGGCATGTGACGAGAGTATCAGTGATTGCATGCACTGAATTCAGCATTTTGAATGCACTTCACTGTCTGTGAGTCTGCGCTTAGCAAAATCTACAGCAACCGTGAATATTTATTTGGCAAATGTGTGGCTTAAATCCGATATTAATGAGGAGGAATTCATCCGACAGCAGAGATTTTGCTTGGTTCTATTGTTTTACTACTTAAGAATGTATCTATATCCTTTGTTCTCCGAAGCCCTGCCATTGAGAAATTAACCATACGAAAAAATTGCCTTGTATCTTTTTCTCCATCTGTACTTCTGATGATCGGAAACGTTACACAATTACACAAAACGCGTAAAAACACTCTTGACGTAAAGTTGAAACCATGCACTATAACGTCACCGGATGCTAGATAGGGGATTGTACCTAGAATTTTCGCAGCCTTGGGTAAATCCCTTGCTTTTCAACATGTTACCGACCATGTTTCCTACCTGTTATGTGATATTCTTAGCCAGTACCAATTATTGCCTTTTCACCGTTCAATGGTGTTCCAGTTGGGTGGCAACTCAAGACACGAAATCGTTTGCTCTGTGTCTTAGAAAAGCCGTACCCAACAGCGTCATGTTTTCTGGTTGATTCTTTTCGTCTGTAAACCTCAACATAAACTGATAGCTCATTTAATGATGGAAACAACAACAGTGCATCTTTTCAAAGGCCACAAGGAGACAACAGTTTCATAAACCTGAGTTTAAAATTGACCACTTTGAGAAGACAAATCTTACAGAGTAACCCAAGGTGATATATTCTGTAGACTGCTTTCTGGAAGTAGGATGTAAAGCAACCTCGGTATTTTGAGTACAGTTCCATCTAAATCAGGCGGCGGCTTTTATATAGACGTTTAGTCAAAGACTATCACAAACGAGAGATTTAGGCAAATTTGAGCCAAGTCTTCCGTCAACGACAATTGAGTCTAACAACGGATATTTGTCGCAAAGTGTCTACAGTGTAGTGTTCAAGTAGAAAATAAGCTTGATAAACATTCGGGAACCAGGTTTGCCTGATGGTCCATCAGAAGAACAAAACTGTTCGTCAGTCACTAACAGCTTACGTTAATTTTACGAGTAGTAGTCAAAAGCAGAGCATGTTGCTGAAATGTAATTCAGATCATAATATGTTAGTGACCTCTGTAGAAGACCGATCTCTTCAGGTGAGCTGATCCAGATAAGGACGTCTGCTCCAAACTAATAGCTCTCTCATTGCCAATGTACCATTTGTTTAAAATACAATACAATACAATGGAACCGACCGACGGAGCAACCAACCGTGCCCGAAGGTCAACCCCGGCTAATAACATGCATATTAACACACACACAACACTACTCAACGCACAACCACCAACCCATCTCTACGCTCCACCACGCTCCCTACCAACGCACTGATGATGTCACCTCTATTGGTGATGAAACGTTTGCAATCAAATTGCCCAGCTCAGCGAACAAACTAACGACCATCTATACTACTTGAGCTAGCAACATTCTCCTCTATAGCAATACAAAAAACATTGTTCGTCCCGCTTTTGATCAGCCCTCAGTATCGAAGGTTCTTACTGAATAGTCCACAACAGTGTGAACAGACTGTGTAGCACCTAACAAGTATTAATGTGTAAAACGTCTGCCTTTAAAAACGCCGTAAATATTCCATCGAAATTTTGATCTGTGCTCACTGGCACCAAAGATGCGGTGGATGGTGTATTGCAACCACGCTAAGTAGATGAACTTGATGTTTAGAGTTCATTTCATGGTCAGAAACATGGACGTTACTGCTGCGTGCTCGAAATTAATATAGCTGATTGGTGGAACAGCCAGAGCCTAAGCCAAACAAGCCGAACCAATGTATATTTGCGGATAGATACAGCCATATTTTCGGCGTAGACTCCCAGCAGACTGGATAGTCATAGTCCTGCGGTAAGATAGTTTATCAGGTGCGGATTCAAGGCTCGCGATTACAGAAATTTTGTTATGATGAATTTTGTTGCCGAAACAAAGACCAAATTATCAGTCATCGGACAACTCCTAACTGCATGTTTTTAGGTCTTGAAATCGCCTCACTGTCCAGCTGGAATATGTGTGGGGACCAGCACGAATCCGAGTTGGTCGCTAAAAAGGAAGATGAATAAATGTGAACAAGTTACTGCCGCGGCATGGAGACTACGAAATATGAATTTTTGTTTCGCTTTGTGGAAAAATATGGGATCAAAAACTTGTAGTCCCTAATGCTAGTCTGGGAATCACCTGCAGTTGTAACCTTTTATTTGATATAGACTTTCCAAAAGACGGCAACTGCTACTCATTGGTCAGTTTGTCTCAGAGTGCTGTAAGTGAAGTAAACCGCACAGTACACTTCTCACACAGGCCTTGATATCTCTTCTGGGGGAAGTCTTGGAGCTGAAATCGTTGTGCAGATTCAATGTCAGCACTACATTGTTCAAAGAAATGCCTTAAAATGCAACTACTTTTGTTATGGTTATAAAAACTTTCTATATGCTGAATTTATGTGCTTTTGTTGTCTTTCAGGGACTGATGTGCACAGAACTTACGTGAGACGTGACACTGCAGGTAGACTATAAATATCGGTAGCTCTACACGTGGAATTGTGTAGTTAGCAATTCGATTCATCCGTTTCCGTTAATACTACTATTTTGTACACACTTCAACCAAAAGGCTATACTCTTCACCTCTGGCAAACACTTCGAGGGAAAAAGGTTCAACTAAAAGGCTGCGGATCTGCAACGGAGATGATGAGCAAGGTTCTTCTTGTGATGCTTTCCTCTATTCAACGATCCGCCACATTCACGCTTTTACTCTGCACAGCATGTAGTTTGCGCATGGAAGCAGATAAAGACCATGAGGAAGGGACCTAGTCCAACCACCATGTATTTGATATTTTCTTTGTTTTTTGGGTGTGTTTAAGTATGAAAAACGTGCCAGTAATTCAAACTGTTTCAGGTAACCTTCCTCAAATTTGGGAGGAGTATTCTCACAATGGTAACTGTTAGGACCAGTTTACGGTAGAAACGGCCTTTATTGAGGACACAAATTGAGCCTCTTTCAACCTGAGCTTACTGGCGCAGTCGTCGATGTTCGTCCAAGGCGGTCCAAGGACTAACAGCTAATGCCACGAAGTTTAGGTACATGATGTGCTGTCATCTAAGCAGATCTCCAAAACTGAACAGTTCATATAATTTTTCAAATTTTATAGCAACTAAAAGACGCTCCGTACTGAGGCAGGTTTAGTTTCCATACTTGAGGAGAAATGTTGATTATGATAACTAAGAGAATTCCTCCAACTGTACTGTCAGCAGGATAACTACAGTCATGTAGTACCGGGGACTTTCTTGCGCCTGTTTGGAGCAGACTCAGGAGTCAGTGGTTAAACAGTACCGTTTTCGATTAGTTCACGGACCCAAGGTTCACTAAAACGTTTGGTGAATTGTGAAGCTTAACTTTAATTTCCTACTGCCGGATGTAATTTCACAGCACTTAGTGGTTGCTGAACTGCCAATTTTCGTCTGTACTTTCCGCTGTACGTTTGTCCAATATCATACAACCGGCGCCGGTGCTTTTCCGTGTGTAGTCAACACCGGTAACTTTAAATAATTCCTGCTGGATCCGGTTAACTGCACAGCGAGTCAAACTACGGGAGCGCGGGAACCAGAAGTAACTGGACGTCCATCATTTTTCATTACGCCATCTGTGAGCAGAGCTATATACAATGGGAGCACCTTGTGTGAGAAACATGACATGAAATTACACCCTGTTGTCGGATGCTATTTTGTAGTGGTGCGGTCGTACAACGACAGAAAGATTATATTATTATTGCTGGTAAGAAAGTTAACTCAATTGTCAGGTATGACCTTTGTTGTTCAAATTACTTTCGTTCCAGTTCGTTTAGCCGACCCTTCGTCCACGATTGTCGTCAAAATCTGTACACGTAGTCCGCCACTACACAATCAGTCTTAGAAAACGAACCATTGCTGAAAATTTTCCAGTCTTCCATACTCTCAAAACAATATAAACGGCTTTAGTCTGAAAGGTTGTCACTCGATTAGCTAGTCAACATGTGACGGCATGACGTTAGTTCTGTTAGTGAAGGATCAATAGCCCTACGTGCTGTCTAAGTGCGGGTTTACCACACTTTTGACTGGTTTCTCGCGGCTGAATGGTTTAGCCTTCAGCTGCTAGCTGGGTGCCAGTTCGATTATTCCCCAAAATTTGTAATGTGCGTACTGCTGACCATTCACAACAAGGATGAAGCAGCTGCACAATGCTCCTCGGCTTTTGTAATAGACTAGCCCGATGAAATTTCCAGTAAAAATTCCACAAGCTCCTCATACCATCAATAGCTCGTGGAGGTTAATCCAAACCTGTGCGTCAAACGGTTTCACGGATGGAAGCTATCTGTACTCGAAATGTTTGGGTTACCTATTCCAGCTCATATGAAGAATCTGTCCGACAGCTGGCTAATTTGGACGGCTGGTTGAACATTCCCAACGTCTCACCTGGGCCCGCGCTAATCGGTGAAGGCCGTTAACCGAAACAACATGCTACGTCTAACTGAGGAATTTCAATCAGAACAAGAAGCACTGTAGATAACTTTTTGGAACCAATACCATCCTACCTGCGCAAATGGTCCTATTCTGGTGCATATAGTTTATAAAATGTGCGTCATCACAACGGGTGGTTGGCGCAAACTGCTTTAGGATCCGAAGCCCCTAAATGCTATTGAGATTTCTACCCGGTTAGGTGGGGAAAACAATAAAAGCCGATATGAATGGCATCTGACAAGTCATAAAATCTGAGTAGGGTATGTCCAAGGTATCAGAAAAGATCATAATTCGATGGACAATATTCCGGTTTTACCAAACTGACTGTACAAGATTGTCATTGTGAAATTGAAGATCCTGGAAAAGTAATTTTTGTTTTGGAGGGCATTTCACTGAGACATGTGAATCTGATAGGCTTAGTTAAACAGCGGAACAGGCGAGATCTTCTAGCCATTCGGGTTTTGGAGTGGTCATTTCTTTTTTCTCAGCAGGAAGTTCACATGAGTGGTTTGCTGAACTGTTTCGACAAACTTCGAGAATCAGTTAATGACACGCAAAGCTCAGAACAAGTTGCTAGGTAACGGGTTCCAAAATGTACACAATCATAGGTAACTCCAAAGCCCCAAACGAATCTACAAACTATCTTCATCTTTCTAAAAATGACTGACTGTCTCGTGTTTCTTCAACTCACTGTATGAGTTGGGATAAATGGGTAGCTTTTGTGGGACTATTCTAATTTTACTGGCCGACCAAATAAGTGTGTCTTACTTTGAGGTATCCTTCACCCACACGTATAGTTATCATGATGTGCCGCAGTATGTATACAACACAAACCAAACAGGCACCTCTGGAAAGAAGGTGTCTTCTGAGCACAGTGGTGTGAGACAAAAATTACACAAGTCATAAGTGTACTTCACTCAGCGCGAGCGCACTTGGCTGAATATGCTCCTCCTACTTGTGACGGATCTGAGTGTGTTTTTTCCAATTCAGCTGGTGTTATGTCATCTTTTGGTGAGTTTTATATACAAAATTTTACCTATTCCAAGACAGTCCAAAGTGTTATGAAGCACAAAAACTTATAATTTCTTCAGCATATTTTTTCCGGTTTTTCTCTCCAGGTATAACTTAAACTGCTCATACTGAACGAAGCTATAAGGGCAAACACAAAAGTTGCATTTGCTCTTAAAAAACGAATAAACGAAAAGCAAATGCGAGAAATTCAGAAATCAGGACCTCTGTTAGAACACTGGTGTGTCTTACTTGGGCAAGACTTATCAAGACTCAATACCAAATGTCGTATTGTTTTAGTTGTGTCCCCTTGGACCGAGTGACAGAGGGTAGCTGGATAGAAATCCCCCCCCCACATGCAGATTTGTTGTGTAGCCTGACAGGATTTTAAAAAGCATTTATAAGTACATCACACCTTTGGTGTTAACTGTGCAACAGCCTTAAAAATTTACACAAAATAGTACAGAAAAGCGAAAAATGAGTGGACCATGTAATTGCACAGCACAATTCCTATTCAGCGTGAGCAGTTTTCCTGCTTACTGGCCGAACGGTGTGTTCAAATCTGTCCGGAAATGGATACGCACCCATCTTCTTAACGAAATTTGAGTTTGTTTACTGTATCCAAAATATAAACCTTAGTGACCCACTAGGTGTGCTTCTTGACTGTTTCACTCCTTTGTACTAGGGTATATCTGCGTGAAAAAATCGATTTATCCGTTATTTCTTATTGGCCATTTTATTACCCGTGGAGATCTTAGTTTTGAAAGTGCCACTTCTGTTATATGCATTCGACACATAGATTTTGTTTAATGACTCCGTCCTTGGAAAAATAAATGAAGAAATAACTGGATCCTCACTTAACCCGCCTTAAGCTGATATTTTTAGGAATAAATTTAGGCGCAACGTTTTTAATCCCGTGTGCAAACAGCACCCACTTTACAGCGACATGTCAAAAACGTTTTATACGCTTTGATTCAAGCCCTGCGACGGATTCACAGCACAACACAACTGTATCCAATCCAGACTTCCCGAGTGATTATACTTCAGAAGCGCAGACGTAGCTCTTCAGATTTCTCTGCCGCTTACGTGATTTATCATCTTCAAAGTTTTGGAGAAGCTTATAATGAAAAAACAGGCCAACGTTAATCAGAAAGCTTAGCTGCACATATACGATGTGTAGCTCCTCGAGCATTAGCGCAGCTCTTTCCTAAAGGTTGAAGGTCAAACCTCAGCCTAACTTCACTTGTGGTCAGGAATTAGCTACAAACTGGTACCCGTTAGATCCGAATGCCTTGTCCCAATTGCTGATACAAAACTTGGAATCCAAGGCTTTTCTAGGTCAGGGGGTTGGCAACCAAGGATTCTGCCGTCTTAGATTCCGAAAAAGCCGTTCAGGTTTCACGGACCTCTTCGGGTTTTGGATACAGTGACAGGATGCATAGAATGAGAGACCTCTTGGCTTAACAAAACGACTGTGAGATCAGTCAAAGTATCCTATAGTGGAAAGACTACTTTTTAGAGGGCTAAACCTTTTAGGTCGCTGTGGGAGAGCAGTCTCACAAACAAGACACCCGACAGAGGGGGTCACTCAGCCACCCGAGATGATCTGTGTTTCATTGTTGCGGACTACATGAAAATCGTACGAGCGCTCCCCATTAACGCACTGATGATGTCATGGACTTTATCTCGTTCACTTGCGAGAGGAAAGGAAATGTACTGTTTTCTGCTCATTCAAATCCAAGCCAGCATTGATGATAAGTGATCGCCACTGACTACTCACAAGAAGTAACAACCAGAAAATGCTCCTATGTGATGTTATGTTGTCAACGCGGTATCATATAAAAAACCTGGTGAAATATCTTGCCGCACAAAGTGGACAGTCTTCCAGGTAAATTCGGGTGCTTCAGTCTTAAACCAAACATTTATGAGCACACGCAAAGAAAACCACATATAGCATACAACCAATCCAATTCTCAATTATCAAACTTTTCACATCCGCTGCTAGAAAGGACGTGGTCTCATAGATTGCAGACAACCAACAGCTTCTAACCCCAATTCCACGCAACTTTCCTAACATAGTCCTATTGGGTGGCTAGAAATCCTCCCGATTTATATAAACAGTCATATCCAGGTCCCGCACCCGACTCAGGTACAAAACTGTAGTGCGAGAACTCTCACGCATTGGAAATAATCAGTTTCCCCGTATTGACAACATCAAAAATTTCCGCGCGCTACATTCACTCAATATTCTCTTGTTTCTTTACACGCTAAGAAGCCACCCATCTACTTGAGTACAGCAAAGCACTACTGACTTGAAGCATCTTTCTTGCTTTCGTAGGAGGCGTGAGTAGCGCCGCTGCCTGCCAACCAGGCGTTTCTCAAGGTAGGTTGCATGAGAACACCGGAGTGAGTTAATTCTTAAAGTCAGAATAGCATTTGACATTTTTTACGAAATACTCTTAATTCACATGCGAAATGTATCGACTAGGATCAGATCGCCTTAAATTCCAAATCGATGTTGACGAGAAAGTATTCATTTGCAGTTGGGGTAAACCGAAGTCAAACTTTAGAAAACGCTATCTAAACAGTTTTCGTTGTGAAGATCCTCAAACTCGCGAATCTCACGATTATCAGGGAACAGTTGAGCCCATAACATCTTGAATTTGGGTTTGTACAGACGGCCGTTCAGCTGCTTGCGAGTGCTCAGTAATGTGAGTAAACTAAACCGCAGGATATATTGAATTTCAATCAGGCAGCTTACTTTACGCGATCCGGTGTTGACTAGCCCTTCGAGTGACGGTTTCTCAAAACAACCCTTATTTGGCTTCCGCAGGATTTCCAGTTATGTACAGATTACATACGCCAGTAAATGGAGTCCAGTAGCATCCTACCGATATTATTCAATGAGAGACATCGGTGATTTTTGTTGCTTACTCCGTTTAGACACTCATCTAGTAGTGAACTTGCTCCTCAAGAGTTTTGTTAAAAGAACACGCAAACTGCAGGAACAATGGCTGAGAATGTGATGTCGTGGTCACATATAACCAGGTCCATTGTTGGCATTCTTTGCATTGTTGCTTCACTTTCTCGAGCCCAAAAACCTTGTCTGTTTAATCGCTGGAGCCCTAAACGTTCTTTAAACGTAGTGCAAGAATCTATGCAGAAGTGAAAGATGCTCAGTCCGCTCACCAGTAAACATGGATGAGTTTGAGCCCTTCTGTCTGAGCCGTTTCTTAGTTGACTTTATTTTGTTCTTTTGTTTTAAATTCCATTGGTAACCGAGCGTAGCGGAATATGAGTCGTTATAGCTCTCGTAGAAATGAGGATCCAGGCTGACTTTCCAAGCGCCTCACACCGACTGGAAACTGATCCCGTAGTCCCTACTGTAATCTCACGTGGGCTGATGCTATATCACATTGGACAAATGTTGCAACCGAAGACGTCCCACAAAAATTCTGAAGATTTATCGGGCCACACGGTGTCAGCACGAGATTATATGTGGCACGCCTCCGACATGTACTGGTGATTGTTAGGCCTTGGTATATCCAGTCGGTGGGATATTCCGAAATGAATTTTGAGAGCGTTACACTGTGCAGTTTAATATTCTCTGTTAAGAGCGCCTTACGTTTGTCTGGAAGCCGACTCAAAGCCACACATTTCATGTTCGTCACAGAGTAGAATGGAGTCTGATTCTTCGCTTTCGACCGAGTAACTCGTAACCAATTGCTGGCATTTCGTTACTGTCCAGTAAACGTAGGAGATTGCTGTGATCTCTGGTAATCCATATAACGTTTCCCATGGTCTTCCTAAGAATGGCAAAACATCTATGTCGCCGTAATATCCTCGTTTTTACGCCGTATTTGGTCCAACCTAAAAGAAATTCTGCATTTTTCAGGCTGATTTGGTTAATTCCAATGGGTCAGCACAACTCCGAGTGTCGATAATCTGCATGCATTTTTGTTTCTAACGGCTTACGGTTACGGTCCTGCCATTAGTATTAATCCACGATGAGATCATGGACATCTATTGTTTGCAACGGCGTACGGTTAACATTCTGCAATGAGTATTAATCCACGATGAGATCATGGACATATTGTGACAGTTTTTAAGACACTGCGGCTCAGACGCTGGTCTTCTTGTCTACTTAGCGAACCTATAACCCTTAAGGAATCTTGCCAACTTTCAAATCCTGCAAGCATTCGCTACTTTTTCAAAGCTCAAATTCGCGACCTTATTTCCAGTTTCGTGGAAAATTTATCATTACGGTGCTATGGATTGTGAAGTTCAGCTGATTGGTTGGCTGCTGACGGTAGTTACTTTGGTGGTAGTGAAGCTTCCAGGTCCCTAGTTGAGTTTACGTGGTTTAAGCGGTTCTCTCACTGCTTTTCGCTTGTCCAGTGTCATAGCGTCTCAAAAGGGTAAAAGCTTTCGTCCATATTTTCTACTTTTGCGCCTAGATGAAATAGACTGTCAGAGAATAACCGTTCTGCTGTCTATCAGTAATATTCATTTGTACTGGAGAGTACAGCAATCACTTCAAGGCTTCATTTCACCGGAGGCGTACCTTAGTGTTGTGTTTAGTTTACAGACAAGGTACAAGAAAAATTACGGACGTCTTCCACGATATTGTACGGAGAACCATTTGTTCCTCAACAGTATTAGGCGCAGCGAACAATCTTGTGCTTGCTGGCACCTCTCTAAAACCGAGCAAGCAATCGCTCATGCATCTATTAACTACTAATGGAGACTTTCAATACTCGAGTGTTAGCCATTCTGTAATGTATGCACTGATTCAGATCATGCCCTCATTTATTCTAACTCTTTGCAAAACAAAACCAAGAATCAGAGAGGTAACGATTGAAAGATAACCTCTCTGGAGGAAATGATTTGCAATCTAAAAGGGATAACAATCGCTGTACTTGACGTTGATATATTAGCATGCTGTGTTTCAGGGTGGGTACACCATACCCCGTGGATCACCGAACAGTCATCATCAGTTCTTGGTGCTATGGCTATTTGAGATTGCGTCATATTTTGACACGGTGGCACCTAAATAAACAAAAGTTGTTTGTAAATATGGTGAAGTTCGGGAGCCAGAAGGGTCAGGAACTAGGAGAAGTTGATGCGGATAACTTAACTTGTTCGCAAGACAAGACCCAGGAAACCTTCTGTTAGTGAGTGAGCTTATCATGGAAAGCTTTGGAAGCCTAATAAATAGTAAAACCCGACGCCTAAATTGCTAGCCACAATATTCGCACTCGGCTGTTCTACATATGACTTTCCTTCGGCCTGCTTAACTGATCCCTAGTAGATGAGTCTGGATTTCCCCTAGCTTGCAAGACACTTTGTGCCTGTGTCATTAGGTTGTCAGTCAACGCTATTTCCAGCCATACTAGAAGGTGTTGGTGGATCTAGTCTGTCTGGACAAGGTTGCTTGAAATTACTTGAACCCACTCAGTTATTACACGTTTATTCAAAAAACGGTGCACAAAACGGCTGGGTCAACCACAGAAGCACACGACTCACACATAAAATAGAGCTACCCCAACTTCAGTGATACTCAGGTGATACGCGAGAAGCAAATGCGGGAACAGAAGTTTGTCTGGGTATGGCTTCATGGAACATGTTTCCACTGCATTAAAAGCCTGAATGGTGCCGCACATACACCTGTCTAGCAACTCCGGTTTTATACACAGATGTGAACTAGTCATGTGTGATCTGTTACATTCAGAAATTTTCGCTTAAGGAAGGTAAAGTGGTTGATAGGTTCACTCGGAAAAATGATTATCCTATTGTCAGTCACGAGGATGTAGTCTGCCAGCGGTGAGCCTAGCTAAACCCTCATAAATGGCGCAGCTGTACGACCGGAGGATGAAGTATCACATAGTTTTTGCAGCTTATCATTTACCTATTTATCACGAAAAATATATATTTTTGTTACCTTGCTGCATAACTACCGTATGGAATTTCGCGAATAAAACTTCCAAGTGACTATTGCGAAAATCTTTGAGTCATTCGGAAAACCCACACAAAAAATGAAATTTTACAAAAACTTGACGTTAAAACAATCTGTGTTTGTGACAAATGATCGCGATTATTGAGCGGGATCCGGACGCAGAGGTATAATGTAAATCATCTACGTATTTTTGGGGCAACATGGCGACACAATCTCGCACACATTGCCGTCTATCATTTCACATCATAGGCACCAAGAATTTGCGCGGTAAACGAGGTCAGTTTTTTTTAATAGAAGGAGATTATTATCCAAGTTTCAAAATTATAGAATGTGTGAATGAGCTTCTGTTATTTGACATTGTACTACCTATCTGAACTGTTCATTTATGCTTTTTTGCAGTCTTCTACAAACTTAGGAAGATGTTTTGCAGTGTGGCAGTAATTTGGACTGAGTTTAACAAAGCGTGTTGTTGTAAATAAGGCATACCAGTACACAGGAATGCTCTGACCCAATGCGGATGATAATACGCTATTCATTGCGGCTTTCCAAAGAGCTCTGTTACCCCCCTGCTATACAGCCGTCTTCTGTTAAACGAGGTCACTGATGCTTGTGGATGATGGACCAGTTCGCTTATAGTGCCTCAACTTCTACGATTCGGTAACTCTCGTTCTCTAAAAGTAGATATCGAAGAACCATTGTTGTGAAATACACTAGTAAACGGTGGGTTGGACGCTGCATCAGCTCGGTTCAGTCAGGGATTAGGATCACACATCAAGGTCTTTTTCAAGATGAATAAACACGGAGTAGGTGCAAATTTACCAAACATTGTCAACGAAGGTTGATTAGACAACACAATTTCAAATACTCTGCTGCACTTACTGACGACTACAGTCAGATCAGATCACACACCAACCAAAAGCACGTTTTCGCCTTTGTCAGAAGTTTCAAGGCACTTCCTATCTTTAGTGACATACCTGTTTGCCAGCCATAAACATGATACCGAAAGTACGCTGATTCCAACCGCTACGCCTTCTGTCACTGAGAATTGGAAAGGCGGGGAGATACATCATTGGAATCGATGGTATAACCTGCTAGTCGGTGTTGAATCACCTGTTATTTGAAGAGACAAGAAAGTTAGAAGCTGCAAATTGAAATCGATAGCTTTGATACAGGGGCATGACTGGCTGCGTGACCGAGTTGTCTGTCACTATTGAGTTTAGTTCCGGCGTCTCCAACCATAGTTGTCAATTTTACATCACCCTTGGGTCAAATTCTAGTGGTCACTTCACTGAAGACCACTTAATTAGCGATCTTGGGGTTTTGGTAAATCTGGTTCATTATGTAATCCATTTGACCGCTCCGGCCCGGGCTACAGTGCTTTTATGACATTTTAAAAAAGGCGGCTAAATATTGTCGGTACGGTACTGCCTGTCAACCTTAGAACACTGTCCAGATGGATCTTTCACGAAATTGACCTCAATGCTGTCAATGTTAATAAGGACACGGCAAGAAATTTCAATCAAATAACATCTGAGTTAAGGTTATTTGCCCCAGTTCTCTTCCTCTGGCTCGTGCCGCACCATTAGCTGCAGCTGTACTCTCTAGGGTAGTGTTTGTTTGTTAGTGTCACAAAAATTCCCGGGTTAGAGTGACCAACTGAGAAACACAAAAGACCGTGTACCCAAAGAACTGCCATTGCAAATTATGTCTTACTGTTGCTGAGGAAGCGACAACAGTCCCTCATTGAAATGGTTGCGTCAAACGACCAGCCAAAGTCTCAAAGCATCGAGCGAATGTAAGTACAACTTTCGCATACACGTGATTTTAGGGTAGCGCGAACTCATTACGATGCATCATGTAGTATAACTTACTGAAACAAAAGTT
This sequence comes from Clonorchis sinensis, assembly GCA_003604175.2. Lineage (NCBI taxonomy): Eukaryota > Metazoa > Platyhelminthes > Trematoda > Opisthorchiida > Opisthorchiidae > Clonorchis > Clonorchis sinensis. The sequence continues at coordinate 6,739,363 of CM030374.1, read as the reverse complement.
GCGCATATTTAGAGACTTGCACTTTGGGTGGTAAACTATGTGTCAGACCGTCTAACCTAAACAGGATTTGACAGTAAGCCCTAGACACCTGTACAAAGTCCGAAAGATATAGTGGGAAGGTGTATGTATTGAAAAACGATGCTGAAAACCGTCTGTTCATCAGTTCTGTTGATGTTCCTTTTCCAGTGCGCCAATTGAACTTTAATTAGCTCCGCCAAGACGAAAGAGTTAGCCAGTTTCGTGAGATAAAAGAATTGTAGTGGTTGGTTCAGATCTGAGCAGCATCATTAACAGAACGTTTAAGGAGACTGTCGAAGAAATTCGTGAAATGCGCACTGCACCAAAAGTTCTAGGGCATTCAAGTCCAGTGAAGTGTGACGGAATTTCGTAAGTTTACGGGAGATGTTTCAAGACCGGAAGTGTGATGGGTACGATTCACAAGTGTGATAATTACGTGAAGTTCAGGCACCTTTTAGAGATCAACCTAGATTTTGGGGCTTCAATAGGTAAACAGTTACCCTGAGATGACTTGCAACAGATCAAAAAATGTTTCGAAATGGTGAATTTGGCGAGCAGGACTCTACCTCAGTTGATACTTGGGGATTTGACATCCAATAAAACAACTTCCTTTCCGGGACCATGGGAAAACACTTGTGAAAGATGAAACCAGTGAGAAAGAATGTACCTGAGAAAGTGCAAAAAGACAGCTTCTTCCAGAACAAGAGCGAAGAGACTGTGCTTTAGGAATTCTGATTCAACCTGTATCCGGAATGATTGTTGAAGGAAGTTGTAAACGAGAAAGCTGCAGAAAACAGCAGTGTTTTCCAGTTCTCATTCGAGATTTAGTTCTGCAAGTAAAGCTCATCTACGCCGAAAAGCCTTGAAACGCTGCACGGTGGTTTCACTGTCCTTGAAAATCATTAACAGTGCAAATCTCTGAAATCTCCATAGCATTTGGAAGGCATGACTTCCCGGTAGTTTTTGAGGTGTTATCCGTTATAAGAGGTAGGATAGTAACGGTACCACGATTAAGATTGTCGTCCGATGGAGGTTTCATTACACCGCTTGAGTAAATTCTCAGTGAAATGTGTGTGCGGTCAATCAACAAAATTTTGATGGTTCCGCGGTTTAAGTGTGGCTCTAATTCAACCGACTGCACAACAGGAGACTGCCAAAAGCCAATCGACAGCGTAGGTTGGCAAAATGTCCCAAATCTATCAGTAGTCGCGCTGTCTGCCTGTATTCTTTCTAAAGGCAACACCACCTCGGAACATTTATAAGAGTGGAGGATGTAAGCAGTTGAGTCAGATCATGTATGACAGCTGTAGAGGCCGTAATTATTTATTTATTTGTTTATTTGGACGGATAACCTGTGCAAATGTTAAAAATGAAAATGTGTATCACAGTGAGAGGACTGGTTTTGTTCACACTTCCGTGACAAGCCCCTCCATGACAGGACACCAGAGACTATTAACTTCGCGGTGCATCATGTTCACACAGATGCCAGCAAGCAGAATAAGCTTCAACGTAGGAAACGGAACAATTATTCCTGGTTGAAGCTTAGGAGGGGATCAGCTGGGGAATTTCCATTTCAGACCTTAGACGCCAATTCTAGCATTTGACCTGCTGCCACACATAAGGATAGACCACATGTTACGTAGACATCTCCTGTTGTATGCATCGTTTACCCGTCCAATAGCAGAATGAGAAAAGTTACATGACAATTCGAATTTCCGGTTTTAAGCTCATCCTTATTCCTTATGAGCCAGTCTACATTGGATGCGGAGAATAGACCAGCATCACCTCACACAGTCCCCATTGGGTCGTACGCGTTTACAACGAAGCTTGCATAGTCCTCTGGTGATTTGTTGTGAGATATGTAACTTAGATAGGCGAACAAAGAACGGTCGGCGAAAGTGGCCCTTATTCTCTGTTTTCTAATTATTTGGTGACCGGTCTCTTATTTGGATTGAGTCCGATTCCTACAGGAAAGTTTAGTTTGACTAAAAGTGGGCAAAAGTGCTTACAACTTTTTAACCAGATGTGTTGGAACAAAATACATAGGCCAAGTAAGGTGAAGCATGAGGGGTTGGGTCCGCTGCAACTGCCCTCACGACATCAAGCTGGTATCAGACAAAAGTATCTCTTTCCGAAACCGCCTAACAATATAGAAATCAGCTGAGACCTGTGATGAAAATTTTTGGAAAAGGGGAAGCAGAGTATTTATAAACTTGGCTGCATAGTCACTTTGAACATCTGTAAATTCACACTGCCTGCATGCAGCACAGGTGACATCTTATTCACTGTTCGTTTTGGTTGTTCAGGAAAAAAGGATTTCTTGACAGGCCTGGACTTGATACAGCCCTCACAGTATTTCAAGGTTATCACCTCTCGTGATGCACACCAACAGCATTGTTTTTGTTCATAGTGAGTTAGTATATTGGAGAAGTCAGTGAAACTCTTATCCAAGGGTGAAATTCATTTCGATAACTTTGATGGAATGAATAATTGAAATACCGGCGGGCTGGATTGCATCAAATATTCTGTATCCCTTTGGAATTATTGAGCCTTCAAACGGTTCCTCATGAAATGGACAAAGTGCTTTCAGTCTGTATTGGACATGAAGGCCCCAAGGGTTCTTGACAGTGCACGGTTGGAATCGGAAATGACCAACAAAAGGAAATCCAATTTTTATTTCAGTTTGAAATGAGACCAATTCAGCTGTGAAATACCAAAAAGATTCGTGGTCATTTTCAAAGACACTACTTACGGCAGCCTGTTGGGCTGTTCGGAGTTTTTCCAAACTGAGAGAATCCAAGAAATGTTTGCTTGTTCACAGCAATTCAGCATCCTTCTATGTGGCTCTATGTAATAGTATGTAGACACTGTCCAACTACGCAAGTGTATCAGTGAAAGCTGAAAGGTCATTATTTTTTATCTGTGGAATGGCACCCTTCGGTAAGGTAGTCGTAGATTTCTGCCAGTTTCACAGTAACCATGAGCATTTTAGCAATTATCACAGAGAACTTACATGTTCCATTGTTTTTTTGGATGAATTCTAGCACTCGCCCGACCAACCAGAACCACTAGTGCATCTACTCGAACTCGTACGTTACATCCAAGTTTACTCCACACACATATTTTTAAGTGTCTTCTAAAATAGCCTATTGTGACTCGGCTAAAAGAGCCCCCTGTTTGGGATTATCTGACTTCCTTGATGTCTTGAGTCCTCTTTGGAAACTTAGATGGTTCGGAGCAGGCCTAGATCACCTTCGGTTCCGGATTCGAGCAGGCCACAAGGAAGTGGTATTCCCATATTTTATGCCCAGTTTTATCTTGTCATTGTATTGACAGTCCCGGTCCGAAAGTCGTACACATTTGGGATTTCGTGGCCAAACAATTATGGTCGGCACTTTGGGTTATTGTTTACGGTATTCAAATTTTATATAAGCGCTTTGCTTGGAACAGTTTACGCGTCCACCGACAGTGTGGATACAGGCTTTGTGGGTGTTGGCTTGACAACCAAAATAGATTATGGATTCGGGTCTGAATAGCTTAACGGATGGTACTGGTTCTCCCGGGGCTGTTTAAATTCACTATCGGCAAGTACGTAGTAAATCAGCTAGTCGGTGGGGTTCACTTGGTCGCTCTTATCTAGTAGTTCTCGTGCCAACAGCCAGTCTGGTTGCACAACCTGTGATTTACGTCACGGTTTCAATATGGAGTAAACGCTCGGACTTCCATGTTGGCCACACCCAAGAAGCTGTGAGGATCTGTGAGGAGCCGGTGTAGTGAAATCTCAGAAATCACCTATTCAGTAGTCAACTAGACCTGTTTATTCACCAGGCGTTCTTATGAGATTCAATGCACACTTTCATTGAAACAGATTGTTCAGTATTCCCTGTCATGAGCGTGGAACTTACAACTTCATGTGAAAGTCATAGCATAATTGGTATTGCGAGTTTGTGACGAGTCATCCCACTTCTCAGCTATTCGACACAAGTTTCATCTCCAGCCTTCGGCTGTGCTCAGTAACTTACCTAAAAACGACATTAGCAGGGAACAGGGAGTTACTCTGATGAAGTCACTGCGTCGTAGAAATCAGAAAAGGATCCTAGGAAAAATATGGATTGGAGATATCTACCGTTATATCCATTAGATTTCGGTTCGGAATCAAACCCGGTCCAAATGGATTTTACACGAAGTGGGACCCGGGAGCATTCACGTTTTTTGCTTCACCAGTTAGAAAAATTTGCCCGTAGTTGGCACTGTAAGATCTAAAAGAAGCCAAGCGTGGTTAAAAGCTGAAAGGCTCATATGCTGTTTCGATAGACCAGGGATCAGATTATCCTGTCGACTGTCACGTTGTGCACTACTGATGAGTATGCATGAGGACGGAACAAAGGATTTCGCGCTGACATCGCATCGCTGGGAAGAATCCTCACCGAAAACGCAACTTTTGCCCGTCAGCCGACTAAGCAGATCTCCTTTATACGTCCAGTTTTTCCATAAATAACATACATTGTTAATCCGTAAGCCAAACTCTTTAAAACGACACGCGCACACATTCTCATCATATAAACAATCATGTCATTGAGTATAGTTTCGTCTCAACTATTCCTTATTTTGTAACAGTGTTTAAGCAACACGTCAAGCCAGCGCAAAACATCAGTAAGTTCTTTTATGTTCGCTTGAATTGAGTACACCCTGAATTCAGACAAACGAATGACACTGCAACTGAGACGTTCCAGTAGAGAAGCTATTTTATGGTCTTAGAACAGATTTAAAAAATTCTTCGGGTTTAACTCATTACGCCACATTTTGTCGCGAAAACGACGCGGAGGTTTTTTTGAAATCAGCTACAGATTAAGCATGAGATTTCATGAGGTCTTTTCATTTACAGACATTGGAAGCCTACAAACAGAAGACAAGTAGTAAAATTGTATTAATCCAGTGGAAAATCAGGAGAGAAAGATTGACCAGGGCTTGATGTTAGCAGGTTTCCACTTTTCAGATAATATCGGGAAACAGAACTGCACAACTATTAACGTACCAGTACGAGGCTGGTCCAAGTGCTTATTTGAAAACAGGTGAAGGTCCATTGTTTTTAGCACTTTAATCCGAAGATGATTTGGACAAATCTGGGATTTCTGCAAGCGGCAGTTAATTTCGATCGATCACTAGTTAATCTGAGGTTGAAAGTTGAGGTGGTCGTGTAACTTCTGTTGTAACTTTTCACTTCTTTTCGAGGTAAATGAATAAAATTTCGCTACTAATCTTCTGTTTGTACGCTTCCAATGATCGAACACCTCATGAAATTTGTGAATAAGTTAAGCCTGTTTTGAAAAAAACCATGAGGTTTCTTGAGACGATCTGTGAGGTAACGGGTAAAACCCGAATAATTTTTGAATACGCCAAGTGTTCCCAATAAAACCAAAAAAACGCTGACGAATTTTGAGCCTAGAAACCCTGACACACCTAAGGTATGACTATGACCTTTCACCCTATGAGAACTATGGAACGAAACAGTCTTAATTACTCTTCTGAAAGCTGCTTTTTTTCACTCTATGAGAACTATGGAACGAACCAGTCTTAATTACTCTTCTGAAAGCTGCTTTTGCTGTTTCTGGAAGAGCCGACCCCTCCAAGATTAATCTGTTTGATATCTTGTAGCAATGCGAATTTGAACGGCTAGACAGCAAGAGGAAAGGGCGCACACTAAACGGAAGTAAATCAAATGAGTAAAAAATGCTACGATTTTAATTTAGGTGTTGGTGAACGGGATTACAAAAAATGCACACTTATTACACTAAATAATACTCTAATCCTTCAGTGGAGAAGTCCATTAAAGTGGGCACCTGCAACGGAGAATGATATCCTTAGTGAAGATACAATGATGACCGTTGAGTTCTTTATTGAGTACAGTAATTTGTTGCAAGTGTTTCACAACCAAACCGGGTAAAACCATAAGTATGATGTGGACGAAGGTGTGTGGATTTTATAATTGCACAATTTGCTATGGGATCCAAATAGCTAGACCGACTTTGGATTGTAACTGGTGGTGAGCATTCTGTTTTTGATTGAGTACACTCGTGAACGGCCATACTTCCGTCCGAACTGCTGAACTACATCTCACACAGTGTCAGGATGTATGATCAGACATAGGCCTGTTCGTGGATGTATTAAACGAACAGCAACTATTCTGTTTACCTGTGCACGTAAACGAGCGCATACATAGGAGACCGATTCAATAGATTATCATTTCGGACGTATTTTTCAGACTTGTTGATAGCACATGTGCGTAATTGAATCCCATCTTTTCCACAAAATCAGAATTCGTGCGATACGTGAAGAAAGGCAACGAAGGTAATGTGGTTGGCGTTTTATTTTTCCTAGCAGAGAGGTGGAAATTTCATGAGTATTCCATGCTTTTGGACCCGTGGCCAATTCGATTAATATTCTTTGTGCGCGGAAATGAGATCTAAAAAACCCATGCAGTCCTTGAAGAAATATTAGCTGTCTTCGAGTTCACAATGTTGGTAACGGAACTAGAGAAAAGTGTGCTTACACGATTCGTACTGCTTTTTTTCCTGTAGCTGATGCCCACTGAGTAATAGGCCTCAATAAATTCGAGACTTACCTGAAATGCTTGATGTCGCATTAAAGAACTTACTTCAGCTGATGGCCTTTACCTTCCTCAAACGAAATCGGCATCATCTCTTCCCTCAAACTGGCGTTCTACAGCACTGGTACTAGTATTACGATAATAAATCACGGCTGCTGATTAGCTCCTCCCTGGATCAGAAAATGCAGACGCACTGCGCTGAGATTCTGTGCTTCGGTCCAAGTCAACATCATAACTTGCCTTGCTTGCTGACCGTCTAGCAAGCACACTTGTACTCATTCCGAACGGCTCGGGTGCTAGCCGGAAAAAATAAATAAATCGTATGCGCACCCACCTTCGGGACTGACCTGAAGATTGCCACCGCACACTGGGAAACGTTCACCATCACAAAAGTCGACGCGATGTGATACGCGATCCGGTGCACAACGGTTGTTGCTACTAGTCGGCAGGTTATAAAGCAGACAGAAACCAAATTCTCTGTCCTTGTACCACCATCTGGGGTGAGGCGCTGTATTTTCGACTACCGATGGCATTTCGCCATCGCTTGGGAAAAAGTGGGGGGGATAGCACTTGTTCGGTAGGTTGTAATCAGAAAATCATCTTTGGTGGATTGGGAAGCAACCTTGGAAGTCATATATTAATAATACTCCTCATTGCTTGGAACAGAATGACTCTTGAATACGGAGAACAAATGGATATAAGGAAGCCACCTCACCTAATAGAAGGTGCATTTGCATTTGCCAGTATAGGTGCCAACCGTCTGGGAGGATTTGGGCGTTTCCACAAGGAACTATAGGTTAGTCAACTTAGATATGCTTCATCTTGTTAATTCCAACACAGCGGTAGTGCATTCTTGCGGGTCTCGGCCCCAATTGCTTCTAAACGAGGGAAGACGCGTACGTAGTCATTCGACAGACAGCGTTCAGAACGTAGCCGTCATCCTTCGGGATTTCCGTTTGGTCACATTGATACGACGTATGCATCTCATATTCCCGCATGAGCCACTCAGCCTGCCGGGACACTTGTATGGCATGTTCTAGTGTGCCTGAGTGGTACACTCGTTTCTTCAGGCGACAAGTGGCATTCGCCAGACGGTTGTTGGTCACATTGCCAAAATGGACGATCCCGAATTTTGTGTGCACAGCCCATTTTCTGGTGATGTACAACCAGTGGGCCGTGAGATAAGAGACAAGCCGTGGATAGGTGCAGCTCAGCAAATGCAAGTTTTATCGGAATCTGCGCGCTAGTTGTATGGTAAACAGGAAACTTACTGTACAGCATTGTCCAGGCAAGCCATACGGTGGAATATATGTCAGTTGTTCGCAGAGAGTGTCTATGACCAAAATACACGTATGACAACTAATGAGTACGTGTTCGCTGGTAGCGTTGCCAATGTGAAAATAGCACAACATAGCGTCGCAACCCACCCGCATTAGTGCGGCCGGTTCGTCCATGGCTAAAGTATTCATTTGACATTGCTCGCTCGCCGTTTCCCTGAACACGGCAAATATTTTACACCTAGAGCCAAACTATTCGCTTTCCACAAAGGCATATATAAAGTCCGGTACCCATGCCATCTGTGATCAGGAAGGTGTAGAGCTTGTCTCTACTGGTCAGGTATTAGTCGCCCTAAAACGACCCATTTTGCCGCCTGTGTTCCATCGACATTTACTGCATCCAGGAAGCGTCGAAACAGTTCTATCTGCTGCCATCTGGAGAAGCATATGCGACTGTAATGATCTTTCTCTGACTGTAGCACGAGCACACGTCCGGACTCTCAAAGTTTGCCAGGACCGAAGGCATATCATCTGCCACACTAAAACCCAACTATTCGTCACTTACTCAACCGAAATGGCCGACACCTCCGGCGGTAGTTGTACGTGTCCCGGATGGTAAGGACATTGGCAAATTCATCGGCTACAAAATGTCGCACTTCACGAGACGGTGTTCCATAGTTCACTAGGACTTTGCAAGCATCCAACTCTTCGTTTAGCCGTCGATTTAGCGGCAACCGATCGTACAAAAATTTGATCACCTCACGATTCTGTTCAAGATAATAGGAGACGACCGAGAGATAGTTCCCTTCCTCTTTAGACGAAAACGCACTGAATAGCCGGTGCTTCGAGTACTACTCGTTAATAGAAAATACGCCCAGCTTACTTTCACCGGCCGTCTGCTGCATTTATATTACGCCCACTCGTGGAGCAAAACAGCGTTGCTGCTTCGGTTACCGGCTACACGCACAAGTGCCACAAATTTATCCGTCATGTATTCTTTTAACGCCTTCTCAAATGCCGTCAAGGATGAAAATCGGAGGGCCCCTAATTTCTCAAAAAACATATTTGAAGCCAAATCACCGTAAGTCGAATGCGCGCCAATAATTAAGAAGGGAAATTAATTAAAACAAATAAAGGTAGATTAGGGTGGTTTTTGGCTAGAGCATAGATAAAACCAAATGTAACATTTGCACTTAAAAACTTTTATCCCACCTGCAAAGGTTCAGCCAGGGGCCAGCAGGCAATACCCTCCCAGTGCAGTTTTTCTCTAAACGAAGTGCTGAAAGGGTACGGTCTTATGCTGCAGTAGGATTTCGTCTCCAGCTCGCACCAGCAAACAATACACCACACATCCTTTAGGGGTGCGGTTGGCCATCTGCATCGGCACCTTGTGTTTCATCATTTACAGGACATTGCATGCCAAATAAGCGTGGATAACCGGACTTCTTTGTAGGAAAGCAACGGAAGTTACATTTAACCCTACCGTTTAATGTTTGGTAACATGTATCTCCTAGATTTCAACTTATCATCATCGACAGTATACCATCAATGTTCAACACTGATGCTTCGCTACCTCACATTCATGGTTCATTTGAAAGCCTTATTGTGAAGAAAGCAATAAAAGTGGAGAGTAAAGGGACTTATTGCTAGTCTACCATAATCAGCCTGAGGTACCTACACCTCCAGGCAAGCATTCAGGCAACCCGGATAGAAGCTGAAAAGAACGACGTCACTGAAATCGATTCGGAACCATATCTTGCATAGACTTGACCGATATTTTAGGAAAAGGAAACGTTTACTCAAGTTTCACTTACTTAGCATGATGGACATAGATAATCCATAGAGTTTTCTCATGAGATTCTAGCACTTTACGAAAAAAGTTTGTGCCTTGCGTTGTCGCGCTTCCTTCCTCTGCAGATGGTCATTTTAGAGCTATGTCACTCATTCACCCGATTAATATCGATTAGAAAAAAAATCGGCCCTTGACAGGGTATTCGCTACGTTGGGGGACATTTTATCAGCCGTGCAGTAGCAAGGCAAATGTTCCAGAAAGATGGTTGATTGTCGTGTTGCTTCTGGTAGCGAGGAGTCGGGAAAGCCCGTCCCCGAATTCGTTGGGTCCTGTTTTTCACCGCATGCAACACCAATCGAAACAAACACATTTCAAACGGTGAAATGTAAAGTATGATGACTGAAGCTATTAATGACGCTAGTTGATGAGTGTTTACACCCATAAAAAAGTAATTTCGGGCGTGTCTAACGATTTTTACGTTTAAACCTGCAGTAGCGAGCCAAAACTGCGTATAAAAATCAAACAAAGATCTTTCTTTTTACTGCCCAATTTTTTAATTTCTCAACTTCCGTTCATCTGACGATTAAATACCAGTTTACTGTGGAGATGCATTCAATGTGGTGATGTGGTTTTCTTCGTCTTGAAATAAGTAGTTTGGAAAGACTATTGGAAATGTTCATTAAGCTCACTACTCACTCGACTGACTGAATATGAACGATTCCATGGGATCTCCATTTTTAGGAATGCTAGTAAATATGCATGCATATGTCCCAAAATCAACTCACCACCAAGCTGTTGCTTAGTCTGAAGATTGGAGTCCTCGGATTCCAAGTAGTATTCCTACTTTGAAGATATCCAAACAGGATGAAATAGTCAGCGGGCTTCCCGGGCAGCTGCCCCACATTAACTAGGTTAAACTAAGGAAACTTTATTAAATATTTTTGCACTAGAATGACAAGGTAGTGCGTTTCCTATCGATTATGGGAAAAACATCATTTTATTGTTGATTGCGAGGAATACCTTCAATTGAGCGGTACTAATGTGCGGCTCGATGTAACGTAACATTGAAACATGTTTGTTTTCCTTCTCCATTTCTCAAATAATCAATAAACTTGATAGCATCACTTCCAAGGTCGTCTATCAAAGGTAAGTCGGAAAAACCGCGCGTTTGTAGAATACAATAAAGCGTAGCTGCATTTTACTACGCATTCTGCCAACTTATATATGAGCACGTTGTTCAACTAACTTGTCTGATTGATAAAGATGTACGATGAAAGTTACCAAGTAGTATATTCCAGAGTGACCGGGAAACTAGTATTAACCACATTTTTTTCCTACACCCCGTTTTCGACAGTACTTTCTCGAGAAGAAGGTATGTTTATTGTTCGAGTATACCAACTTGGTTCGAATGTGCTTTGCTGCTAAGCAACACGTATTGAATTGCCTAGAGTATGCGTTCAGGAACACGTAGGCGATAGAGAAAACGGTATATATTAAACCAACACAAGCTTGGATCACAGCCAACCGATATCCGGTATCAACGCGCTGGTCCCTGGTACAAAAATTTGGAAGAGCTTCGTAAAGTTTTGAAAACGACACAAACGTTCGGTTCAGTCAATCAATTCTTGATGCTCCACATACTGGTCATAACCAAGTAACAAGCGACGTTTTCAGCTGGTGCACTTATGCCCTCAAGGTTTGTAGATTATTTATTTATTCAGTAGACAAGCCCCCAATACAACTGTCGTTTTTGCTCCGGGATTCGATGCAAGCTCTTTCAACCAATTTAAGTGCGATTTGGTAGAACTGATGATAAGCTGTTCGCGAAGGAATGGCTTAATCTCCAAATATTAGCCGGAAGATTGTCATTTCGAATCTCCTTAGAGGTTCTTTAGGTGCGCATGCTGCTGATTCTCAACAGCCTTGCAGTGCTTCGCGGGTTTTCGAAACTGTTGAGCTTCACCTACAAGACAAGATCCTGATTAAACCAATACATTTAACATTGAGGTCTTGGGGATGTCGAGCTCATTATGCAGTCAAGACCAAGTCCCCACAGTAGCTCTGACAAAGTTCATCTGTTGATTCATTTGATAAGTGCACTGAAAACTGCCTGTGAATACCAAAGTTACGGGCACATACGTGCATTGTTCTCGCGAGATTTCGTGTTAGACCATTCACCCGTAGAATGCGCTTGTTTTAGAGTACTTTGTGCATGTCAACACATGGATGGCTCGGAGCTGCATAGGATCCCGTATATGTGCCATGTAAATGTGGCGAGATTCACATTATCATGCTGAGAACTACCAGCCGGCCCAAACGTGAGGACGTACCGACAAAAATGCATAGTTATGCCAGGAAGTATATGCCGTAGTATGGAATTGTTCTTTACGGTCACTTTGTGTACGATGCTAATAGCTTGTTTAAAATCTATGAAAAAACGCTGTCATATGCTATGGTGGTCCATGCTTTCCAGAAAGGTAGACCGGATGCAATAGCCTTGTAATATAGCCAACTTTCAAATTGTTTCCCGACAGTCGGCCGCGTGATCATGGAGCGTGAACGTAAGTAAAATGCCTGGTTACTTTTAGTTCTAACTTATGTATCCTGTCCTCAGCTTGTATTTGTCGGCCGTTCTCAAGGAAATCTAAAGAAAGATATATTTTTATACCCTCAAGTATCCATACTTGTTTATATCTTGGCAGAGGACTTAAGAATCCCGAATTCTCAGTCACATTCGTTTATTTGGATCTCCAGCGGACCGCAAACCGTTCAGCACACTTCTTATTCATAGTATTAGATGTTATTTCGTCTTTTCAATGTATCAAATAAGATGCTTTGCAGTGAAGTTTTGGTGCATCATACGTACTTCAAAATCGTCCATTCCATCTCGCATTCCCAGTCTATTTCCGTCATGTCCCTGTCGCCACTATTATTTTACTGCCTATAATTTCAAACTAATTGATCGAAGGCTGCTGGCGCTCGTGAGCGAACGCCATACACCGCTTGGACCAGATGCGTACTGGTACACGTGTGTGGACGTGACTGCGTGCACTGACACATAAACAGATTCTCACAAAAGAAACCTGCCCTCGATATTTTATGATGGTTTGGACCGTACTAGAATTGAATCCAATATAGGTAGAGAAAACCGATCAAATAGTTTTCAGCAACCTTGCGAGTATTTTCCATTATGCGATCTCTCGAATATCGCACGAACTGAAACATGAGGTGCCCTTTGTGCAGCACAGTCAGTTGAAGAATAACATAAACGATGGATTCAGTTGAGGCTCCCGTGAAAACTCAGTTGACATACAAATAAGTATATTTGCGGATAAACAGATGTCTGTTGGTCACTTCCACCCGCGATTCTCCAAGGGCACTGAAAACACGGGGTGTAAGTCTTTACTGGCTATAAAAGAAACCCCTGTCGCAGGTTTTCAGGTAAATAGGCTGACAAGTTCGGTTGAAACAAGGAGAATAAGAGAACGGAGATAAACTTCTCAAGCGGAAAACTAACGCATCCAAGCCTTCTCCAAATCATCAGAATCAATCACAAAAGCACTTTTTAGATATAGATCCATAGCCACAATACTTCCAAGAATCATTATACGCGAATGTTTCATTTAATGAACAAGATGATGTTCAGTTTCCTTGTCTATTTTAAAGGACTATGCATGGTCTGTAATGGCAATCAACCTGAAGTTGGTAGACTCGCCGCTGAACAGGAAGTTTTATCAGACTGAAATCAAGCGGTTGTTTCTCCTCAATTTTAGCCATATTGGATTCAATTCTAGTGTGTTTTAAACCATCGTAAAATATCTAGGGCAAGTTTGTTTCCTAAAAAACTTTTTCAGACGTCTGTATAATAAATCAGTGCTTTTTGTCGAATGGCGGTTGTGATCCATCCATTTGGATACCGCCTTGGACTGCTAATAACTTGAGCGCGTCTGCTACACACAATGCTTCTATAGCAACGGTGCGTCCTTGTTCTGGGTCGGCACGACAAAACCCAACAAAGATGTTATTTGATTACAATCATGGTCGATGGCTTATTTGCTGAGCTGGGTGATTAGGTTGCAAGTTTTGCCACCTGTAGCGATAACATCATCAGTAGGACACTGCGAAGTAAAGCAATGAGTGGTATCAGAGCAAGTGCGTTGAGTACGTGTATTCACATGCTTACGTATGCATTAATAGCCGCTATTGATCTCCACCAATTAGAGCTTGTTTGCATCAGCTTGTGCTCCCATTGACTGACGTTTAAATGGTCAGTGATCATGTCTTCTCCAATTCCCACCTGCTTGTATGTGCTCTGGCGAGCTTTGACTTCGATCTCTCCGTCCTTCAAGGTGCTGACGCGAAGCTAAGAGAATTCCGGTCCTTCTTCCCCTGATGGGGTGCTTGGTTCCAGTTGATTATTCTGTTTTAGCCGGTCTCCACGTTCGGCCCTGAACGACCAGGTGGATAACCCTTCCGTATGTCAAGAACCTATGTGAAGGCACTGAAAAACTATTAGGTCAAAGCTGAGCCGTGCCAACTTATAAGCCAGTTGTTATTTGTGCGTTACTCGAATACAGCACATAAAGCCGAGAAACATTCCTCATCTTGAAAAGAAACATTGTCCATTTGCATGCAGCTTAAATAATGGACTCAATATAGTCGAAAATCACTTTTAGCAGATGGAATGTACTAATTCACAAGCGTCAGATGTATTCTCAACTTCTTATGAAGGATGAAAGATGCAAAGCAACTCTAAGTTAGTTTGGGCTTGATATTTACATTGATCCAAAGGATTTGAATGAATCAATCGTAGCCCTCATAATATCTGTACACTTTCCGAACACGCTTTGCTACGAAATATTGTATGTTGCTTAGGGTGTATTAAAAGCCACTTCATTATTTTCTGAATGGTGTGATAACTATGTGAATACCATTCGAATTGACGGCAAAATTGTTGTTCATTGAAAAAGTTTATAAGTAATGCAATCTTTTAGGCCACATTTTCACATCAGACTTCATCTGCTGTTTCAAGGCATTCTTCAGCCCGCTGCGGATCGTGAGGGTAAGTTTAACTGGCTATAAACCGTTCGTTGCAATCATGAAAGCAGCACAACCAGTGTAATGATGGAGACAATATACTGAAATTCAGGGCGCGAAATCAAACCAGGTGACAGAAGAGGTTGTCTTGCGATCATTTACGCTTGAGTATGCAGACTGTATGAGGCCCGGCACTTTTAATCAAAGCACAAGTAAGACCCAAATCCTTCATCCTCGAATCCACATCCTGCTTGTATAAGAAGGGTCCTAGGAAATATTTTGACCATCCTCACCTATCGGCAGGCAGACCAAGAGGAAAATAGATGGGGAAAATAACTGTTGCCATGGACGTACCCCCAAGAAAAAGCTTTGGAGTTAGAAGCAATGCATAACTTGACGAACGGACCGTAAACTAACTGTTATCGCCGCTGTGAAGTCAATGGCAATAGGCCGACAAGTCAACGCGTTCGGTTCCGAAATATTTCCGGTGGATTTTTGTCATACAAGCCGAGGAAGCACATGAGTGTTGAAACACCACCTGTTTTGCCTGGCCAAGTTGAGGATGGCAAAATAGTTGGACCGTTTAGTTCGAGGATCGTGGCCCAGTCTGTGAGCTATTGCAAATTTTAGGAACAATGAGAAACCACGAAGATGATGCCAGAATGATAACGCACGGGGAGACGGCTCTGCGGAACTCAAAGCGGCTGAGTGCCTAACATAGCCCCGAACTCTGCCTACAAATAAAAACGTAGGTCCACCCTTTCTAGTTGTTCAGGATAGAATGAAAACCTCCGGTTTTACACTTACTCCTCTCGGACAAAGCCAACCTGTACGAGGATTGATTTCCTCATTAGTAGGAATCGCCAATATGACAAATTCGAAGGAAAATCCCAGCCTGCCTACTCAACTCCCTCAAAACTGCACTGACAAGGATGGAGGACAATCGGATAAACAGTTCCCTCTCTGGACTACGAACCTAGCATTGAACATCTTCAAACTTCAAAAATTCGCCTGGTCCGAAAGTTCTTTACAATATCTGATTTTTTAAAATCATCTCTTACATTTCCCTGTACAGCTTGGCAAGCTTTTTACTTCGTGGACCCCGGCACTGGCAAATTACAGGTTTTGGGCCCCGACCTTCCCCGATAGTTGGATTCGTCGATAAACGCGAAATAGGCTGAACCAGGCCAAGCAAAGTATCAACACGGAACTTTCGGAGTACAGAATATACCTGAGTGTGTGAATAACTGACAACAACTAGGTTCAGGGTCGTCTGACTCTAGCAGCAGTCTGCTCCTAGAATTCACACCAGGAAGCATCGCCTTTCATGTCGTTGGCTTCAGAGAATCTACCTCTAAGTGACGATTAAAAGTAAGCCCACATTTCTCCGAGAAATGAGACGATTCACCTTCCTCGTTACACACAAAATCTCGTCTCAGAGATGTCCGGAATTTCACGACTATGAACTGTTTCAATCGATTGTTATTCTGCCTCAAATGTTCAGCAGCGCTGAGCAAGGTTCTCACTGAGACTCTCACAACAGAGGCGTGAGGAATACAGTCGGCCTGTAACTGAGTTGAAGCAGCTTAAGTCGGAATCACAGTTGATGGGATCAGCTCCGCTCCGCCTGAGGGGGTTAACACTCTTTGAGGCCTGACTACCACTAGTAAGATTGCGAAAGCTACTGAACTAAAGACTTAAATAGACAGAGATAAAAGCACGGAAATGACAAAATGCTATCATCATTCTGGGGGGTAGACCAAAATATTTCTAAATAAACTTATGCCGGCTTTGAAGTTACTCTACAGTTTGCTACAGAATTGCGGAGATATGCTTGCGAACCATACAATTGCTTATGTCGCTATGCTTTTCGTATATACAATATTTCTTCAGAAATAAGCAAACTCACAAACTGCAGCACCATTCTGAAGGGAATGATTGTCGCAAGCCAGAAATGCTCTGACATAGGTTACCTTACGAAGTTTAAAAAAGTGTTAAGAATGCAACACAAATGTATTTACACGAACATTCCTCACCGTGATATGAAATGCTTTTTAATCATTTTTCAGGACATTTGCCTATTCCGGTTGCACTGAAGCAATAGTCTGCCACATTTCAGTTAAGACTCTTCAACTGGACGTGCAGCAAACAAGCAGTTGAAAGTTGTGTTGACGGATAGAGTTGCCACCCATTATATGACCAGTAAACAGAAGGAGCGGAACGAATCAACCGAGATTGTTTGATTATAATTAGTTCTAAATGGCCAACAATAGCCCGCTGACTAGCCACACAGAGAGGTTTGTTTAACATTCATTTTGGCGATCGAATGAATGGGTTGGTTAAATCTAACGCGTGCATTGTTGAGTGTGATCGGGTGTCTATACATCACTTGACTGTCACTTCAGGCGGAGAAATGTGCCTCCCTCATTCGGTCTCTACCACTTTTGTTAGGAGAGACGGGTTTACCCAATAGGGCAACGTCTTGCTGCGACTGACGAAAACTGCATTCTTGCGTAAATGTTAGGACTCCCAAGTGGGTTATCCAGACACTGCCGCTTTTTACACTGCTCAGCCAACACAGTTTCGATCTATTTGACAGAAGCATAAAGCCATCCAGTTGGCTGAAGACAATCGGAGATTCTTCAGGAGCAAGTTATCAAGAATGTTTTGGGAGACTCATTAACTATTCGGCTGACGAGCGAGAACCCAGTTCGAACAAGCACTACCTGTAAGCAAGTTATGCAACAAGCGACCTCAATGGAAATTGTCTTTCTCTTGGAAGAGGAAGTATTTTAACCTGGACCTTAGAGGTTAATTTCACAGTCTCACAGTCACAATTTAGACGGCGGCCTAGACAGAAACCGGTATGATGCAAATCTTCTAGTTCTCACCTGATTACATTGACAATGGTATTACTCAATGTCAGACGTTTCCGAATTCTAGCTGAAAAATTTATATTTTCCAGTTCTTTCAGGAAGCACTTAATAAGTCTGTGGTAAGTCTCCTCGGACAACAGTAAACTATCCCTCTTCATGAAAAATTGGAAGTTTCTTCAAAAATATCGATAAGTAGGGTAAGGCTTGGCCACATTCTCATCTCATCAATCTTACTTCCCTCACAAATAGAATGTATAATTTTCTATAGAGGAAGATGTTGGTAGCTCAGGTAGCCCAGGTGGTTTTTGGCTTGTTCGCTAAGCTGGGCAATTTGTTTATGACACAACCACCAATCCATCGCTACGTACCACTACGCTCCCCAATAACGCACTGATGTCACTTCGATTGATAATGAAACGTTTGCAATCGAATCGCCCAGTTCAGCGAACCAGCCAAAGACCAGAGTGTACAATGTTCTATCGTCACTCAACCAGCATGTTAAAGTTCTACTTTTATGTGCTTCAGGCTGTTTTCGACATTTGTGAGCTGAATTCCTGCGTGAGATCCAAACTACTGTCTAGATCTGGATGCTTTGTACTGGTATTTCTTGCGACCTTCTGGCGTCCATGCATTTTCCACACAAGAACCTCAAAACGCCTGCCAGTTTCATACTCAAATTAAGTATAGTCTGGTTAGTTGAGTTACGGTAATCCTTTGGTGTTATCGAAAGCTTACTAACAGAGATTGGGCACAGGATTGTTCGCAGGAATGTAATTTCTCTATATATAGGTGATAATAAGAGTAATAATAAGGGTTCTGTTGGGACAAATTATACGCATATTATATTATATTATATATTATATATATTATATACTCTATTATATTATATTATACTCTATTATATTATATTATACTCTATTATATTATATTATACTCTATTATATTATATTATACTCTATTATATTATATTATACTCTATTATATTATATTATATTGTTATATTATATGCATCTCAAGAACATGACTCATCAGCGAGGGCTAACGACAGGTACATGTTGATTGCAACTCAGAGACTCAATGAATCCGCCGTTCACCCTCTTATGTGCACAACAAATGTAAATTTTTCGCAAATTCAGTAGCCAGCCTCCTTGATTGATGTTTTCATAATTTTGAAATTTCCAAGTTTTACAGAACTGGGAGAAATCGAGAAAACCTATTTATAGTCCGATTAAGACTATAACAGCTTGATTTGGTTATTTTTCGTACATGTACCCTTTACAAGAATCACTCAAATGTAACCATACTCTCCACTTGCTTTTGCAGTCGTTTCATTTCAAATACTAATGTTTGTGAAATAAACTTCTAGTTTCAGACAAACAACAGACTTGTGGTTTCAAGCATGCGCAAGGATGGAGTATGGAACAGCATTATAATACGCCTCTTGGAACCGGCTTCAAGTGAATACAGTCGTCGGAATTGGGAAGCAAGAGACAGTGACAGGGTTCAGTTTGACAAAATAATGTTTCTTCGGTAAATTTAGCAAATGGGGACTGATGAAAAACCACGTTTCAACTGACGATCCAATAAGGATCTATAAGTTTTTGTATTCTGACAAGTTCAGGGTAATCATACTGTCGCCAATTCTACGCGTGGTTAGTCTGTAACAAACATGGTTTTCAGTGAACACAACCAAGAAACTACGATGGTGTTACAACAATGAGACATGGGCATTTAAATGCGATAGCTTTCCTGAGGAGGCTAGGAAGAAAATCTACCAAAATCTGGAAAATTAGGCTTTATTGATGAGTTTTGGCCACGGATTAGGTCAGCACAAAATGTCCATAAATTGGTCACAAGTTGGCCCCAGTAAGGACGCTTGAGAGTCATTCACTTAGGTCTGTTTGAAGAACGACATCAAGCTTGACAACATGGAAAGAAATTTGCCATCCCAGGTAGTTTGCCGTTTGCTCAGTAATAAAAATGCACGAAAATCCACTGTTACAGGGACAGGGTGACGTTACTCCTTGTCGCAAGTCACTTGTTCAGTTTAGGCAAACGGTCCCAGGTTGATGGACACAGGAACTAAGCCGTAGCCGGCTGCGTTCGGCAATGTGTGCAACATTTTCATGCAGTTCAATTTTTTCGGTAGAACGCGTTGTTTGATAATGCTCAACGCTGCTCCAGGTAGTTAGGTATAATCACACTTTTTTGTTTGTGTAGGCTGCACACGAGACTCCACAGATGATTAACAGTGCACGTCCCTCTGAAATTGGCCAAGCACAACAGGATGGCACTTGAGGATGAAATTTTGCTTTGCATGAGCCACTTTGACGTGTCTATACAAACTGCTTCATTTGAAAAGCAAAATCGTTAACTAGAAAAAAACTCATGAGCTTTCTCCGAAAGGCAGTTCTCAGCCTGTGTTCGCGGCTATTTTGTTACCTAACGTTTTACTCATGATAGGAAACCAAATCGGCGAAGTAAACTGTTATATTTGACTGCTGTTCCCACCGGAAAAAGACTCGCCAACAAAGAACACAACAGTTTTATTGTAACGAGCGAGCGCAACGACCCGCGCTATTTAAAGGACCCTTTTGAAATTGATCCAGGTTGTTTGTTAGGCGTTTAGCGGACACCCATCAACACGAATCAGGCTTCTATGAAATGCCTGAACACTTGTCATAGTCGGTCGTGCTTCTGTTGTGTGTCCTGGATGCTTGACAGTTTCCCTATTGAGACTTTGGTGGAGTTTTAGGGTCTCAGTAGGTTCTGGGCATTCTGGCGTTATTTTCAGAAATCTGATCTTCCTGACGTAAACTGACTCCTAAATTATACAGATTGGCAAAAATGCCCAATGATAGAGAACCGGGACAATATAACATACTCAATAAGCAGAGAAGGACCACATTTAGTAAACCTAGTGACTGTGGGACACCGGCTAGGTCCCGTGTTGTTCGATGGTTAGTGGTCTACTATGCTTCCTTCGGCAGTGTTGTGGGATACTGACAGCTCGGGCGGCCTCAGAAATCTTCAGTGCACTGACGGTCTCCGCGAGTAGTGACGAAACGTTCGCATACAAGTTAGCAAGACCGGCGGAGAAGGTAGCAGTTAATGTTTTCTTCCGTACGCTTAGAAACCAAGAAAAAAATCAGACGATCTTGGTATGGGTTCACTCTAAACTAAGACGCTGACACTAGGCTGTCGTTGGACTGGTCGGTTTTAATCGCAGCAAGGTGAAATAGTAGACTGAATAATATGCCAAGTCATTCGAGTGACCGGTCAGTTGCTAAAGTCCGTGGTTGATCGTGCTGCACAGCGGGTTTCATACCTTAACCCGATGGCTATTAAAACAAACTGAACGAAGTGAACTCAGTTTAGTCAGTGCTTGAAATGTTGGCCTCCTAAATTCCCCCTCTCGATACACCGGGAATGTTCTAAGGAATAAGCCGGTATTTTCTGAGATGCAATGATGTTTTGAGTAGGAAACTCTGCAGGGACAAACTCTCAACCAGAACTTGGGCTAGAAGACTGGCCAAAAGTATTGGTGCGGCACTGTTTGTGAAAACGTATGGAACACTAGTTTGACCACACTGGGTGTCTTTTCCTTAGATGATTCAGCGTGAACCTTCTGAATGATGCAATGAAGAGACCGTTCATCCCACAGACAGATAGTAGATGTCTGAATCGCCTTTCAGGTCCTGGTACACAGACCTGACTACCCTGTTGATATCAAACGGAAGGCCAGATTCACCAGCGTCGTGTAAATTCTGTCCATGACAATTGCGAACCAAAACTAATAGGTGCCTTGTGTCTGATCTAGTTTGAGGATTTTGGAAGCGAACAGAACTCACATAAGCACAATTTTAGCCATCAGGGATCATCCTAATCTTGTACTATTATCAACAGCTGAAGGGTAATTGCTCATTGATCGCCCAGTTCTCAACAAGTAAGCCCCATGCCACAGCGATCCTGTTTTCACGAGCTTCAGAAAGTTGCCAGCCTCTAACTTAAAGGGACATGGACCTTCTGAACTCGTTAGTTTCCATTCCACGCACCTGAGCTTGAATAGCGTAAGACATTACAACATTCATGTCTCTTGAAAGTCGTATGGAGGCTATACACTGAAAGGGAATGCTGAGATGTTCAAGCAACACAGGACACGGTGGCTGTGAAAGTAACCCTGAATTCGCTGACCGGTGGCTTCCTTGGTCCTTTGTTGCGCTTAAAATGGAAGAGTACGACTCCTTCCGATCACTGCCTCCTTTTCCATTTCCTGGGGTTTTCTTAGCCACCACTTCTTCCGATCAGTCTCGAGACCGCGAGTCAGGTGTCACTTTAGACATTTCGTTGGATCCCGGTGGGACCACTTTCCTCACCTCAGTCAGAGAAAAGGACCTCTGAGACCCAACTTGAATCGGGCCGCAGCCTCCTCTTCAGACACACGTATTCAAACACGCAGTTCAGTGTTTCGGATTTCGAACCAGTCTTCATTTGGTCGGCCGATTTGTTTCGCATCCATAAGTTGCTTGGACAGCTAGTCTACAAACTTCCTTGACGACCCGTTCACCTGTCCCAACAGGAGCAATAGCCTTGAAGACGATATTTTCATTCATAGCTAATTGGCATGGAGATAGCACCCATGCCAAGTGCTCTGCCGAGATGACTCATTCACGCCGATTCTTCCAAAATATGCATTCAAACGGCCGGCCAGAATAGCAATTTCCATGCGTATTGAGATCCACAGGAGTCTCGAAATTTCTCCATTAAAAGCGTCTTTTTTCAGCGTCACTGCTGTAGTTCGTTGCAGCGCATACAGAGGTAACGAAAAGATTTTGGGTTTGAGGTTATTGGTTGCGGATTACGACAGGCACACTCAGCAATCCATAGAAATGTAGTCAAGCAGAGCATCTTCAGCTCTCATACTCAACATTCAATGAGACCACGGTGAGCCACCAGTGGATCACCTGACAGCTGAAGAGTAAGCCTTGAATAGACTCGGCTGCCAAGTACCGTATTCATACGTAATACCATTGTGGCGTCTTGCGTGCGGTTCGGATACAGCGCACATCTATCCTTAACGAGGAAAGGTATCAGCGGGTGAGGTCCGCTGAAGTACCCGACAAAGGGTACGGGCAACAAATGATGCTACTCTGAACGAATTCCTGGCCTGCGAGGTAACATGTGTTCGGATGTTCTTGAGAACCGGAACCACTGGCTCAATAGTCCGACTCACTAGGCTGTAGGAGGCATGCCTAGCCCGAAGGCATAAGTAGCTGACTCCTAATGCGGCTGTACACAACAGGTGCATTTGAATAGTACCAAACTCTTTGGTCCTAAAAAGTAGTTCGACCATATTGAATAAAGTCTGGCGGTCACGGTCAACGGGTCGGTGATCGAAGTGTGTGGCTTTTCAGACCGACCTTTTCTAACCCATCCTTCCTCCAGGGGAGACAGCATCGCTGCTTCCACAGAACACAGGTGCTGGTCATTTGTCTTCACATTCCTGTCAGAGGACAGTACGACTTTACCTCCGTAGTAAGGGTACTTGCTGCGACTTGCCTGGTTTTTCACCTGTGAGGTTCCTGGGACGGTTGAATTCTGAGGGACGAGATCCAGCCAGTTCAGCCCGAGGGCTCATTACAACATTCAAGCCATCGCCTTAAGGTGGCAGCTATTGGTCGGTCAAAAATCGAACATAAATGCGAACATTAATGGGGCGAAACCAGTAATGGGCTGCCAAAGAGATTTCAGGGTAGGTGTTTTCTCAGATTTCAGTTTCGTTTGGTTTCTTCCCGGAGTGCACTCTGTGCTAGAATTCTCCAGCATATGGACAGAAACAACAAAACCACCGTATGAACGGTTGAAAGAGCTATAGGTGATTATGACCTTATCTTACTCTTTAGATAAGGCGGGTATTACTCGACCAAAACGAACCAGTCAACTCATGATAAACTACCATTAGTTAATGGCTACGCTAACATCACCACCAGCTTCTTCCCGGAACTGTTATACGCCGAAAAAATAAGGGTGTGAATCCAAGAGAAAAAGGACGGAGCAATCAAAGGATTGCGTTGTAAGCCATTGCACAGACTCCGAACAGATTTCAACCGAAAGCCCATTCGACACAATCAAAAGAAGCAAAGTCAACAGATTTTTAGAGAACATCAATTATTAAAATGTACTTCAAAATAGCTAAATGCATGAAATCAACAGTTTCCGCAATCTGTTGAAGTCTGAGATCAATTGGACTGTTTCGTGAAGAAGCTCATGATTGATTTTGTGCCTTTGCTCGCCAGCTTCAGCTTCTTTGTAGCTGGTGGCTGCAAAAAAAAGGAAAAAAAAACAGAGTAAACAGCGTAGCGTAATCAGACGACGGTACGACACGCAGCGTTGAAAACGATATGGAATCGATGAGCCTAATAAGCACTGAGCCGAACTACGATCACTAGTCACTATAGCTTTCGCGTAATTCGAGCGCACAAATTGCACAGCTCAAATGGTCTTGAATAGTCGAAAACGGTCTGAACGGACAGTGCGACAACACTACTATGACACAATACAACTTAGCCCACGCGGCCAACGTTGTGGCTTGGAGCCTTTGCCAACCAGATGACCGAACTAATGAGTAAACCATTTGATTCCAGTTTGTGTTGAAGTGGAGAATGCCAGCATTGACACTAGTCCGAGAGCTGTGTGATTCGGGAAAATGAGACGCAAAGCATCGCTGGAATCAAACCACGTCGATAAGATCGTACGCTACAGATTCGACAGCCCTAAGTGGGCGACTTCAAACTTCCGATAATCTGTACACAAGCTGTTTCGGAAACAAAGACGTGAGAACCACGCGGTTTCATGGGTAACGGCACCTCCCGAGCAATAGGAAAAGTGAAAATATTCCTTGCAGTAGACTAAATGGCCAAATTTGATGCATTTTCGGGAAGATGTATTGAGGCTGCTAGGGCCACCTAGTTGGCAGGTCTTATGAAAGCAGCGCCCTTGAAGCAATTAGAACGTAAGGTTGACGGAAATTCGGGGACTGCGCCTACCTGATGAGCCCCAAGAAGGGCGAAACCGGTCGTGGACTGTCGAAGAATTTTCAGCAACCTTATGAGGAGTGCAGGATACGTATACTTCAACCAATATCTGGGCGATAAAACGTAACTCGATGGTCCAACATGGCTGACTTTTGCACGATGCAATATTAATCTCACTATCACAGTGAAAATATCCATGTCCACGGTTTTTTGTGAAGTTCGAAACTCTATTAATGGTTGTAGAGGATGTGTACTAGACACGCCGCGGTGCTGGTAGCGGGGTTGGATTCTGCGTTGCCAAAATTGTTTCCCTAATGGAATTCCCTTCACTTACTGTGCTCTCCTGTTAGAATGGGTGGAGTACCGTTTAAAACTTTCAATCTATACGCATTTTGCAAATCTGGGCAGCGCCAATGAGCTGATGAGAGTTGGTGTGAATGTGAACAAATATTAATGTTGAGCATTACGGTTCAAGAAGCGAGGCGAACACAAAGTTATCTGAATGAATGACCCCAGCACTGTTAGTGTACGGGCCAGTTTGGACCAACAGCCTTTGGAAGCAAAGGACGAAGACAGTGGGGCACAAAGATGATGAGCGCCAGACTAATGTGCAAATGATTAATTTCAATTGGAAGGAGTTTGGAGAATGTGCAAGACATACTGCACTAAAGCACTCACTTCGATAACTTTACTAACTGCATCCGGTTTCTTCATTGAACCTGAATAATCTTCAGTAGGTCGCGCCACAGTCTAAAATAGGGTACCAATAAGAATGCATGGTACAAAACGAAGACATCTTCAGATATGCGAGAAGAAAAAACAGGAAAGTTGCAGCGCTAAGTAAAACTGAGAAGGACTCGTGTGGTTGCGTACTGGCTACCAGTAGTTGCGAAGCGAACTACATGTTGAGTTCAGTTGAAAAACCGTGCATCGAAATGTACTAACCCCAGCTGCTACAGCTTCGTTCACCGAGGAAAAGGAGAACAAGGGAATGAGAGCCATGCGCTCGAAGTAATGGTTCAATCAGTTCATTGATGTGGAATGGTCAGGTATGGCGGAAAGTGAAAACTACACAGTGAAGGCGATAGCTTCGATGCGACACAGCCATAACTGTCGGGGTCGGTCTTGTCCTGTCGTTCTAATCAGAGGAGACGACATTTACCAACGCGACTGAGTCGACTGGTAAGGGCTTTCATGATTCGTTGCCAGATCATGGTCGTCTTCATCCGACAAAGAGTGGGCGAAGCGGGCTCTGCGAGGTAAACGGCCCTCTGGCCCACGAAGAACATGGCCCAACCAGTGTAACCTGTGGGGTGTGACCAGCTGATCTATCGAGGGGAGTGAACTTTTGCGAAAACCATCTGGAGTACTTCAGATTTACTGACCCGGTGTTCCCAGCAGAATTGTACAATGCTTCGGAAGCACCTACAGTCAAACACAGAGAGCCTTTGGAGGTTTTCCACACACAACACCACGTCTCTCTTGCAAGCTGTATGAGAAATAGGCACGCACCTCTTTCAAAAAGAATGGGTGAGATTTGCAGGAACAGTAACGGTCAAAACTGGGCGTTGGTTGTAGACCTGCACGTAAGGTCGCAGCTAATCGCAGCACCCATATAAGAAAACACCCCTGCCATCCTCACAGTACCTACCTGCCCTCCAACCCAAAAGAAGTCAGAAGACTGAGACACTTCTGGAGTGTCCGAGACTAGAGAGGAGCAATCAAAAAGCTTGAGTTCGGATGGAACAAAGAAAACATCGCACAGCAGGTGAGTGGAAAGAAATAAATAGAGCAGGGGGAATTAGGGCTACCTCCCCCCACAAATATGCGAGGTGCCCACACCTCCAGCACTTAGACAGTCTGGAGAGAAACTGACAGCACGAATGCCACTGACACCAACCAGCCGTCGCATCATTCAGTACCTCCAACCAAGCATAGGGAGGTTCACATGGACCCTATCACGGAGGGCAAACAGCACCAACACACCAAAACTATTCTTAACACCTTTCACTCCCTTTGGCCATGCCGAATTCTGTTCACCTCTTTGTTTTCGAACTGATCACCTTATCATCGCCTTTCGACCACTGAAGCAAATCACCCATCGATATTTCGCGAAAGAACAAGCCGACGGCCGAGACAAAGTAACAGATGGAAAAACCAACCTGTTTAATGGCATGGCAAATGCCGAGTGGAACAGTCATGAGGTTGAGTCTGGATTTGCTCAAACGGATTCGAAGCCTGGGAGAGTACCATCAACGATCGATAAGCGGGCAGCAAGATCACAGACAGCTAGATGGGAGTGCGCTATACTGTGAAGGACAAGAACGCTACCTACACAATAGTGGGTGACAGTTATACAGAAACGACGAGGGGAAACTTACGGATGCACCGTTGCTGACACTCTCGGCTTCACTGGCCTGGGGATCGACGTTTTCCAGCGTACCAAGGCAAGAGGATTTAAGTCCAAGCATACTGCTCAAGTCTGCAGCCAAGTCAGGCACCAGGTAGTCCGCAACTAGTTGGTATGCGAACTTCTGGCACGTTTTAGGGGAGAGCTTCGTGTCCGACACCGATTTGGCTTCCGTGGAATCTGTACCGTGTGGGGGCGAAACAGTACAAAGGAACAGGTCAAGAGAAATCGGGAACGTTCCACAAGCGACGAACACCTCAAATCGTGGTGGTATGGTGCAGATGTGCAAATTTGTAGATCAGTATCTCAACGAAAAAGATAAGCGTGAAAATACACTTTTATTAATTTATTACGAATCATGGATGGTAGTAGCCTGGTGGGAAGTGGACATTAATGTAGTGTAACTCGGCGCCCTATGCTTATAGAACAGACCTAGGAAGAGCCGTACTGGTGTTCCCCATCATCAATGTAACTGACAGATTAAATTGGACAGTTCGTCATACACTCTTCCAATCATCTGTAATATCAACAATTCGAATGCCTTGCAAACATGGAAAATGTGTCTATCCGCAGCTTTTGGGTTAAGGTCTTGGCTCATTGAGAAACAATTTCATCAGACCTAATTTCATTAAAAATGCGGAAATCCCACCGAATGGCGAACACGACGGAGGAACTGAGAAGAATCGCCTCAAGTTTAATCAACTGTTCAACTTCCCACAGACGGGCTAGATGCATAAGGTAAAATACACTCCTTTTATTTTATGTAAATAGATCAAATCCCTGAAATACACTTCAGTCGAGTTTCGGTCATGTAAATGAGATCATTCTGTGTCGAATAGCCTAAAACTACTGTACAGCTGTTTCACCATTGTCAGGAATCATCATCAGTGCATATCTCACGAATCTCAAGGAAGATTCGAACTAGTAACCTTTC
Source organism: Clonorchis sinensis (assembly GCA_003604175.2). Taxonomy (NCBI): domain Eukaryota; kingdom Metazoa; phylum Platyhelminthes; class Trematoda; order Opisthorchiida; family Opisthorchiidae; genus Clonorchis; species Clonorchis sinensis. The sequence goes on along the minus strand of CM030374.1, from coordinate 6,711,378 downwards.
CGCTAGCATTCCAAGACTAAATCCGTCGGCCGTGCACGACTGGTCGCATTTACTCATTAACTCACATTTAGACATCTCGTCATCTCACACGTCTGGAAGCACGTTACACCCTGACGGTACCGAATCGTGGAAGTGTAAACATTCTTCTAAGTCCCCTTCGGCATCCTTTTCGTCATTTTAGCCTCCTTCGGAAAGTTCTACAGAACTTACATAGTTATCTGGTAAGACAAGCAGTACCATTATAAAGGACAGTCATCGTCCGGCTGTAACGCTGTAACGGCTTTCAGTTCACAGCTGCCATTCAACTCAAGTGAAGCACTAAGGCTGAAATACTACCAGATTGCCCAAGCCTAAACAAGAGCAATGGGAAGGCGTACCCTAGCTTCTCAGATAGCGCAAGTTCATTTATTCATTAGGCTCAAAACGTACCACTGGGTGCGTACTATGTAAATAATACAGTTGGAGAAAGTGGTTCAGTGGTTCTAAATCCGTTCATAACAAACCCAAATCTGTTGAACTATCGAGATGTGTTGACATGTCTCAACCGACGAAGCAAAAGGTTTTCAAACCGTTATTCTATTGTCTGAAACCTGTTTAATCCAATGTTACACCTGAGATTCATGAACGGAGGTACTGCAATGTTTTGAACACCGTATACTTTGCTTTTGATGGTTGACAGGGCATTTCTTTCGCGTGGAGATGTTGAAACTTCTATTTGGATAAAAGTTAGCTTGCCTTTTTTAATTACTTTATTTTTTTTTGCTTCTACTTGCTCACGCACAAATTTGGATCCCCTCGGATTTATTTGAGTGAGCTAGATTTCCACAAGCATAGGTTTTGCACTCGGGAAGTTGTTTGACCGAATACGAAGGGGATGAGGTCCCCTAAGCTTCGTAAACAACAACTTGTTTGTCATATTCTTTGCAATTTTTAGGCTCCATAGTACACTGCGACTTCGTGTCTGTGTGCTGTTGGATTCGTGCTATCCACACTCAGTCATCTGAAAGCTTGGGCGAGTTTTTATGTCATAGGTTTGGAGTGGGGAATGTATACATACTATTGTAAGTATTAATAAAGATTTCGAAGTTTCGGATCCGGATTTCATCTTTCAAGTCAATTCAACATGTGTTGAGAAGGTTAGAAGCTCTGCTCATCCGTTTTGTGCTCGTTGGTACTCATCAGCAATGCATATTTCACGAGTTCCTAGAAAGATTCGAGCCGAAAATCTTAAGCATTCAACTATCTGTGGTGGATTGTTGAAATCCTAGGTAGAACGTCGCGAGTTCTAAAATACTGTCTAACCCGTATGTTCATGAACGCTGGAACGTAGTGCAGAAAACCGGAGACCTTAGTTAGCTTACCGAGAGCAAAGTCGGGTGCTTTCGCGTCCACACTGCCCGTGGAACTGGTGACATTGGTAGCCAATTTGATTTGTTGAACAGCCGAGGCATCATCCAAGCGTGAGAGACTGTCTGCCAACTTGTTCACTTTACACGATAGCCACTCCAGGGCACGATCTTTGCTGTACCGGTAAAGGGTTTGATTACCAACAACTGACAAACGGTAAAAAAAGTGAGGCAAATGAAATGTAGCGCGTTTGCGTGAATGAAGGCAAAAGGGGGTAACCTGAAAATGCGGGGATCTACACACAAAACAGAAGATTTGATGGAGCCACCCTGATGATGGTGGAAGACCAATGCGCATTCGGGTGCACTGACGATGCCTTCTCGTATGGTGACGAAATGTATGCAAGCCACTTGCCAAGCTTGGCGAACAGATCAACAGCCACCTGATCAACAACCAATCAACAAAGAACTGTAGTTAGTTCTACAGGAAGTTCATTTGCACAAGGCCGCTGTCATAGCCTATCAGCAGAGACAAACAGATTGGTAGGGTGTGATCCTCTGGCTATGAGACCTATGGTCCACGGCCACAAATGTCACTTTCAAACTTGACTTAAAAGCTATTTGAACCAAAGGCTGACTTAGTAAAGAAACATGACTGCTTGTATACACGGAGATAGGCCACTCCATCGGACTGGCCAGAGGTAGTTAGCGTGTCCTCAGGCTAACGATTAGAAACGGCTAGCACCCAAAGGGTTCTAAGATCAGCCAAGTAAGCTTACATTCCGAGATCCTGTGGCGACAAGAGAGGTTGGTTACGAAACGTGAAGTCTGTTACTGGAGTATCCTAAGTACCTGAGAATCTTTGGGCAAAAGTTTCTTGGACTATGGTTCCCATCGGCTGGGCTTACCACACTCGCAATGAGATATGTATTCAACCGGTGTGTGTTAAAATGAAGCAGTGGTAAACCAAAAAAATCAAGGCAGGCGCCCATGCTATGGTGTTGTTTTTAGCAGAACAGGGTTAACAAACTTTGAGTTGTTGTAGGGACACAAATACCGAGAGTTTAGGGGCGCAGCATTTTGTATTCTGCATAAGAACAGGCCTACCTCACGCACAAACCCACACGGAAAATGTCTCCAAACTGTATGTTATTCGTACTCCCAAGACAAGATACAACTCAACGACATTCACTATTGTCCCCAATACAGCTGCTAACTACCACACGAACAACGATTCATGTAATCAGCACTACTGTCAAGTCATCCAAAAAACCCGACGGACGTCATCATAGGTGCGACCAAACACAGCTATGCCGCCATCTATCCGCACACAGCCGTAATGCGGACTGAAAACAGTGAAACTAAGAAAGAGGGCGATACCCTGAATTTCCATCACATTAGAGTGGCTCTCCACCGTGAGGATACAAAGCATTTTTTCGCAACTTGCACAAGGTACTTGTGTAAAATCTGGATATCCCCGTGTTAGCTTAGCTTAAGGATTGTTCGTAGGCAAGAATGTCGATCATTTAATTACACTTTGCGTAAAACCGGGGTTGACAGCCTAACTCATATCCAAGATACAATTGTGATGTACCTTGAAGGGTACGTGAAACAAAACAATCGCTCTTTTGAAGATTTCAGATTGTTTTACAAACCAAAGCTCAGAACTGATGTAATAATCTTCCATTAACGAATATACTTACTTGCATATCGACTGGGTTTTCACGGGGGACTCAAGTGAATCTCTTGTTTATGATAATCTGCAAATGAATGTGCTGCACAAAGGATGCCTCATGTTTCAGTTCGTACGATATTCGAGATATCGAAGTATATTTTCATAAAGGAACCCACTCACAAGGTTGCTGAAAACACTTCGAGATGAGTCCAGTTTGGGCTCAGGTAGGTTGATGGAGACCCGGGGACTGCGCTTACCTGATGAGCCCCAAGAAGGGCGAAAGCGGTCGTGGGCTGCCGAAGATTTTCAGCAATCTTCCTTTGAATTCATTCGATGTGACAAAAAACCCTCATGTGTAAGAAAACGACTGTGGTGACAGCTGATGCTTATAAGATTGGCAACTGCAAAAATTATGTTGAGGTAAGTGAACCAAAAACAGGAACAGTGTTGAACGGTGCTGAAAAAATTTCCGGAAATTCAGTGGCGTAGCTCTAACCTGTCAAAAGGGAAGCGGATCCTCAAATGGATAACAGAAGATGAAATAAGTCCCGCTGAAGCAAAGTACGAAGCGTCAGAAGTACTACTGCTAAATTCGGAGAATGGGACGTCCAACTTGGAGTCTCCACACGACGGCAACTATGGGCTGAGACTACCGTTATCCGCGTAAGCTAAACTTGTGTGCCGGCCGAGGTACGGTCAGGGCGCCCAGGTTTAAACAAAAGGCACTTTCGGGCTATAAACTAACTGATTTAGTTAGAATAGGTAACTGTAATGCAGCGCGGTCTGCGTACAATTATCATACTAACTGGATGGGAACGGGACGAAACACTACATATTGTTCCCAGCATTCAGTACATACAGGGACGAGATGGCTCAAGTGGTTAGAGCGCGAAGGTCCGTGGTTGGGCAACCTGGCAGTATCCCAGCCCTTTACCATTATTCTACCCAGTACTCACAGTCTTTTCAGTTCAATCCATGCGATAAATAGGCTGGAAAGTTTGACTGTTTTGGAGCACTCAAATTGTTACGCTCAACTTTTTATGATTTGAAGATGGAAGATCTGATAGGCGCGAAGCCAACCAGACAGATTTGAGGACGCCAATATCTAGCGGTTTGGAAACTGAGGTACCGAGGTTCCAACTGTTGTGCTTCTGTTCACTGAAGATAGTGGAAATGATGGGAACGCCAACAAGCATTGGAAGCAGTAGCCTAACAGCGTCGGAGTGATATGTTTATCTTGTGGTTTAAGAATTGATAACTGGAGCGTACAACGGCAGTGTTCCGAAATACGGAGTGCACTGCCTGGTTGTTAGTCTGCTCGCCGAGCATGGTAGCGGGATTGTACTTTAACCACCATAAAGCCAATAATTTCTAGCGAGCACGGCGAGCAGGACCACTGTTCCGTGTCAAATCAAAGACATCAGTCAGCAAGTACGATTTGCTGTGAACATCCTTAATAGGCGATCAAACAGTAGATGAGATTGCATTTCACTTTATAGTGCAAACCAGTAGGCCCCATCTCCACCATGAAGCACTGTCCTCTCTCTGGAGGAGTATCCCTTCCAGCAGGGTCAAAGTACGTACCCATTATTCTTTGGAAACGTCTTCATTTACTAAACCATCCCGAAGAAACTGTTAATAAAAGGAATACTCGCAACAAACTATTCACTGGCTTTACAAAAAGTTTAACAATGTTCCTTTTTTGCAATCGACTGCAGACATTGAGTTTTCTCCGCTCCTGATGAAATATTTTCACGGAACAAAGAAATGTCTCCTCAATGGGGATGGCTAATAATAAGGCCTGGTACGCCTTCCACCAGAATGACGAAATTTCGGCTGTATTCCAATGTTTTAGCAGAACTTTTATATGACGGAGTACTTTACCTCGCCTTCCACATGTGACTAAAATATAGTATTGCAACAGTGTATTGAGTAGTAGTTCAACTGCAGCACCTTTTTGGTGAGGAGTTGCCAAGCAGCGCGCAGAAAGCATGAGGACTGATATGCTGTCAGTTGGCCCAAGACCATCCCAACCGAAAAGCCCGTGTTGGGTCCCAACCCCGGAATTTCGGTCAGTATCCTCAGGCCTCGACCGCTGAGCTATTTCGCTATAAAGGTCAGCACGAAAGGTTCATTGTTCTGTAAGGTAGCTCAAACAAAAACCACTGATCAATATCATCAACCCTAAGGAGACGATCTGATATGGCAAGAAAAACAAGAGTAGTTGTTTGGAACTTTAAAAATACATGTTAAGGCGCGCTGTTCCATCCTATGCTTCATCTTCAACATCCTATTGTGAATTGCTCAAATAAACGTAACTGTGCGAATTTCCCGGGCGAAATTACCGACTAAACCAGGATAAGCCAGACAAGGATCTGGTATTTTGAGAAGACATGGCATTGGCAGTGCACGCGACATCAATTGTGGCAGTTGACTAGTAAATTTGATTCAATGTACTAGGCCCTTCAGCCAAGTCATAGTACTGTTAGAGAGTAAGTCTGGGGCTAGATGGCCCAAGTGGTTAGAGCGCGAATTTACTGGCCGGAAGGTCCGTGGTTCGAACCCGACCTCTGCCTCTCGACTTCCCCTGTCTAGGCTTGGGCAAACTGGCAGTATCCCAGCCCTCGTGTGGCATGGCAGCTAGGCACCGAAAGGGTGTTACAGCTGAACCGTTCAAGTCTGGAAACCAGAAAGTATGATCCTTCAGGTCTGAGGGAGTTAATTTTCACAACGAAGGGTGACAGAAGAGAAAATTCCGTAATACCGAATTTGTCCATGGAAGAGAGCGTTCTTCGTGTGAGGTTCCTCCTAGGGAGGAATACCGCACTGTGCAAAATAGTCACATTAGCGTTCACTAAAACTATTGGGTAGTTTCTGTAAACTTGGAAGTCTTAGATAACGTCAGTGATGTGAGTGCATGTCATTATCAGGTTTGCAATCAGTTTAGCTCTCTCAAGAGAGACCTATCAGAGGATGGACAACTCCCATACAAACTCACAGCAGCGTTTCTCATCATTTACAACCTAGGGAGAAACCCGGTCGAGGAGAGGTTGCATACCTGGAGCGGCCAAATACCCCTTCTTTGCGGTGGTAGTTTATCTTACGGGACAGCTTTATTTGTACGCAACATAAATGCCTTTAAATTGTGTTAAAGTATATCGAACGTACGACTCAGTAGCACGAAAACCGAAAATGAATAACTCCCCCTCTAGTTACGCCGTGATATGGCGTTTAGAAACAGCTTTAAAGAGCCTCAACTCGCTCTCGAGCAATCACCCCCGTCTCTGCCAAATTGTTTATTTCTTTCTGTCATAAGCGGCTACGCAATCTCTTCCCCAATCACGACAGGTCAGCCATGCAACACTGGAACCAGAAAGTTTGATAAATGTCAAGCCACATCAAAAAACCGCCGTTCGACAGTGTTTTCTACCGCTTAGCGTATTTGACGATTCCAGGTGCCCAAAAAAGCAAGAATTTTCTACCTTAAGAAGCGGTGCGATTACCGTAGTTAGTTCACATAAGAGGGTAAAGCACTCGAGTTTTCCCCACAGGTGCTATTAGCGGTGCATATTCTTGGCCATTCAGTCCCACTAAAGATAAAAACCTGGTGCGAGTGAAGTTTTCGTGGTCCGGCCACATCTCTACTGAAAACATCAGGCAAAATCTAAGCCAATGTCTTAAAGGATGGAGGACCATTCGAACGAGACGGCAATAGGGTAATAGGGTTGTCTAGGCCGATAATCAATAAGGCTTTATTGTGACCTTGTTAGGATGGCTAGTTTGGGCTTTCAGTCTAATAATGTGGTTGCGAATAAGACGAATAAGCGACCAACCTGACGTCGACTATCCGCCGGAAAGCTAATGCTACTGGCAGAGCAAACGGGTTGAAGGATTGTGTTTGCACTATTGGAGAATTCAGAACTTCGAGTTACTAGATCGAGATAACGCACAACCTAGCAGGAAGTTGACTTCACAACTGCGACATTGGACATTGTTTCTTTTACTGTCATCGCTCTGCTTTCCGAGCCGGCGAAAAAATTAAAGTGACTGGTCTGGAAAACCGTGATGTTAGGATTACCTCAGATGCTGTAGTGACAGGAATAACAATGATTACATCGCGTACGTATGACTTTGAGAATACGAGTGACCCCGGCCAAAGACACTAACTGAGAGTGTCCTCAAAACTCTGAAGAGACATGGAAAGCGAGTTTATTCATGACATTATCACAGCAGCTAGTCAAAAGTTAGACAGTTTATCTCGCGAAAAATAAAAGAGGCAACAACGAACGAGTGCACTCTGGGGAACATTAAGTTTGACGTGTCTCTTTGAGATCAGTGCTACTACTCTCAACGGTCGAGATACTTCAGTTTTGGTCCCCGAACTGCACAGGTGCGCTGCGTTTAGAGAACACTGCCAACAGCTTGTCGATGGGATTTGTCGGCTGTTCAGTCCTGCAGGCTGAACTCCACCACTGCCAACCTATCGCGGTCGTGGTTTGGATCAGGTTCACCTGTTCTACTGATTACGTAAACATATCATCGGACTATACGACTTGGTTTGGAGGAGGCGAAGTGACTACTGGACCGCGGGTGATAAATGGTTCCAGCTGTTTTCAAACTCCGCATGATTACGCAAGTAACAGTCAGATCCCAGATCTCTAAACTAAACTGTGGATCACCATCTGTATGGTTAAATATGGCTGCTGTATTCTTTAGAGCCCGATAATTTTTCTGCCCATTTGAGTTGTGAAGGTAAACACAAGCAGTCACTGAAACGGGGAAACAACTGTACCATACCTGTTGTATCGCAAATAAATAACAAACGTGATTCGAAATTCGGGAGCTCTGCTAGGACAGTGGACAAATCGCCGTTTTCCACCAACAGTGCATTGAGTGCGGTGTACTTAGTCTACAGAAACAAAAATTGATGAACAATGCAGTTGTAGGGCACTTACAGTGTCTTTGAATGCGGACAGTAGGAGAAACATCGGATCGAAAGGTGTGCACAAGTAAAGACCACCATCTATTAGTGCCAAATCAAAAGATTATTTAACGCATACTTGACTTTATTGTAGAACCCAGAAACCAGGAACGATAACTCTCTGTCACATACTGGAGCTCGTATAGTAAATGCAACTTTCGATTCCACAAAAACAGAACCAACTGATTCGATCTCGGATGTGGCAATTTGAGGACAACACATTTAGACAGATCACCCAAAAGTCCATCTGAAAGGTATGAAGACTAAGGAGAAAGGACAAACAGTTATGTACCTTCGGATATCAGTACGATTGAAGGATCTTGCATGCCGCAAACGCCTCCTAAAAGGTTTAAGATTGAATCGGTAAACATGCAGTGAAATGGCCGTTGGTGAAACAGTTCAGATTTTCCAGATAGCAAAAAAAAATTGGAATCGTCCGCTTGAAGCATGCTGTGAATATATCACCTGAGAGTCGGTATAATCAAGATACAAAGATAATAGGAGTCTGGGTAGAAAGATGTTTCCATAAGTTGTGATACGGCCTCTTAAGCCTCAACAACAAACCAAACCGACTATGAACCCTGTTTCACAAGCTCTATATGTTCGGGCATGGCGTTTTCCAAAGTCCTGGGGTAACGTATTGTTTGAAAAACCTCATATGTACTTCAGGGTTTGTGCTGCAAATGTACAGGATGACGCGACTGAAAGCAACATGAATGTCCTCTCCGTGTTGTTCCTTCATACTCATCGGATCAGGATCAGGTACTGTACAAACTGTACTGTACAACTGTACAATGAGAACGTAAGGAATTGGATAGGACTTCTTCACCCAGATTTTCACCAGCCACTCAACACTCAAGTTTAGCTCGAGCAACGCAAGTTGGGTGCATGCACACGAAATTAGTCGCGATGCCCCGTAGGATGGGCATATAACCAGATTCGTGATGTATACTTGCTACACCTGCCAAAGTAGGACAGGGCGCCCATGACCGCCAACCTTTCGGGTTCATGTTTTGGTAAAGTAGATGGATGTGTACTATTATTCGTACGAACGCAACGGACATGATCACTACCGTTTGCAACAGATGGCGCGTGGAATGTAGTCCAGCAGGTTGCAGTCATGCACCCGACTCATAATAGTGTCGTTTGATGCTCGTTTAGGAAAAGAAATGCTAAATGGTGCGGAAGTTTCATAAATAGTCTACTGAAGCACACTCAGTGCAATTCTGGAAGTGATAAAATCTCAAACTGTTGGCAAAAAAGCGTCCTTAGGTAGCAGAAAACCTCATTCCAAATGCGCGGGCTATCAGGGCTATCAACAGTTTCTGGCCACAACCAGCGTTCCCAACCACCAACGAAGCTTCCAACACTTGAGTCTATAAACGGTGTGACTCTGCCTCCCACCGTCCGGTATTCCAAGTTTTACAGCCCCTTACATCACCATCCCTTTCTTAAAGTCCCATAACTAACGAGGCGTACTACCCCACGAACTTAAATCTGGATTTCTTTAGCAGCTAGTTTTGTAGGGCATCTTGCTCCCTGATCGGTCCTAGTCAGACTTAACCGCTGAAAGAACTCAGCCTTCCACCTGTGGATAATCCCAACAATTCCCTTCTCAAAAAGCAACGTGAAACGGGATCCGTTTTAGCCACACTCGAGCTGGCTTAGCGGTGAGGGCGGGAACCCAGTGACCGGGAGGTCCGTGGTTCCGACCCAACCGCGGCATCTCGACTGCTACCGTCTAGGCCCGGGCAACATGACAGTATTTCTTATCTGACAGCTCTGCACCAGAAGGGGAGTGCAGCGAAAATTTCATATTATTTTGTTTCAATTCCCAGGGGAAAAGCGAGTCTAGATTTTAAAAAAATCGCCTTTTATAGTGAGTAGACAGCAGGGGACACGTCCAGTTTGGGTCCAGGAACTTTGACGGGTTATAAGGGTCTTTATCAACTCCGTCCAGGTTACGATATGAAGAGGTGAGAGGCACGCAGCAACTGGTGTCGGCTCACATCTCCATCCGCAATAATACTCATATACAGTCCTTCAAGGCTGAGTTGAATATCCAGATCGAAGGCGTTGGATGGGAGGCTGTTCGGAAGTGAATTCTGGGCTCCATGAACAATAGATGGCGTTGGGACGTCTGAGCCAAAGCTCTCCTACTCGATCTGGATGATTTCGTCGTCTGTTAGAGGACATGAATAGACCACGAAAAAGAGCGAAAATGGGACATTCTCTTGTCGACCAATAATCGGGTGCAAACAGATTCTCATTTCACTGGCGGTCAATGAAGGTCAGACTTCAGAGTTCGGGTGCAGTACGCGCGGCTAGGTAATTAAATCGTCCCGGCCGGAAATCCCATCCAGATATGATATAACTTCGTCTTTTCATGAACACTTCACCTACCAGATGCCGTCACTTACCATAGCGGAATAGTAGGCTAAGTCTTTCACTCAGCTCGCATAGCAGCATTACCTAAGGTTCGGAAGGCTCTCTACATTCTCAAACAACAAACAAATAGTAGGCAGGCGGACTGGAGCGACTTTAGAGCCTCACTGACGTAGATCTTGGAAAGCACTTGTGTCAGTATTGTTCCTTGTGGCATGTCGATCCTGATTCCGAGGGAGCGAAATACAGTTCTGTTGGCCTTTCAATGAAACCTGCGGTATCTCAAGAAGTGGTCCGCCAAGTGTTAGTCGGTGCCGGTTAGTTTTCATGTTTAACTCGATCAGGTGCTTTAATGAAATCCGTAAGCACTGCATCAGCATGTTTCCCGAACAGAAGCTTCCTGGAACAGACATGCACAGGTAGGTTCTGCTATTCTCAGACACTCATTTCAATGAGCGTTAACAGACTGGCAGTAAAAACCACCCACAAAGGGCGAGAGGTGGCTTCCGAATGGAATGGATATCACCCAATCTGAAGGGCCTCACACAATGGAATTCCAAGTACCGGTTCACTTCTGTGTAAATGTCACTGGCATTGCTGGAAACTAGAGAAGAGTGGCTGCACCTTCCAAGCTTGTCAATCGAACTCACGGTGTGTAGATAAGTGGCGCACGCGTCGCACCACAGCATCGATCTTATCTAGGTATAAATTAATGGCTCGATTCTTGGGATTGGTCAGCCCACAAACCCACGTTGCAGCGCTCATAGCACCCGAAGCGATGAGGCCTCCAAGTCTGTAGTGTTATGCGCAATGAAATGATGAGATGTTCTCTGGTAGCACCAAGTTTTTCTGTAGTGTCCCGTAAGCCGGTACGTTAGACTGAACCCCATGCCACAAATGGGGTGATTTTTCTGACAAGGATCATTGTTGAGCCACATTTACATCTATCCGTAGTGCTGCTGCACCATTCTCATCTAATATGACCCATCATAGTTTAATTTATCTTTACAAACAACAGAGTGAGACTATAGTGATTCCCGTAAATAGCAATAAGAGGACCATGGGTGCAGTAACGGTACTTTTCTCAGCTTATTTCTCGGTTTGGGCCTCCCAAGCTAGCGTCTACATCAAAACAACCACCAAAGGTGCAAAAGGTATATTAACGCTTCATATATATAGCGTAGGCGGCAACAAATTTCTGAAAATTCTGAGGCGCTCTGGATGCATCATTGGCAACCGGCATTCGGCCAATACTGGGTCATGATTGGCTGTTGGGTCCAGATTTTCGACCAGTCAGAGCTGGGCTTGATGCCGGACCGGCAAGCGTCCCGAATTTCTGGCTAATCTTGCGTGGGATAGGCTTTTCGGCCGTAGCAGCACCCGACTGCGAGCGGTAAAGCGGGATATGTGGACAAAACCAGATGCAGGTTTGAACCGTAGAAACGCACCGTTGATTCGTACCACCAACTGCCAGACCGTGACACTCATGAGTCACGGATTCACGGATTCACGGATTGATACACAGGATCGAGGCTTTCGCCCAAGTTTCCCGGGTCGGTTTTGTTCTTGTCGTTCAGCAGCTGTCGTTCACCTGAAAGGCACAAGTGAAAAAGGATGTAGCACTGTCACGGATTCACGGATTGATACACAGGAGCGAGGCTTTTGCCCAAGTTTCCCGTAAGTGTCTAATAGTGTTTTGAACTGAGTTCTAGAAGGAGCGTGGACAACCGTCTGCGGAAGGTTATTCCACGCAGCAACTACCTGAAATGAGAAAAAGTTTGCCTAATGAAGGTGTGCGCTCTGAGCTTAAAAATCTTACCATGTCCCCGCCGTGTGTTTGCTGGGTCAACGGTGAAAAACCTGTTGGCCAAGCCTTGTTCAAACAGGGCGTAAGTAAGAATTAAGTCCCCTCGGAGGCGACGATACTCAAAGGAAAGAGGTCGAGCACCGCGAGACGCGTTTCGTAGTCCATGGACTTGAGACCGGCAACCATTTTCGTAGCAGCTCGCTGGACACGCTCAATGAGGATTACGTCTTTCGTGCGTCCTGAGTAGACAACCGGGTTGGCATATTCAAGGAGCGGTCTGACATAGGCCCCATAGAGTATTTGGAAGTCCGTGAGTAATACGAGAGAAGGTACGCCGAATCATCCGTAGAACAGCGAATGCCTTCTGGCCGATTTCTCAAGGTGCAGTGAGAAGGACAGGTTTGGAGAGAGCCAGATACCCAAATCCTTTTGGCATCTATCCTCGTGATGTCTTCTGGTCCTTTCTCACACATGCATGACAAAGGAGTTCGCTGAGTCTCCTCCAAATGACATATGGACGCACTTTTCGTCATTCAGAGGAAGGTGCCAGTCCAACGACCACTGCTTTGCGGCGTCTCACATCAATGGAGGCACTGGAACTGGCTCCACGATTTCAAGTCGTCCGCAAAAGTAAGTGGACATGGACTTGAAAGAACATCTGGAAGGTCATTGACGTATATCAGAAACAGCAAAGGTCCCAAAACGGAGCCCTGAGGAACTCCAATGGAGACCGCGCCGCAGAAGAGTAGGTCGAGCCTACTTTCACTCGGAATGATCTGTCTGATAGGAATGCCTTGATCCAGTGTAGGATTTTTCCTTGAATCCCGTAAGACTCGAGTTTGTGAGGACGTGGGACTCGATCAAATGCTTTGAGAAGTCGAAAAATATGGCATCCGATATGAGTCCTTGGCTTGGGTTAAGCTGTCCATAAATACGAGCATGTTCGTCACGCAGGAACGGTTTGGGAGAAATCCGTGTTGAGCTGGAGAAATCAAGTTGTTGGAAGTAAGGTGATCTAGAATGGCTCGCTTCAGAATGCGTTCCATCACCTTGCATGGCACGCTAGTGAGGCTTATAGGCCTGTAGCTGCCAGGCGATAGTCGGTCACCAGTTTTGTAGATTGGCGTGACAATCGCTTCCTTCCAAACAGAGGGAAGGTGGCCTTCGTCAAGCGACTGACGAAACAGCAGATGGAAATGAGTTGCCGTGACTACGACGTTTCCTTCAGGATCCTTGGGTGGACTTCGTCGGGCCTCAACGCGCAGAATGGGTTGATCTTGTGCAGGAGTTGACGAATGTCCTCCACCGTGAATACCAAGTCGGTTAGAGGCCGTTCGTAGGTACGCCTTGACAAGGTCGGATGTGACGAGGACGCTGGGACTGAATACAGACCTGCATAGTGATCTCTGTAGAACTCAGATATCACTATTGGGTCACTCGTGGGTTCCCGTTCCTGTCCCTCAAGGAGAACGCGGATGGCTTGTTTCTTCAGCGATGTCTCATGTATTTGAACAGCACATTTCTGTTCTTCCGGGCGAGGTTCAGAATGGTGGCTTGTTTTCGTATGTTCCATTGGCGGATTTCTGATTTACAGCGGTTCCGCATTTTACGAAATACCAGCTCATCTTCTGTGTCACCTGTAGTCAACTTTTTGAAGAATAGTTGTGACCTCTTTTCCAGAAGACGCCGGATCCTTTTGGGTAGTTTACGGCTCATCCGACAGCGTGCTGTTTTTTTGGGACGAACATTGCGTCAGCCTCGTGAACTTTCTGGACAATAGTCATACATAAGTCTTCCACTGAGGCTGGTCTTAGTTTAACTTGGTCAAGAACGATGCGCATTGCCGAAAAGTCTGCACGGCAGAAGTTTCGAACCCACGTTTGGGGTTCGGGATTTCTGGTCCAATAGCAGATGAAATCAAAGGTCAGCACACAGTGGTCGCTATGTCCCAGTGACGCGTTAATTGTCACCTGATCAACGAAGTGTCTTTCGTTGGTGATGACCAAATCCAGGAGGGATGGTTGTTGGCCCGCGCGGTATCTGGTGGGTGCAACGACATGTTGAGTCCAAGCGCTCTGTTGAACGACTTCGGTCAACGCCGCTGCAAAGGATCCACTTGATCCATTTGGAGGGCCCTGGCATTGGAACTCCACGGTTTCGAGTCGTCCGCAGTAGACATGGACTTGCAAGGACATCTCGAGAGGCCATTGATGTATTATCAGAAACAGCAAAGGTCCCAAAACGGAGCCCTGAGGAACTCCAATATAGATGGGCGTCGCAGAAGCGTAGGTCGAGCCTACTTTCACTCGGAATGATCTGTCTGATAGGAATGCCTTGATCCAGTGTAGGATTTTCCCTTGAATCCCGTAAGACTCGAGTTTGTGGAGCAGCGGAACTTATGTGACTCGATCAAATGCTTTTGAGAAGTCCAGAAATATGATATCCGATATGATTCCGGGGCAGAATTATTACTCTAAGCCTGCAACCCACTATTTTTCGCAGTAAGATTCGGTAGCCAACTCGGGTGAATGCCCACGTAAAGTGAGTCAAGACATGGCTGCAGTAGCTGATTACCAGGATTGGGCCAAAACTGCCTTTGGCCTGTGGTGTTTCGTACCCTTATTTTGCTTCCATTATAACATTACTTACTTTTTCCGTTGCATAACCGTTTTTTGTTTGAATATAAAAAACTACAAAAACGGGCACGTACAATTTCACGCAAACGTGGTCCCTTACTCCGACTCTCTCTTCTGATTTCGCTCGCGCTTACAGCGGTCATTCGCGAATCTCATGTGCTGACTCTGGTAGCAAAACATTTCAGACTATCCTCGGAATCTATTTTACGTGGGAACTGTCAGAAGACCCCTGGGAAACCATGACTGGATTATTGTTTCTTCGCTGATCTGGACCAAAGACAAACTGTTTTAAAGAGAACAATTATTAGTGGGTCTGTTCCATCTGAACTCTCTATTATTGTATATTCACTCTAGCGTTATTATTTTTTATTTCTTTGCCCTACACTCCTGGTTAAGTAAATTATTGGGTAGCCAGACCACTACAGGCCGATGTAAACTAGGGTACTGAATATGCATGTTTCTGTGCAGAAATCACCCCAAGGATTTAGCAGTTATTCTGTTTATTTTTACTGTACATCGGGTTAGGCAAGCGCTGAACGTTATCCCGCAGCGACACGGTTTTACCACTTGCACTGCTACGGACGAGAAGCCTCCCCTGCACGCAAATGGCCAAATTATAGAGCCACTTGCCGGTCCAGCGTCAGGCCGAGCTTTGACTGTTCGAAAGTCTCGGCCCAACAGCTAGTCATATTTCAATACCACCGAATGCCAGTTGCCAGTGGCTCATCTAGAGGGCATCGGAATTCCCAGAATATTTTCACCGCATGCAATTTACATAAGACAAACAGCACGAGTGTTTTGACCTGGCTTTGGGCCTTCGTAGGAACGTTAACTTGGAATTTCAGACCGAGAACTAAGCTGAGAAAATACCGTTATTACATGTTTGCACCAGGAACTATAAGTTAGTTAACGAAGATTCACATCCTTTGTTCCAAAACAATTATAATGCAGCCTTGAGGTCGCGGCTCTTCAGAACGGGGGAAGGTGCATACGTAGTCATTCGGCAGCGCACCTTCATAACTTAGCAGTCACTCTCTAAGATTCTACTTTACTCACAGTGCTAAGACATATGTACCTCCTATTCCCGCATGAACCATTTAGTGTGCCGGGGCGCATTCTGCATGGCATTCTGGAGACTTAGAATTGCGCACTCTATTTTTCAGGCGATCTTCGGCGTTCTCCAGAGGGTTGGTAATCACCTTATCAGAATGGACCAGCACGGACTGTGCGTGCACGGCCCACGGGCAGGTGATACACACCCGGTTTGCCGTGAGATAGAAGACAAACCTTGGGTTCGTGCGCTGCATTACTTGCAGAGCGTGGCGGAATCCTTGTACTAATATTATGATGAAAAGAAAGCCCATTGGGCGGCATTGTCTAGGTGAGCCATGCGTTGAAATGAGTTGGCTATTCGTGATGTCTACGACCCAAATAAACGGATGTTATATAATACGTACGTGTTTGCAGCTTGCTTTGTGAAGCTGGAAATAGCACGACACAATGTCTCAACTGCCCGAGTATATGCACAAACGCACACCTGACCAGACGCCCTGTACCCATGGGGAGTGTGGAGCTTGTGTTCACAAGCTTCGCATTGGTTGCCTTAATAAACTACCAACATCGGTTGGCCGCGTGTGTTCTAGTGACATACGACGTTGGGGAGGCGTCGGAACAGTGCTATATACCGCCATCTGGCGAAGCGTACGTATCTGCAACGACCCTCCTTTGACTGCAAAACCAGCACCCGTCCGGACTTGTGAAGATTACCCAAGAACAAAGACATAACATCTGCTACAACAAAACCTAAACATCCGTCACTTAAACGTTAGAGCAGGTCGACGCTTCCGGCAGCAGCGTTGGATGTCCTGAGTGGTGGGGACACTGCAAAATTTTTTCGACTACAAACAACTGCAACTCACACGATGGCGTACCATACCTCATTGGGGCCCCGCAGATTCTCAACTCTTCTTCGGTTAGCCGTTGATTTACAGAAGGTTGCTCTAGGAAAAACTGTTGAACTTACGACTGTGTTCAATGAAATGTGGTGATTGAGGGGTGGTTCCCTTGTCTCCTTAGACGACAGTGGCCTTGACAACAGATTCTTCGTTCACTTTGCTGATTAGCAAACGCGCTCAACTTACCAGCTTCTTCGGCTTACTTGACTCTCGTTTAGCTTCAGCGATTTCCTGCTGCGTTTGTATTACTCTCCTGTAACGCAAATACGTGTCGGTGCTTTTTTACTCCTTGCGTACACAGACTCTGCATAGATATCCTTCGTGTATGCATTCAACGCCTTCTCAACAATTTTCTACAAACATACCTGAGATTAATCCACACCTTGCTGAGTCATAGCAGCACAACTGCAAGATTGAGTGCGCACCAAAATTACGACATGAGAATAATAAAAACTAATTCCCCCAAGCGTGCGGCAGCTTATTTTTGTTTTTGGTTTGTGCATAATACATCAAATGCAAAATTTTGATACAAAAGTTTCACCGCAACACAAATGACTTTGGAGATGGTTTCATAGGCTGTTCCTTCTGTGGCAGGAGTCGAGCTGGACACAGGCAAATCCGCCGCGCTGTGGGCAAAGAATCATGCAGGACACGTAAGCTTCACTGCCATTGTTTGTTACCGGCAGAACTCCAAAAATCGAATTCTTCCAGTAGGGCTTTAATAACAAATGTGGTACGATCAACGCAACAATTAAATAATTAAAGTTTGCAAACCTCAATCCTTCGAATTATGCTGGCTTTTATACGCCGGTTTTGTAAGTGCCAACTTTAAACAAAACCCACAAGTTCGCACCGACTCATTGCAAAGTGGACACACGACCACTGTTAGCCTCTCGCGGTCTGAACCGGGTTACTAGTATCTCAAAGCCAAAAGGGGTCGTATGTGAGAATGGTATAAAAACCGGTACGGAGCTGCAAATGGTCAGGCTTTGCTTTTTCCGCTTGCGGTCCGTTTCTCCACGACATGTCAAACGCAGCTAGTACGGTATCAACGATGATACGGCAGATGTTAGATAATCCTCCCGGTCGTGTGTGTGGTTTCTTCTCTTAGTTCGAGTTCAAAGTGCGAGAATTCCGACGGGAAACGGGCACATGTTCTGCCAGCCGACGCAGTTTATTGGCAGGAAAATATGAACAAGACGCGGGGAAAGTACTCACACCATCCGTCTGCAATGCGTTCATGGCATACAAACGCGTGCATGCGCGTTCAGACAGAAAAGCTAACAAAATAGGTCGTTGGTATGTTGATGATTGTCTGCATAATCATCCGAACGACTCATATTCAGGTACGCTGATCTCGACTGCCAGTAGTTCATGCGTGCAGTTCACCTTGACAGTCGCTTTGTACTCATCAGTTTCGCCACGCAAACTGGCATCTAAATGCCTAGTAGGAACGCTTGGTATTTGTTTTAAATCCTCCATGGAAATCCGAAACTATGTCCGGAATAGATTTACCAGGTGGTGATGCGCGAGTCTTGCACCGCCACTTGGATAATCGTGTTCGTGATCCGCAGGGTATCCGAGATGCATTGCGCCTATTTGGATCCATGGCTGTGTCTGTTTCCGTGATGGTAGTTTGAATGTTCTGTCGTTTACTTCTGTGCGCCTATGTGGTTTGTTTGCGAAGTACGGTAATGATATTCAGGCAGATTCAACATACCCGTGTAACAGAGGTGGTTAGCACATGTGGCATGTAAAATTCACCGATTATAATATGATTGGTCGTAGTGTGTTCTAATCCTTTATCCAAAATGAGCCACAGGAATGTTATGATATTGCTGTGGAACATTTTCTGAGAATGTCTCCGGTGAATGTTGATCGGCCGATTGTGGTAGATTACAATAAGTCACAGCTGTGCATCCTTAGGGCAGCTGTGACTGACCCATGTGTTGTTTTTGCTCTTTTCATATATTACAAAGCTTAAAAACTAGGATTAATAAGCTCAGGGAGGTGGCTCAATCAGATAAAGAAGTTTTGTTTGCCGGTCTAAGTGAATGGTGCACTGTAGGGAATTGAGCGAGTTTGAGCCGGAGCCAGGAGTATTGAACGTACCTCAGCGATCATTGATTATCCAAAATGAGTGCCCGATAGAAGCATGCCCGGGGGCATGCTGTGACCCCCGGCAATGAAACAACTAACCGGGTTGAATCTGCCAACAAGTACATCAAGTGGAAACTGATTGAGTCTTCCTCGTTGCTCACTTGTGTTGAGGCCATAATTAACAGGAATGAGCAATTGGAAGCCAAGTACACAAGACTCGTAAGCGTTCCACTTGTGTGTGGCTGACCGGAAGGTGCAACACGGCCATCTCATTTAAGGTGTTTGGGCCGGCTGTCACCATACGCCCAGGAACAGGCTAGTCGTAACCATAGGAGAAGTGTGCGGTTGGAATAAAGCACACAACTGTACCTTGTTTTTCGCGACAGCAGTCAGCTACAATTTGGAATACCCATAAAGTGCTCGCGTTCTTTTACGAGATCCTGGTTGTTGCCATGTCGCCATATGGTCTCCGCAACTGAATACCATGTTCAGTCGCTGCCTCCGTTTGTTGTGTCCACTGAAATATGTTCAAACACCAGCTACCCCCGCCGAGAATGGTGTATCAGTACAAGCTGTGCCCAAAGGCAAATCATCTAAACTGAGTGTTGCTCGAAATGTCTCAACGTGGTGTGGTAGTGGCAACCACAGAGTGTCTTTCACGCAGGCTGGACAAGCGGAGTTCTGGTCACTTCCGTTAGGTTGCCTTTCGCTAAATCTTTTCCCATTTATTTTCCAGGTATAACTTCGGGACACATTTTCAACGACTCTGTAATTTACTTGCAGTCGGTCATAATGAAACTGTTTCCAAACAAATCGCTCCATATTTCCTGACAACGCAAAGATCACGGCAACAGGGAATCCAGGCCTTGCGTTGAAGAAAAGCTTGCGTAGATGAGAAAAGTGGGCGTAATTTCCCAGTTTCGTGTGTACCTTCATAGTGTTCCGATACTTTGTGCTTCCAGGACAACATGGGATCGCCTCTAACAGCATAGATTTAGAGATGTATGTAGAAGCCACGCTGCCTACATGTGGCTGAGGCACTTACTGCGCTTCTCGGGTACTTCACTTCGAAAGTGTTACTCGTACACCGAAACTTTGTTACACACTCATCAAAAGTAAAAGTTATTCAAGCCGAATATTTTAGGATACATGTGCGCCGTAGACTCGGGATCTCGTCGGTTGTTACTTATATGACAAGTAGAATCGCCACTGCGTGCTAGCCATCCTTGAGTAGTCGTCAAACGCGTGACAAGCACGCCGTGGAAGCAAGGAGGACGGCAGGGTGTTCACGGCAATCTATGTGGACGTAAACTGGAGAGAATGCTCACCAGCTGAAACTGAATTAGCAAGTTTCCGCACCTACGATAGTGACATAAACAAACACTACAAATAGAAAATAGGCGACCTGCTCCGGCATAACCGCAGACACTATCGTTGACCTGTTGGCTTCAAAGGGTGCGCCGATACTTCCGTTATTATAAACCGGAGTTAGGGCGGTCAATGAGAATACCGGTTCTTGTACCTACTGTACACATGATGCACGGCCTTCGAGGTGTGCACTTAATGCAACACACACAATTACACGTATGCAAATCGTTTCTATCGAACGACTAATTGTATCATAAAAAGTGATCAACTCTGAGTGAAAACAGTAAACATACAAGCAGTAACTGCTAAACGTGGGCTGCTTTAATTACACACTTTTTTGTTAGCGAAATCAATCACAAATATCGTCTTTTTGGAATACAGTTACATTTAGGGACAACATGGGCGATTGCATTTGTCACAAATAAGCTATAATAAACTAATGGGGATTGCTTATTAGCTGCCTTCGTTACATTTGAAAATCTGTTAAAAGTGTAAATTTTTATATGATACAACCCCAGTATAATTATATGCTTTGTTCAAGAGGGTCAATAATAAACTTCAAATCCGTCATGTTACCATTTTTGAACGTTCCCACTTCGGCTGTAGTTGCGCAAACGCCCCGGGCACCCGTCATTCACTCAGTCCGGTTTGTCCCCGGTCTACACTCACATGGTCCTCCTGCTGATTGGAAATTTTCCGTGGCTATGCATCGGCCTGACTCTATCTGTGTCAATCTCCTAGTCTAACCCAGATCCAGCTGCCATGGATATGCGTTTCGCCTGTCCGATTGCGGCAACCCTGACGACCGTTGCGGGGATGTCCAGAAACCGAAGTACGTCAGTGCAATAATGACATGGCACAGCCATACTCAGTCTGATAGCACTCCTACAACTATTTTCCTTAGAATCTCGGCCGCAACCTTTCGCCCGCAACTACAAACAAATTTTTCACCCAGATCCAAGTTGACTCCATCAGGAGTTACGATGGAATCACTGAAAGAAAGACAACATGTTCCTCTGATCACTGACGTTGCTCTGCTCGTGACGCGTATCCACTCTGTGCACTGGAATTTGAGCCAAGAAGCATCTGTTTGATTGAAACAGAGGTAAACCATTATAATACAGTGGGGCGACATTCGGTTGTACGGTGTGATAGTTACTATTGCCAAGTGCACGTCGTTCGTGATTGGATTCGTTGTGCACTCTCGAGACAAAAATTGCCATTTGTCTCCAGATCGACTTCTTTAATCTCCATCTCCAGTTTCACTTTTTGTACCCCTAGCCATTAACTCGACCACCCAAGGTCACTCATGGCCAGCAACGGTTTTCAGTTTTAGTTCATGTCAGCCGGTTTACCTTCGAACTAGTCGTATCTAATGCCCACTGTTCTCGTTTTTTTGGTTCCCATAACTGCGGTGACTCTTCGCACAAAAAGCATGCCTCTTTGATTGTAACTCCCTCTCCGTTGTGCATTTGCCTACCGCGTTCGGGTTGTAACGACTCGATCATGCCTCAATCGGCATGCCCTTTACAGGTTGGGAAATAATCCTATTATTATTTTTATAAAATCCTGGTAATTGTGCTTCATTTCCATGTCGGTTTAGGCGCAACCAAGTCCACTGCCCAACGTTTATGACTGCCCTTTTTCACGCAATTCTCAGCACCCGCCAATTGCATCGAGTCGTCCTTTATTCTGACTGTACTCGTGTGGACTTGCATCGTAAACTCGGGCCCTGACACAAACTGACGCACGCTTGCACCACGCGAGATGCAGTTTGGCTAACGCCGCTATGGTCATCCTAACCCGGAAGAAGTCGGGGTAGGTGCTGTAGGACACGACTGTTCCCAGTATCGAGTGCATTCTCAAAATCTCAGGATTTCGGTGTCCAACAGGTTTTTCGGGCTGCGCTACATACTACTTGGTGTTTGTGGGATTTGCGTGCGTCATACGCGTTGCCTGTCAGTGTGGACGTCCTAGCTCCAACTGGGACTAACGACCTCGACAATTTCCAATGAACATTTGTGGCTACATGAGCGATCGAATAGACATCTTTGAAGGGCACTAGCATGATTCTTCCTACACTGCCGTGATCCATGCACATGCTCCTCATTACCGCTGTGCTGGTTCAATGGGCGGAGTATTTGAGCTAACGCAGGTCGATAGTGCTGAGCCATGATAGTTATTCAGAGGTAATAGTCTGGTGAATTTGTTGCTGACGCGCGGCGGCTGGAAGGGAAGGGAGTCGTGTTTGCCCCGTGGCGTGGTCGGAATCAACTCGCGCCCCAGAAAGTGTGCTGGGCTGGAAGGACGCGACTTATCACGGGCAGCGCTTTTTCCGACGATGATGTGTTTTGAGAGTCCATCTATTCCCCACGCGTTTTGCGCACTCTTCCTCGTATGCTGCGAAGACACTTGTGAGGCATGCGTCCAGTGATTGCATGCCTTTGGAAGGGGCTGGCGATGCCCGCCTCTCAACTACACGGTGGTTCAGCTACGTGTCACAAACGCTGCCATCACTGGACTCAGGTTTCTTAGGATTGCTGGATAAATATCTTTCCATTTTCAAATTCAACGTTCAACTTTCGGCGTTGTACGAAGTGATTCCCTTGTGGTGTACATGCCAAACTGCCCAGTTGTTAGCGCTGTTACTACATCTTGCTTATCAAAAGTATTTGTTTGAATGTTAAAATATGTAAAGTTTAACGCCTCAAGTTACGCACGAGGCGTGCAAACGTGTCCCTTGGCGTTATGCCTTATGACTTCTTTGTTGGTTCCCGGTTTACCTTTCCGTCCAGTTGATACATATGGGAATCTATTATGTCAAGAATGTCTTCAATGGAACCAGAAAGATTGCTACGGTCGTATTTACTGGGCGATCGCTGACTTCACCACGCGGCCACACTAGAAGTTATGATGTGGCAGGAAACTCGTACGCAAGCATGTGGTTTTGACTGACCCATAATCTGATAACTCGGAGTTTTAATATAGTTGCTCTGCAGTTTGCCTGATGTTGCTTGTGACTGGAAAACTCCAACTTTTTTTCAAGGGTCATAAGCTACCGCCTAAAGTAAGCTCACTTGATGCACATACACGTTAAATCTGACTATCTTGAATTGTGTAATAGCGCGAAAGCTTGGAGCGCAAGCGCCACTGCCCTGCAAATCAACGTTGTGGCCGCAAAGCAGTGGTTACTTAGCTGGATGACTGAAAGTAGGTCTATATGATTTTCAAAGATGATAAAGCGGGCGCCATAGTCGTTCTTGTTGAGAAATAACCAGATAATAGAAGTTAGATAACTAAGTGGCCCCCTGTGAGGTTTTTTGATTGAGAAATTCACACAAAGTTTATCTTTTTGGGTCGCAGGTCTCACTGATAATCGAATATAACGGTTTGCTTAACTAAGAAAGAATTATCAGTCACCCTACACGTTGCATGAAACCACCAGTTTATTAAGTAAAGCGTGAAATAATTTTTGGCTGTTTTAACGGTCTGTTTGTAACAGTTTATTTGGTGATTTCTAAGAAATAACTCCGCAGCGAAGTGCTTTCCTGCTTACATGTGGTGCCCTGACCAGGATGTGGATAAAGATCCCGTGGCCACAACCTTCTAAAGATGGGGAAGTGCCGACATTCCGGGATTCAGTCCGACCTTAATGCCTCCGTCAGCTGCATCTCCATCTACGAGAGGAGGTCTATAAACAAATTCAAGAGATGTTGAAAAATGGAATAATCGAGGAAGCCAATTGTGTATGCAACTCCCCGGTTGTGCTTGTAAGAAAGGCGAACGGAAAATACCAGTTTTGCCTGAACTTCCGGGGTTTGAATGTACTGACCGCAAATCGGGTTGTAGCTTTCCCTTCGGTTGCCAAGAATTTCGATTCGCCCCAGCATTCCAGATATTTCACGGTGTTTGACGTGCGTTCCGGATACTGGGAACTATCTGTCAAGGCGGAGGACCGGGAGAAAACGACGTTTACGTTTTGGAATACCCAATATCAATGTAGACGGATGCCGTTTGGTATGTCGGGGGCACCATTCATATTCCGTCGCTTGATGATTCATTTAACGAAACGACTAGGGAACGTTTTTGCGTACGAAGATGACAACGTTGTTTGCAGCAGTTTGGAACCAGATCAAGCGGTTCACTTGAAGGTTGTGTTGAGGCATACCAGAGAGGCTTGCCTGCGTATAAATGGAAGGAGAAACATCCTTCGCTGCGGAGTTATTCATTAGAAAACACCAAATAAACGGGTAAAAACTATTCGACAAGAAATTAAACATCTAGTGTGCACCTAACTTTTGAAACCGAACATCCTAACACGTCTTCTTCAACTTTCATGAATATTATTTGACTAGCATGCAATTATGAAAAACGTAGCAAACCATTTCCGCAGGTTCCATAGTAAATGCCATGGGGGTCAACTTTCTAGTAGACGCAAGGCGGAGTTAGATGAGACAACATATAAATCCCGGCCAAATAAGCGGTATCCTCCGTTACACTGGTTGCGATCTTGCGTTTAATCGGTGATTTTTCCTTAATCTGACGGGCGGAAATATAAACGGGCTTTCGTTGAAATTTTGCTAGATAATCTGCGACCGATCAAACCGGATGATTTAAATAATCTGGATGAGCGACCGACTTTGTGAAAGTTTCCTGCTACATTTCACATGGGGCGCAAGCTTGTTCACGAAACCGTCGGTTGAGTGGTGTTGCTTGTCGCATTCACTGCATGGGTAAACTGTATCATGAGAGAACCTTCAACTAATTCGTCCAGTGCGGCAGACTTCATCGTAGTCTTACCTCCGCAGTTTACTTGTGTCACACCTGATTCATCCGAAGCCACACATGTTGTCACTATTTAATTCAGCCTTTCCAGCCTTTTTCCAGCCTTTTTCTTGGATCAAGTGTGTTAGCCAAGAGTATTCATTCCGGCAAGCCCTCCTTTCGCTACAAGTGCCCCTAAATCGGACCACTTCATTAGATATGATCATAAATGTAACATTAGCAACAATGTTCGAATTGTGGTAGAACCCGGGAAAAGAAGCTTGAATTTAAGCACGACCGAGAGCCCGAGTTAAAAGTTACTGTATACATTATATCAGTGTTGGTGTTAATAAAGTATCCAGCGGCAGGTAGTGTGTTAAAACTGGCGTTTGAACTGAACTGAAAAATTTAACGAGTAAGGGTACAATATCTCCCAGTTTTTGGTTACTTATTGTGGATGAGGACAACTCGGTCCGGAACTTTTCACACAGTTGGCATCGGATCGAACAGGAAAATTGATGAAATCTATAGAATTGATGAAGCATCCATTAAATATCCCCGTGCAGCATTAACTGTGTAGTGCAAGCATCCAATGATGATCTCGAGCCCGCCGCTTCAGCTGCTAAAAATGCCAACATATATCCCGTGTCAGACGTGCTGCCTCACAAATTATTTTCTCCACGAAAAAGCGTTTCTGAACTTCACGTTCTTTCAGGTGAAGGCTAAGCCTGTTTTTCATTCCGCTGGACCAAGAATGGTTGAAGGATTGTTTTATGCCCAACAGACTGATATTACATACAGACTTTAGTAATGTGACTGTTTTTGCTCATCCTGTATCCGTGTCCGATTTTTGGCCAAAGTCAGTGTGGGCTATTTATTATAACACATAACACCCATTGCCATACTTTCAACAACCTGAAAACTGCACTAGTCGGTTAAAACATTGGTTATTAAACCCAGAAACATTGCGCCCGCAGAGCGATAATTCATATAATACTGTTGTCAAAAAGGCTTGAATATCATAACAGGGCGACTCCCCCTGCAGGGCCTACCCATCAGTTACACGAGGTTTTCATCCCTCGTGCATGCTACTAAATCCGCAAGATGACAAGCCACCAAACAGACATAATTGCGGCTTGTGCAATAATAACTAACTCCAAATACCAGGTATTTTATCCGGTCGGGGGAAAGCCAAACCAATAAAACAGCTCAGTCATTTCGAACAACTAAATTGCGAACAGCCACTGAAAGAGGCTAGCCGCGAAGACAAACGAAACGGCAGCTACCTTCTGGGCCATGGGAGTAGAATGGAGATGTTCAGAGCCTGCGTACTATGGCTAAACGACGATGAAGCATTGGCGAGAACCGCTACGTCAAGTAGAGGCTCACCACACTGTTATGTGGATGTTTGAATGAGTGGGCCGTGGAACCAAACCAGTAGTTCATTGGCTGAGCATCCTCAGGCTCGCCTTTTGATGTGCTTGCACTGCGCGTGGCCAGAGATGTCTGTAAATGCGATTATGGATGATGCTTCAAGGCAAAGCGGTAGTTGAATATCGCGAAGTTTGTTGAAAAGGCAGGCACAGTGTGGACAAGCACTTCAAAACCATCGCTGTTTCATTCAAAGTTGAGGGGCAGAAAGGATGGCATACCTAATAGGTCTATGCTGGGTTCATTTTAAGGTTTGGAAGGGTATCCTTTGACATACTTAGAACCTTGGTGATTCCGAGGCCTGAGGCTCATACGCAGAGGGGATTGCGATCCACGTGGCCACTTAAATCTTCACAAACCTATTTCCGGCCGGCAATTTTATCGGTTCAAAGGTTTCCTGGATGGAGTTTCAGTGCATCGGGTCTGGTTGACATTTTGTGTCAGCGCTAAGCAAAGTCATCCAACGGAGCGCTTGCTCTCCAAATGTCGCCAGATGCTGCCCAGGCCAACTAACATCCCTGCTTGGTCGGGGTATCAGCAGCGGAAGGACCGATCACCAATCAATTGATAATAAAAGCTCCACTGGGACACAACCGTATGCTGACATTTGATTTCAGCTGTGGTGGGCCGGGATTCCGGAACCCCAAATATGAGTTCGAAACATCTGAAGTACAGACTTCTCGTCCTTCACCAACTTGAAGTTGGGCCAGTTCTGGCGGGGAAGACATGCAGGACCAATGTCCAGGAAGTTCACGGTGTTCGTCCCATAGAAACGAGCGCGCAGTCGGACGGACCAAAAGCTACACAAAAGGATTCATCGTCTTTTGAAACGAGGTCCCGGATTTTTTTTCAAACTGATCACTGCGGGAGACACCGAAGATAAGCTGGATTTTCTGTAAATCAGAAATCTGCCCATGGAAGATACAAAAGCAAGCCATAATAAAGACCTCGCTCGGAACATCAAAAGAGTACCATTCAACCTCATGAAATGCCGCCGAAGCAATAAGCCAAACGCCTTCTCTTTCAGGACAGAAACAAGGAACCCACGGGCGACATAATAGCGCGATTTGGAGCCTACAGAAAAGACTATGCAGCCCCGCATTCTGCCGAATGGCCTCGTCACATCCAAACTTCTCAAGACGATTGACTACCAACCGACTTGGTCTCTACGTAAGAGGACGTTCATCAACTGTCGCACAAGACAACCCCAGTCGCGTTGGAGCGACGTCTTGAAGGAGACGTAGCTCGCTCTGGCAGAGAATTTCCAGCTGGTGTCTTGTCAGTCACTCTACGAAGGCAACCCTCCTTCTGCTTCGAAGGAAGCGATCGTTACACCAACCTACAAAACTGGTGACCGCCTGTCTCCCGGCAGCGACATGCCTATTAGCCTCACTAGCATAACGTGCAAGATGATGGAACGTATTCTTAAGTGGATCATCTTAAATCATTTCAGTACGAGCATCTTGATTCCGCAAAGCAACACGAATTTCTCCCTACCCGTTCTTGCGTGACACCAACTCCTTTTTATGGACGGCCTGACTCAAGCTAAGGACGAAGGGCTCATATCGGATACAATATTTTTCGACTCCTCGAGAGCGTTTGATCGAGTCCCAGTGTTTTGCTGCACTACAAGCTCGAGTCTTATGGAATTAAGGGAGAAATTATATGGTGAATTAAGGCATCCCCATCGGACGGAACATTCCGCGTAAACGTGAGCTCGGCCTACCCTTCTTTAGGGCTGGTCCTCATTGGAGTTCCTCAAGACTCCATTTTTGAACCACTTGTGTTTCTAATTTATTTCAACGATCTTCCAGGTGCTCATGCAATTTGGTGTCTGCTTTTTGCGAGCGACTCGAAATCCTGGAGTACCGACTCCAGCGCCCTCCCAGTGGATATAGACGCTGCAAGGTGCTATCGGTAGACTGGCACTTTCCTCTGAATGATGGAAAGTGCTTCCATATGTCATTCAGAGGAGACTCAGCGGAAGCCGTTGTCGTTAATGATGAGAATGGAAGAGAAGACATTACGAGGAAAGATACCAAAAATGAATTAGTTATCAGGCCCCCAGCAAACTTGTCCTGCTCTCTGCACCATGAAAAATCGGTCCAAAAGGCATTCGTCGTTCTACGGACGATTCGGTGCACCTTCGTCCGTATTACTCGCATGGACTTCCAGATACTTTATGAGGCCTCCGTCAGACCGCCTCGTGAACATGCCTACTCAGGACGCAAGAAGAACGTAACCTTCATTGAGCGTGTTCAAAGAGCTACTACGAAAATTGTTGCCGGCCTTGAATCCATGGACTATGAAACGCGTCTTACGGTGCTTCAACTCATTCCCTTGGTGTATCGCCGCCTCCGAGGCGACAATACTTACGTTCCGTTTGAACAACGGTTACTCAACAGGTTATTCACCGTTGACACAATGGCGACATGATAGGGAGATTTTCAAGCTCGTAGAGCGTATTTTCATCAGGGAAAATTTATCTCACTTGTTGTAGTTAGTGTATGGAGTGTACTCTCTCTGACGGTTGTTCAGGCTGCACCCATTACCCAGTTCGACGCTGTTTTGTAAGTTCCCGCGCTGGGAGATTTATGGCCTGCGCCGTGAACTAAAATTGCGGTGCTGTACCTTTTTCACTTGTGCCATTTAGCTAAACGCGAGCCGTTGAACGAGAGGAACACCCTCGGATGTTTTCATTCCCCAAATCCGCGGACACACCTAAGGCATTGCAACCATTTATTTTCCTTCGTCCCATGTGTTCTCCTTATTTTTCTATCAAATGAGTCCCTGATTTTTCGAATGTAGCTTGGTTACAGTGGATCACTTGCAATGGATTTTCTGGCTTAAATTTGTGGACCACATTTCATTTTGCAGCAACCTTTGTTTTTGTAATATGCATACCGCTCCAAATTTAGAGCGTTTAATGATTATCCATTTAATTTACATCTGTTGTGACGCACTGTTTTGATCTAGGACGTTCTGGATCATGATTGGGAGTCAGTAGATGTTCCGCAGGGATAAAGTACAGTCTGGAAGAGACTTTTACGCAGAAGTTACACTAGAGTGACAAGTGCAACCAAATGACGCGCGTGAGCTCTCCAATTGGGGAATGCAGCAAATGAATTAGTTCACAAATTTTCACGTGGAAAAAACAAGCCCAATTTTGAAAGTACCGTGACCTTGAACGCCCATTTATTTTCGGAGTGGTACTACTCTAAAAACGTTCATTTGGGGTGACCCCACAGGCTGAGACACTTGGCACGAAATGTGAAGATTAGAAGCCACTATAGTGGCACGTGTATTCCGGGTAACTCGCTGGCCGAATGCAAGCGGTTTCAATACACTAGCTTCTCGGGCCCGAAATAAAAAACAGCATAGGGGTTGAATGCATGAACAGGCCACAACATCAACTGACCAGATAGTTAACCAAAACCCCTCGACAGTTCTGCGTAAATTTCAAATAACGCGCTGTAATGAACAGACAAAACAGGATTATTCATATGATCTCCACAACGAATCTGCAGAACATGGAGCAAATGTGAACCAGTATACAGGCAGTTATCACACTTTAGCTACTCCATCCAATCCGTTGTTTTAGCTAATTGATTTGGGGGTCACCAGTGTATTATCTCTCTGTGAGTGTTTGAAATCAGGTCTTTCCTCCCGGACTTTCTTTTGGTTGTAGTGTGAAAGGGAATGTCGGGTAAACTGTCGGGGTACATCTGCTTGGTTACAGGCGCATCACGTGGTCTCGGAAAGGCCATAGCAGTCGCTCTCGGCGAGGCAGGCGCCACAGTCTATATCACTGGCAGAACTGTAGACTTCAGCTCAAACGGGTCGGAGCAGTATACGAATGGACTAAAGGAAACTGCACGCCTGATTGATGCTGCTGGTGGGGTACGTTTCTTGTATTATATCTAGCCCCACTATTTTCAAGGAAGCCGGGAGGATATCCCAATTCTTTGAGGTAAAAGATGTAGGTGTGTTTTCCTTAAGGAATCCCTCAATCGAGCCCCTGGAGATTTTTAAGGCCTTTCGTTTAGAAGTTTCCAAAGGGAATCGTTCGGGCCATCGTACCAGTACCTTCATTGTCTACCGACGAAGGTGGCACGTGTCGGTCTGGTTTAGGCCTTTGTGTGACCGGGCGAATCCATGTTGCTATGCAAAAGTATCTCGTTAGTAATAATTACACATGTATCTAACATTTCTGGTCACTAATCTATCATGACCCTCTGCCTCATCATGGATGGAGAAAGTGGCCAACCAGAGGAATAAAAATACAGTCTAATGCTTGTGTCCTCTACTAGTGAAAAGTTTAGGTTTTAAGTTATTCTTAAATGAATGAAGTTCCTAAATGTGAAATGTTATGGTAC
The DNA here is from genome assembly GCA_003604175.2 of Clonorchis sinensis. NCBI lineage: Eukaryota > Metazoa > Platyhelminthes > Trematoda > Opisthorchiida > Opisthorchiidae > Clonorchis > Clonorchis sinensis. Next base: position 6,680,554 of record CM030374.1, on the reverse strand, counting down.
AAATGTCATACTAAGGCCCTTTGTAAAAATGGGCAGATCCAAAACAAGAGAAAAATGATTTAGTGGAGGCCGAGAATGGGTAAAAGTATACTAACGTTCGATGAATTGGCGGACTCTGAGTGCTATAGCTTCGGAATTTCGTGCAGAATTTTGAACGCAGCCACTGCAGCTGCACCGACAGCGCCAGTCGGCTTCTTAAACCCTCCACCTCATGACGCTAAGCCTTCCTTTTGATTTGTCTGGTCGCAGGTTTTGTCTTGATGTATCCCTAGCTTCTGGTGAGCATACCTGTTCTGTTCTCTGTATTCTCGGCAGCTATGTAGTTATTCCGTGGGCTTCTCAGGGAGTGATGATTCGAGCTTCTTTCCCAGAGGGCTAGTGGGTGATCGCGTTTAGTGTTGGCGTTGCCTTATGGTGGTTCGGGAAACCCTGATTCGAGAGCTGCAAGCAGGATTCTGGCCGGTAGGGGTTGCGTTGACCAAATCTTCACACTCTGTTGGGTGCTAGAACGGCGCCATACGTATAAATGTACAAGTTCTTTGTATTCCCACTTCCGGACATGTGAGTGTACGAAGGGCTCTCCTGTACACAACGGTGTCCGTCAGGAGTGCCCACTCTCACCATTCGTATGTGATTTCGTGTTCGATGGGATAATGAGATGAACGCAAAACAAATAATCAGCCAGTCAACTGTAGCACCCTTTCGGTGCCTAGCTGCTATGCCAACGGAAGGATGCACGAGGGCTGGGGTACTGCCAGGTCGCCCTAGCCTAGACAGGAGCCGTCGGGATGCTGAGGTTGGGTTCAAACCATGGACCTTCCGGTCTGTCGACTGGCGCCTCAGCCACTGAGCTATCTCGAGCTATCTGGGCTACCTTGAGTCGAACGTTGGAACCCCGGTGTTCAAATAGCCTTTGACGAAATCCTTGTCGACCTGTAACATACAGACTTCATTGCTCTCGTCTTCGAGAGGGAGAAGGCGCAGATGTTTTTGGATGAGCTGACGAAAGTCATCCCGTCCTTTGCTACGCACTTTGCACCCACGTGCTCCTCGACATGCGGTCACCAAACACACCACTTGCAACCCAGGGAGAGACACTGGAAGCTGTGAAGCATTTTACGTATGTTGGAAGTTGTATTAATTCCGATTGTAGTGTGACATATGAGGTAAACACACGAATCTGCAAGGCTCGGGTCGTGTTTTCTAATTTGAGACACCTGTGGCGATCGCAAGGGACGTGTGTATCAAGCTACAGTGTGGACTGTTTTGTTGTATGGCTGTAAGACTTGGCCTGTTCGAACAGCAGAACTGAGACCTTTTCAGGTGTTCGAAAATCGTTATCTCAGAACCGTAGCTCGTATGGATTTGTGTAGTAGAATCCGCAACAAGACAGTTGGAAAGTGAGTTTTGGGTTGTGCAACGGGTACTTCCATTGAAGAATGTATCCAGCGCCAGAAGCTGCATCGGTTGGGACATGTGTAGCGCATGCCTAACCATCGTTTTCCGAAGAGTGCTGTTTTCCTTGCCCAATTCAGGGTGCCGGAAGCAGGGAGATGACCAACCCTTGACCAGGTGAAGGGGTATGAAGATACTACGATACGTTTGGGTGCTCCATGAGACGCCTTCTAGGATGTGAACCACGTGACCCCCACTGCTCCTGGCTGAAGACGCCGCAGGACATGGCTGCTAATCGATGTCAATGGAGTTCTTGTTGTCAGTCTCTATCCAGATTGCCTGCATGAGTGTCTGAAGGCGTAGGCACCTCGGGATGATTGTAACGAGCGTGCACTAAGTCCCTTCCGAATCCACCTTCATTTTTTCACAATAAGGCTTGCAAATGATTCATGGTTGTACGGCAGCGAAGCGTCAGTATTAAACATTGATATTCTGTCCTTGATGATTGTCGTGTTTATTCAGGCCAGCATCCTTGACACCCTGTTAAGGCCCGTTGCACTGTTGTGTGCAATTAATTGGTAACTGTTTATACTGGTTTCCTCTTCTGTCCATTGTAACTGCACCGTTTTCGTCTTTATGTTTCTCAGAAGCTTTTAGGTCTAACTGTGATATAGCTGCAATAACTATGTAGGTGGGCACTTGCTTGAAGGTCAGTCATTCTCGTTGATCTTGGAACTTGCAGTTTTCGGTTCATAATTTCCCTGTTCCTTGTATAGAAACAGTTCTGTTCAATATAACAGTGCGCCTTGGCTACAAACATTAGTTTACACAGTAAGCTGCGTAACCGCAGATAATGTTCTTTTCGGTTACAGATAGCAATAGATTTGTCATATTAAGCATCCATAGTACAGGATTTGGGTCGTCCCTACATCTGTTTCTGTGTACCAGGGGATTCTACATGCACCTCATTAGTTTCCGCTTTAAAGTTAGAAGCTAATCGAAGAAAAGAATCACAGGCACCATAATTGCTGTGGATTTTTACCCGAAGAAGTTAGAACCGGTTAGATCCTATTCCAGGTTGTTCAGTGGATATATGCCTGACGAACACACTCTGCTGATCACCAAGTTTGAGAGTTAGAGCGATTACGATAATCTTCTAAAATTTGGGATATTCGAGTAGTCTCCCGCCGAAGACCACTGTCTAGCTGTCAGGCTTTTGAGCCAAAATCTTTGGTTATGGGCCCTAATCATCTTCCTGTCTAGGTTTTTGGCAAAACATGCGGATACTGACTACCCTCATCTTTCATTTTTCTTTCTTAACTCACCCCCCACCTTATTTGGTGATCGCTCCCAGCTGTGGGCACCAGTCACACATCCATGGGACTGACCACTGCTCACACCTGCTGCCCCACTTTTATTAATCAGACCCCGTTTTTATTGGAACCTTTAATGTTTGTACCCTTAGGCGAGCTGGACAACAATATGCTCTTGTTCTCGCATTTGTTACTTTGTCGATGGACATGTACTGAAACCCGAATGTGATTTCAGGGGCAGTGCTTGTACTTACGGCGCATTCCTACTCTAGATGCTATCGATTCTTTCACCGCGGCTGGTTGCACTGGTTTTGTTATGCTCTCTAGCTCCCGAGCTGGGATTTGCTTCCTTGATCGGACACTTGTAAACAGTCCCCTCTGTGTCTTTCTTCTGTCCAGTTCCATAGGGACTCGTACCTGTGGAATATGCCTATCGCTGATTCCCTGAAGGACAAAACCGAGAAATAACCACTCCGTGATCCATCACAAAGCGCTCACATATAGTTTCAGTGCACAGTTGATGCGTTTTCTTCTATACCAAGCGATTCGATGGCAAATCGAGCTATGAGCTGAGGCGTAACGTTACTGCTAAGCGTCGTTTATAACTATGTGCTGACCACTAGTTGTTCGTCAGTAATACTCGGTTTTGGTCTAATGGACGCCACTGTCCTATCTGGTATAGCTCTGCTGATGAGTAGTCGTGGAGACAAGTCGGTTGCGTAACTGTTAACTACTGGTGGCGCCCATCCTGCCCATGACGGGCGAGGTTCACAAAGAACACTGAATGAACCCCATGGATGGCATCTTAATTTAGGTGCGTTTGTTTCGGGCGAGATGGCTCAAGTGGTTAGAGCGCGAATTTACCGACCGGAAGGTCCGTGGTTCGAACCCGACCTCTGCCTCTCGACTTCCCCCGTCTGGGCTTGGGCAGCCTGGTAGTACCTCAGCCCTCGTGCTTCCCTCGTGTGGCATGGCTGCTAGGCACCGAAAGGGTGTTACAGCTGAACAGTTAGTTGTCTCTGCTGTTCCACTGTGAACTTTTCCTTGTTGATAATCGCTTTCCGTAACGATATGTAGCTGTTGTTAGTCAGTCCCCGTCCATCCCCTTTCCACTTTTTACCGGGCATTTTTTATGAATACATAGCTAATTACCAGTACTCGTTACTTTGAAAATGGATGATGGTGAAAGTTGGGTGCTGGTGTATTTGGGGGAAGTAAGTTGTGTACGTCTGGGGTAGCTGGCTAAATTGTGCTAAGCACCCAAGATCAACAGCAAGAACATAGATCAATCCTGGGCGATTAGGCGGATGAGACTATCTTTAGAATATAAGACCTTGATGGCGCTGCCGTTCAACAGTTATCCACGCATCCCTTGCTACCTTACACCTGAATTCTCGCGTGAAAAACCTGAGCTGCCCCATTGAACAAAAACCAAACGAAACTTGGTCTGGAAACTGTTGAACTCCTCATGCCATAGTGTCTTCAGGGTATGCAGTATTCTTGGCTTTCCTAACTGCTGGGACAACCGAAACGCAAGCTGGATGACTTTCCAATCACTTTCAGGTGCTGACTGCCAACCCATTATAATGCTGGTGCTACATGACTACCAGGTAGACATAGTCCTTCTCTCAGTAGTTCGGTAACGTGGCTCCTGGTCAAGATCCGTTCTAGTCCTGTGCGACGGTTTCCAATGCTGACGCTACTATAGTGGGTCATAGGTTGCATCTGGCCAACCTCTGGCACTTGTCCTGAGCTCACCCGCCAAAAAGACCCCCTAAAATCAAAAGGTCCCTATGGACGTGCCGATCACCTTGGCATAGCCGCAACTCTCAACAACAAGTGCCAGTTCCTTGGACACCCACGAGCTCTTCTCAGTGAATTTCTAAGGCGTGATATCCTGGTTATAGCAACAAATTGAAACATTCGCACAAGTCTACCTAACGGGCCTTGGTGGGGGTTTTCAGATGGCAGTTGTCAAACGGACTTCCCTCACTTGAATGAGCCGTGCATCTAGAATACGCGCTCCCAGTATTCCGGAAGTGGCACTAACGATGAACAAATGACCAAGCAAATAGAGGAAATTCTGATCCGATCGCGATGTGTTTCGGTAGAAGGTCGCAGCTGGATGTTTCCTGGATCTTGACAGAAAAATAATTAAATGGACAAAACACCTACCCACCAAGTAGAACCGGGAAATGATGTCTGTGCTGCTGACGCTATACAACATCGTCTGCACTCCTCAAACGGAAGGAGGGCGTGGGGACCAATCGTAACAAAACAGGATGAGATTCCAGCCAAACCGCACAACACTGGTGCATTCATACTTCCCACACTAATTCATAAGCTTTTCAGATCCACTTGGGAGACCGAAGTATTCCTGTTTGACTGGGACGCTTCAGTTTTACTACCATGGAATGCGGTACTTGGCCCCTCTGCTCCGAGACCTCAAGCCCTCCCAAGACCTCTAATCACTGATGTCTCGTTTGCATCGCAAAAGTTAGCTGGATGCAGCGACTACTCAACAACGTGGTGTGTAAGCGGATATTTGGTAACGAATCCGAATCATTAAAGCACAAGACAGCTTGCCAGGCTAAGCTGGTATGCCAAACTACCATTCCAAACCATCGTTGTCAAAAGTTTCGCTGGAGACAGGGGATGACATGACAACGTGGAATGCAAGTGATTGCGGCCAAAAAGTGTAGAACTTCCTCGCAATAATTTCCTACTCTTCTCTTTTTCCTCTTCTTACGAAGGCATTGTTCCTTCAAGGTGGTAGTTAAGCGCAAGTGCATATTGCCGTCAATTTCTCCGGAAAATCCCAAACGCGTTGATTGGAAGACGAATGCTCAGCTGCTGTCTTACAGGTTGCAAGAAATATCCAGCATCGTAAATTTGGGTGATCTTGTCATGTGGCGAGATTGTCCACTGACAGCTTATGCTCTGTTCTCGGTACCACGTTCATAGTAGTGCAATCCTAAAGTTGAACAATATGTGATCTGCAAAGCGTATGTAGGCGAGTAAAAGTATTGGCTTTGGTGTCTTCTGCTCGCTAACAGGGAGTCCTTTTTACCCTCTGTGCTCATCCGATGGAGTTTTTGTGTCTGTCAAGCACTAGTGGCAATGGTGATAATGATTTCTAACACGAGAAAAATCTACAAACGTACTGCCACCCAACAAAAATGCGATCCATTCCTACGACCGCAGACACGGAGATTCCCTCATTTTCCCCATTTCATGGATCATATTGTAGGGCTTTGGAGGTTCCTTCCAAAACCATTAAAATATGGAGTGCAGGGTTACTTCTCACAAGTCAGGCTGCCGACTAAGTTAAAATAATTAAATCGTCCAGCTGTAACACCCTTTCGGTGCCTAACTGCAATGCCAACCGAAGGAAGTACGAGGGCCGGAATACTGCCAAGTTGCCCATGCCTAGACGTGGGGGGGGGGAAGTCGAGAGGCTGAGGTCGGGTTCGAACCACGGACCTTTCGGCCAGTAAATTAGCGCTCTAACCAACCGACTACGTACCCCATTCCAAACAAATCCTTGACGGATTTGTTTGGTACTAGGGTTAGCAAAAAATGATCTTCGCAGTTCCGGCACAATGTTTAGTTGCAGTCGGAATGCCGTCTTTATCCGATATAAAGGAACACAAAATTTTTGGACAGAAACATAATAAACATAAATCTTCTGCACGAACTACACATCGTAAACTCCCAATTTTACGATCAATGGGCGTTATTCCTGTTGGAATTTTCAAGATCCATATCTACAAAAACCTTTGTCACACAGGCTGCATACTTAACGCCTTCAAGGAAATCCATCTGAGTAGACCGACACCGTAGTACCCGACATTTCCCTCTGTTTTTCTCGTTTCTATGTTACGTCAGTAATGCCAAAACTTGTGAAGAAACTATGTGTGGTAACGTCATACCCGTCATCGAACAAGCTCCACATCACATGTTTTTGGCTAATGTCTTACCGCCACCTTTTCGCTCTTCAAGGGACCAAATGTATTTCTTTTCATCCTTCATTTCTACCCCCAAGTGGATTCACAACTGTTCAACGGATGCGTTTACATCTCAAAGTTAAGCCGGTGGTTCATGCTCAAAGCATGGTAGCCTACCTCCTCAACCGCTGTTGTACAGCGTAGTGTGTTGGGCGTACGACCCACCAGTTATGCAAGATAATAAAGAGCGTAAACCGTTTTGGCTCACAACCAGATGCGGGAGATCTATCACTAACGCACTGGTCGCTGAGTTGGCTGATACGAGTCATGAGATTAGTTCCAATTCTAATACTGCACCAAACTCCTATCTATCTGCCAAGATCCGTTCAATTTCACTATCTGGCCGGAGGTGAGGCAATTACAACTCGCCCACACAACTGGAGTATGTTCATTCAGAAGGCGTCCGTACGCGTGTTGATGCCTCCATGGTCTACTCATGTGACAGCTGGCCACTCAGGCCAATCAACTGTGGCGCGAGGGGTTTTCACAATTACCCGCAGGCTCTGCCTTATCCTTATTTTGCTTGTATGACTCGTTGGCTTTTAATAGTGTGGTCCTCTGACCTTACTGATTAGAAGAAATAAAAAATACGAAGGTTGGCCAACTTGTCTTCCGAATTTAGCAATGGCTTTGATGCATGACTCCGTATTTGTCAGGTTCTTTAGGTTTATAGTTACGCTGCTGCGTGCCATCCTATAGGCGCGTTAATTGTTCGTCAACCGCCGTGGAACAGTTTGTCTTATAGCTGACAGTAAATGCCTTTTATTCGCAGCATTTTTATACGACAGCGTGACTTTTTTGCTCCTCATATCTAATCTATTGGAACTGTGATTTCTCTTGGACTGGCAAAGTGGGCCTCAAGATATAGTGTAGCCGAATAGACTGCCCTGAACACATCTCCCCAACGAATTCCCGCAATGCGATGTTTACCATAAATTTCACGACCCACGATATGTTTGATGGATAGTACGATTATCCCCTTCTGAAACAGCCACAGATTATTCTGTACACAGTGCACTTACTGTCTACGTCACTTTTTAGCCCTCAATGTGACTGCTAACACTGCACGCTGACGCTCCCCAGGTTTACTCCTCAATATTGTTCTCCCCAAGATCCATATGGTACCATATCTACCACGTGCTGTTTTCTCCGGGTCTGCACAGTCGTAGACTTGCGCAACCATTGTTATCGATGTCAGCAATATACAAAATTTCACTATTAGGTTGATTTCGACTGAGGAGGCCTGCTGTGGACAGGAATTAGCCATACTGTTTGAGGTGAACCATGTTGCCTGCAATTATCTGGGTTTATCCTGCAGACCCTATACTTGACTTAGGCTCAGGGGGCACGAAAACCAAGTGTGACACAGTAAAGTAAATCTAACTCAACGAATAACGGTGGCGGTCTAAATGGCGTCATCTTTGACCAATTCCTTTGCGGTCATAGTTAATCACATGGTTTTCCATTCATTCTGAATTCCCAAAGAATTCTGGATGTGAGCAGTTCCATTTGAATTATTTTACCACAATTTTGAAAAAAAACACGACTAAAAAATACTTTAAATTTCTGAATAATGTGCTAATCCTTAGCTTTTTACGTTGATCTTGGAAGCTCTTGACCGCTTTGAGCCGTAAAGTTCCACCTGTTTCTTTTGGCGATCTAGGGGGGGGGTTGTTCCCATAAAGGTACCTGATAGTTTAAGCTGTCAGCAGAGTGGGGCCAACTCACTCACAGTTCTGCATATGTTTCCATGCTACTTAGCTCTGTTCTTTCTGATTATGAATATGATTTAAAGAAATTATTTGAGCTTCGGTAATTTTGTCTTCCACACGCAGGATAATTTTTGTGGAAACCGTAGCACTTTCCGTTTTATCTTCACTTGTTTTTCTAATCCCCTTCCCCCGTAGAAAGCTATTCCAGTGGCAGTCGACCATTCTGATGATAGCCAGGTCGCTGGACTTTTCGCTCGTATTCGGCGAGAACAGTGTGGGCGTCTGGACGTATTGGTAAACAATGCCTTCAGTGCATCGAGCTATCTGGTCGCCGAAGCCAGTCTAGACACTGTGTACTGGGAACCAATGACAACTCTGCGCAGCCCGAGTGAGGAGTGGGATTTGATTAATCGCGTTGGATTGCGGAATGCATACACGTGTTGCGTTCTGGCCACGAGAATGATGGTCGAATGTCGATCCAACATGAATGCTGGGAGTTGTCACACACCGGCGTTGGAGAACAACGTGAACGAGAAGGCCTGCTTGAAGAGCGCAATGCCTAATCCTCTACCAACTGGAGTCATCGTTAATATATCCTCTTATGGTGGAATGGAGCGTATTTTCAACGTGGCGTTCTGTGCTGGTACGTTTAGTAATAATAACTCCCATCTAAATTTGAGTTATATATGGCTAGTGTCAACCAATAGGTTTGCTAACATATGACTTAATCAGCATCTTATTGGAAAACCATCCTGGCATTCAAACCGCTAAGGAGGAACGGACTTCACCTCAGTCGCCTGAGCGAAACGCTGATTCTTCCAACTCTGAAAGATTGGCACATGGCTAACAACGGGATGGCCCGGCCATGTGTCACGAATGCCGAATAATTGTCTTGTGAGAGGGATGTTGTTTCCTGTACATCCTTCAGAATGATGAAGGGCGTGAGATGGACAATGTATGACCTGGCGGGAGGGTGTGAAACAGCATCTGAAGAGATTGGGTGGAATCGTACTTGCTTGTTGATTCTTATTTAGCAATTGGCTTTTGTTCAACTGGATGCTTATGGCCTCTGTACTCGACGAAACAATGACTGCCTCTCATGCGTGACTGACGCTCTCTGTTTTAGCTCTGATAGGGTTGTTTATCCATCGAGTGATCGTCTTGCTTCCCCCTGAATGCACTGTACCACAGATAGCGTGTGGATTTGCATACCACTGCAGTGTAGTTGTTTGTCGGAGTGACATTTTCACAGTGGTATTTTTAGTCCATTGACGTGATTCTTAGGAGTTGTTAGGATATTGAGCACCTCGGCTGTTCCTGGTTTCTCGCGGTCCTTAAGGGATTTTTCTTAAGCATCGAGCCAATCTGAGTTGAAAAAAAGTCGTTCAGCTGTAGCACTCTCTCGGTGACTAACTGCCATGCCACTCGAAGGAAGCACGAGTGCTGGGATACTGCCAGGTTATTCATGCTTAGACAGTAAAAGTCGAGATGCAGAGGTCGGGTTCGAACCACGGGCCTTCCGATCAGTAAATTCGCGCTCTAACCACTGAGCCATCTCGCCCTCCAATCAGACTTAGGCTTGAAGATGTTTCTAATCAAGGTCGAACGTATTATCCCTGGAAAACAGTACAATACTGCTGTTGCACGTGTTTAGTGATTGCTTGGATAGATGCATCGAAGTTGACCAAGTGCCCATTTAGTTAACAGTTTTTCCATTTGACTGTATCTCGACATGTTCAGTTGGATCCTGGCGAAACACAACGTCTTGCTTTTCAGGATCGATCATATTTTGCCCTTGTTATTGACCTACTCTTTTCACTGATTGGTTGGCGGTAGGGTTTTAGTTTGCATTTGAACCAACCGCTTTAGAATACAATTTTGTGGTATAGTTAACGAAACGCTATTAAGAACACCCGTTTTTCTAGCCTTTTTTGCTTCCGCTCAACGTGGGACGCTCAAGTTGGTTGGGTGTTGAGACAGTGCGAGGCTCTAGTAAGGCTACTTAACTCTTATGATCTGTAGTTGTTATTCAATTACACTCATCGTGCACGATACGTCCGAATTCAGTCAGTGAAACTCCGATGTCAGGTTTCTCACCGCATTCGTTTGAGAGTTTTGTTCTCCTGATGAACAAACAGGTGCTATAGTGGAGTGATTTAAACGATACTACACGCATATTTGCCATCGTTGACGAAAAGAGGAATCATGTGTGTCTGCATGTCTGCCAGGACAAGCACTAGAGACCTTGCAACGAAATTTACCGCAGCCGAAATTTTACTGATGCTTTCCTGATCAAGCCTCCAGGTGGAGTCTGTGGAAAACTAAGTTTTACATCAAGCTGTGAAGTTTGCAGACAACAGGCTATTAAAGGTCCTTCAATCCTTATTTGAAGGTGAGGTGTGTCCAGCAAGTTCTCCGATGTCATCCCAGTTTACAACGCTCGAACATAAGAAGGACGCCTTGGCTGCGCCATGGTCCAGTGGAAGGAAGGTCACAGCTTTCAGGATCAGCAGTGAAAGATTCGTTTTCAGTAATAAACCAAGAAGGCTATCTGGACCCTTTGGATTTACGAACTCATTGTTTAGCTAACAGTAGAACTTCACTACGGCTAAAATTTGCTCCTTGATGCCATAGGTGAATTGAGGAGAGTAACTGCGAATGTACTTTGAGTATCGAGGTCGACAATTCCACCTAATTCTTACCGTAGTCATTAACAAACCCATCCTGAAAAATGTTTATTTTTCGCAGTCTGAACTAACCTGATGGCGTTCCTTGCCATTTTTGTACGCAAATTGGCACTTCAGGGCTTCTGTTCACAGACTCTGATAACAATTTCAATGCTCATCAACCTCTAATTTCGTGTTGAAAGTTTGATTGTTCCCTAGGAACGGGGAAAATCAAAAGGAACAACTGGTTTTAGTAGCTGTTCACACACTACGTGAACTCCATCGTCCATCAAACACCTGTTCTTTTGATGGGTGCACTTTTTTGTCAATGTGTTTCGGGTAGTATTGTGTCAACGCCCTAAATCGTTGACCAATCGCATAAGATGCCTCCTTTATCTCACAGCCCGAGGTACTTATGTCACTAAAGCGTGGTATTTGAACGTCTGTTTCACCTAGTGTGATAGTTTCTTAAAGCAGCAATATTCTGCTGCTCTGCGCCTTATTGCAAACAGACACTGAAATCTACAGCAGGTGATTGGATCTTAGGAGCTGATTCTAGCTTTGTCGTATCATAATTGTTTTTTGCGCCCTAGTCAAACTGTTTGGATAGTAAATAAACAAATACTGTGAAAGGATTCGTTAGACAACAAGTATGTTTGATTTTTAAGTTGTACGCACATCAACACATTTCCCAGGTCGGCCACCTGGAACGGACTTTCAGTTACAACCAACTTCTGGAAAGGCCACTGTTTGCCACCGTCCCTCTCAAAGAGAAACTGGATTTCCAATCATTGGCAGATGCGATTTAGATGTTTAGTGCAGTCGTTGTCTCTATAGAGAGACACACTTCCAGAGATCACTTCCTGTTGGTCCCTGGAGACCCTTTTCAACCATAAAGTCACACAAAAAAGAGACCCTTTTCACACAGGAACCAGCTTAGGATGGGTTTCGAAAATGTTTCTGTGTGTCAGTCGAGCTTGGTAAGTATTTTGGAACCAAATTGCAAAGCTCAGCGGACAGTTCGACCCCCCCCCCCAAAAAAAAAAATTGAGCTACTGGGACTATTGAAGTAAACGGAACAAATCGTCGCTTGGATGTGAGCGATTCCAAGAATACTTGTTGACCCCATGAACTCCGCTTGTTTGTCACACCCAGATTGAGTGGATTTCATGAAACCCCAGCTTGCGGATTTATTTGTTGTTCGTTAAACTGCTTTCATTTCATATTCTAGTATATATATATATATATATATATTATTTTTCACGGTAGATAGCAGTGTTTTAGACGAAAGCCGTTCTGGTAAGCATTCACAAATCTCTAGATCAGCGAGATTGTCCTTGGTTTCTCGAGGTCAAAGGTCTACAGCATGGGATGCTTGAGTCTCAAAAGTACATCCATTGGTAAGTTACGACCACCTAATATGACCTACCACTGGAAGAAATTGTCAAAGGTTGCTACGGCTGAACGATTATTTTTACATATATATACATACACAAGGGTGTTGGCAAACCCTAAACGGAAAATAGCTAACAATAACTTGTTGGTATTCGGTAGATATTCCTGTGAACATTATCAGTCAGCGGGAACTGTCAAACAGAAGTTTCGTTCATCACTTTTCTGCTCGATGATGTGTTTTTCGGGAGGCGATTGCTAGGCCGGGACAAGCTCTTAAGTTATACGTACTTTTGAATGTTGATATCAATTGGACTCGACGTAATGAGTGTATATTGTGTCTTTGATCAGGGACTCCAGATGCGAAATGATTCGCCGGCTATTCGTTGCCTGAAATTGTTCTTATTTCACATACCTGTTTGAGCTGTTTTTGGTCCGACTGTGTACAGCAAAACCTGTCGTGTTCGGTTGGTGGGTGCCAATCCTATCAAATTTGTACATATACCCGGATAATTACGTGGTCGATAGAAAGCTCTATAGCTGTGTCGATTGAGGTCACCTGGTCTACACAGCGCCGCACACCTTTTTCATGTCCAGTCGGTTTTCGCTTCATGATTCATCACAGCAGAAGCACTACCACACTTGCGAAACACCTGACTGCGGTACTTGTTTGGCCTGACAACGGTTTGACTGATGAATACATTACGCATGACCCCTTGCAAGCGCAAACAGTTGGCACACCTACGGTACCCGGGCTTAGTCACTGCATTAATCAGTTCACTATCGATATCGACTGGGGATTAAAATGTGAGACTCATGTCTATCTAGTTTGCCTGCTCGGTGAACGAGTGGGAACCACCGGTCCCGTGTAGATTCGCTTCACCGCTTAGGGTGGCGAAGATATGGTGTTGAGGTCTACCAGCTGTCTCGCTTGTTTTTCCTTGTATTTACTCTGGCTTTTGCATTCTAATCAATAAAAATCCTGCCATCCTCACAGTACATCTTATTCTATCTTGTCCTGTTCTCAGTAAAGTCTGTTTCTTTGTATGCGTGCTGACGTTGCGCCGAGGTAGATAAACTCCTAATTGCAGTTTCTGTGGTTCAGATCAAAGAAACATATCACTACGCCTGTAAATTGCTCAATAGTATGAAGTTTATTTTCAGCAAGTAGAACCAACAGAAGAATCTGTAGCAGATCGCTAAGAGATTTCTACTCTCTCCAGAGTTCAGCCCCCCAAATGACAACGTTTTCATAAGTCGGAGTCCGTAAAACTAGACACGGATATCAGTGTTAGATCACTAACAGGCTGTTAGACAGTGGCTGATACTGTTCCACTTTTTAAGCGTCACCTTGCATCACTCTTACCCTAACTTATTTCCCATCGGGCAGGCAAATCCGCCCTTGATCGGATGAGCATGGAAATGGCACGGGATTTGAAGAAACGCGGCGTCGACGTCGCTGTACTCAGTCTTCTACCGGGCCTGGTTAAGACTGAAACTCTCGCGGCTGCCTTGGAGTCGGGGCAAGTTCCACAGCTTCTGAGCACTGCTATGAATGCAGGATTAGGTAAGCCGGTTTGGATGCGTTGCACCTGTTTGTGTACCTCACTCATTTTTCGGAGGCGTATCCTTGTTGGTATACCACGGAACTCATGCCTCTTTTGGTCGTCTTGTCTTGCTAGGCTTAGCATAGTCCGCCCCTCGGGTCTGTTGGTCTGTTATGCAATAGGGAATTGTTATCAGGTCAACATACTAAAGCAGATGAATGTTTGATTCGTATCTTAGCAGTCCATGTCTGTTTCCTACAATCAGGACTTGATCTACGGAGGTCACAGTTAGAGCTCGGTCATTGACCAATGATACTTGTGTAAAGTTTCAATCTTTATACTTCGCCAAGTAATACGCTAAATTCATGGATTGAACTAGTTCACCAAAAGTTTTCTGTCCGATCACACATGCGCGCACACGAACCATGGTTGTCCACTTCCAATTTCGGCCTTACAGTTGAATGCTTCGTTGATTCTCAAACCAAACAGACTAGCTTAAAACACAGTAGGGTGAAGGTTAAGCTAAGTTATGCTCCACTAGCTTCCTATTGGTAGGGGCTTTTAAGGTGTCGTAAAAGACCGCCTGTAAGTGATGACAAATCCGTACCTGGAGCGCTGAAAGTTAGTCGACTCGATTCAGTAAATAGATGGACCGGAAGGTTTCTGAAAACTCTTCGATAGCGATCTTGTGAGTAGTTTCCTTTATGAAAAATATACTGCGATATCTCAAATATCGTACCAACTCAAATATGAGGCGGCATTTGTGCAGCACATTCTGTTGAAGAATAGAGAGACTCAGCTGAGTCCCTGTGAAAACTAAATTGATATGCATATGAGTATATTTGTCGAAATCTGAGTCGCTCACTAAATCAATGTAAGCAATAAAAGCAGGCATTTCGATGTCCACTAATTCGGCAATCGATAGACCACAACGGCATCGAACAAAGTGACCAATCAGGAGACGTCGCTGGATTGGCCTGTTTCCATACTCAGGTGTGTACACTGACCGACAGGTTACCTGTGCTCCTAACAGATTGGATCTGCTCTTACCGAAGATTTTGAAAGTTTCCTTGTCGGTCAGCAATTGTTGTGTTTCCGGCTAACTCATAAGCTAATGCGTTGAGGCTATTTTGCCCGTTTTGACCCTGATACATACAAATACTGCTTTCTTACTGATCATTTCGTTAGCTTGCACGAACCATTCGTTTCATGCGGTCCGCTTCATGCGGACTTTTTTCTGAGTCACTTCACTGGACCCTGTTCTTTTGGGTTGTTTGTTTTGTTCATGATGCAAGTCAGAACCGAAGTTCATCGGTTTACTTTACTTATCTGATAGAACTTCGGACCCACTCACTGGGTGTGATAGAATCAGATTGATTGACTTGATGTAAACCTTCTCTTACTTACACAAATATGTGGCAATGGGCAGCTAAGATTCTTATGATTCATTTGCTGCAACAAGTTGGCACTTTATCGCCAATTCCGAAGTGATCATAGGGAATCGAAACCGTGCCTCCAGGAGCACGAGTTCGCTATGCTACCCACCGATCTACTAGGGTCTGGCGTTTCTCACTATACGTTTGTAGTTGGATCTACACCCACACTATATTTTCTTTGGTCTCTTATTGATTCCGCATCCTCACTGTGTCGAACATTTCTCAGCTTTCAAGAAATATTCGATTGCTGCACATTATTCCTCATTTGCCCATTCAATATTCTGTCAGGATTACCTCCAGAAGTTCCTGGACGTGTTGTTGCCACTCTGGTCGGCCAGTCACGTGCAGCGCTGACTAACCAATCCGGTCGATGCCTGTTTGGCGAAGAGCTGGCACGACAGTTTGGAATAAAGCTTCCGAACCGACGATACCCGATTAGTCGTCGGGCCGTGAAGACTATTCTACTCATGGCTGGCTGGACCCGCTTAGCTTGTTTGGTTCCCTCTTTCGTCAAGATCCCCAAGTGGATGCTGTTATTGTGGTCCTCCAGCTTCCGCTAGACCCTTCACTGCCACAGGAGCGAAGATTTTACCACTTCCGTGCTGCTAGTCTTTTGCTCTTCATTTTCAGGGACCTCTCTGTACAGCGTTCTGTTTTGACGATGAATTAGCATTGCTCACAGATTCCCACAGACTTGTCGTCATATTTCTCCTTACTTGCGAATGTGGTTATTTTTCTTCGTTGTTTATTGCTATTATTTTTATTCTTGTTATTACTACTACTGCTATTGTTCCGACGTGAGTAATATTATTGTTATTATCATTATTACCAGTACTCTTTGCTAATCTCTAATTTCTACACATGGCGGCCACTTTTTCATATCCAACCATAACTTTATTATTATTGTACATGCTCACACGCATTTATCATACACAACAGCATACTTGAACAGCACCCATCGCTCTGTATTTTGAACCATAACTGTCGTTTTTAGTACAGGAATCGTTCGCAATGATTTCAATTTGCAACACCTAACTATACTTGCTCTTCTCTACATCTAATTTGAGTTCTACCTCGATTTGTGTGTGTGAAGGACGAAAGGAGTTGTTCTGTGAACTCTCTGACCCCATCGATTTCTACTGCACTAGAGACATAGTTCACTGGTACAACATCAAACTGTGTTCGGGGAGAGACAGTCTGTTTTACCAAAAATCCTACGCCCCTGGTCGGTTGGGTGAATAAATGTGGTGTGTAACATTGTCTGTTTACCCAAGGGGGCTTTCAGCCTGGTTGGTGTAACGTGTACTTTGGAGAACGTGAGGGTGTTGTCAGTGGTACTCGCCTTCCAGGATGGGGACCGCGTGATTCCCACTGAGCCTGGTTGGAGACGTTGCAAGATATCTCTGCCAACCGATGTCAGTGGCGATCTTGTTGTCAGTTTCTATCCAGATTGCCTGAATGAGTGTTTGGAGGTGTAGGCACCTCGGAATGATTGTAGTAAGGCAGCAGTAAGTCCCCTCCCCGTCCATCTTTATTCTTTTCTTCACAATAAGGCTTTCAAATAAATCATGGTTGCACGGCAGCGAAGCATCGGTGTTGAACACTGATGTCATGCTGTCGATGATGATGCTGATGATGATGGAGAACGTGATTGCCTGTTGAGAAACTATCTGATTAGGTGCACAAGCGGAGCGTAACCTCTGCTTCAGTTTCTCACTTGATGCCTGTGATGCCTTCTAACGTTAGCAGGTAGCTACAGAACATCGGTCGACTGCATGCGTGAGCTGAGTGCAACCTCGTAATTTCACTGTAAAATGTAGACTGTGTTTGGAAGGGAATATTCATGTACGATCTAATTAATTCCCATGATGCAGATCGAGATAGCTCAGTAGTTAGAGCGCGAACTTATAGACTGGAAGGTCTGTGGTTCGAACCCAACTCCGGGCGTCTCGACTGCTACTATCTAGGTCTGGGTAACCTGGCATTACCTCAGCTCTCATGTACCCTTCGGGTAGCATTGAAACTTTACCGCACACAAAGTTTGCACTTTGCGCTCATACTTGCAAAGTGTAAAGTGCTGCTACAAGACTGGTTTGGATCAAACCCAAACCTTATGCTTGCAGGTGAGCCAATCGATATGGCAGATACATTTGTTCACCTGGACAGTTGTGCAAGTTCCGGCAGACTGGCTGGAGATGAGATTGCTTCTCGAATCGGGAAGGCCAGGGCAGCTTTTGCCAACCTCCGACACTTGTGGCTCCGATTTGACGCGTTTGTCTGTCAAGGGCAGAGTGCACACTGGTGGTGCGATCCATACTGATTTATGGATCAGAGACGTGGTTTCTACGCACGATGGACATACGAAAGATGTCAATGTTTGGACATCGGTGTCTCCGAAGCATTGGTCAGTTCTGGTGAGAACATCGGATTAGCGGTGCGGAGGCACGCCAGATGGTCTTTAAAAGAAAAAACTCGCCCGCGATAGGTGAATTACATGCTTCCTAGTTTACGCTAGTTAGGGCATGTACTCCGCGTGCCAGAACTCTTTTGCCAGCCCTGTGCTGAATGGAAACGACCGAGAGGTGGACAGTGTATAACCTGGCTACGAATTACGAAAACACTAACCAGTGAACTTAGTCGGGTCGACAACTGCCCCCTCGCCGGATGGGGACCCCGGGACTCAACTCATTAATGGGTAATGACTGGCAGAAATGGCCCAATCACTCAATGCGTAGGTACTCAGTTCCCTAACTAACCAAATATGCCATCGCCCCCAAGGCTCGGCTGTGTCCCACACTAGCAGCTGGAACCAATGTGCTTATGGTACACGGTTTTTAGCCGATGAATTGATTGATTGATTTTGCATGGCAGCTGTGCACAGGAATGGTGTTACAACTGGACGATGATTGTCATTATTATTATTATTAGTTGCCTGGTTGACAGACAGACAGATGTGACACTGCTTCATTTGGTGGGATGTACATTCTTCCCTCATTTCCCCTCAACGCATTCGTGCGTTATTTCAACGGGCACACGTTGAATGGACCATAATACAGGGTGTGAAGTAGGGTTTCAGTGACGACACCGACGGATCTCACTTGTTCTTCAGCCAACTGAGCGGTAGAAGAATGTCTCTGGGTTCCACCGGGCTAGTATCCCGGGTATTGTAGTATTGTTTCTCCATAGGTAACACTTCCCGTAGACTCGGTTTCTGGTGATATTGTGGAGGATGTACGGGAAGCGTTTTCCCAGGACAGGCCCGTTAGGTGCTTGTTGTTGAGTGGTAAGCTATAGATCGTTCCCATCTTTTGTTCATAATAGTATATGATTGTTCGGCTGAGTGGTCGGGAGGTTAAGAGCAGAAATGTTAGATAAGCATGCAAGCGGAGGGGGATGACTGAGACCAAAGGACGTTCACGATAGATAGCACGTAGATTTCCTATTAGTTCCTTCAGCAAAATGATGGCGAGATGGCAATTGTGTTTCTGTTTCTACTTGATGAACGGAGGGTTGTGCTTTGTAAGAGAGAGAAAACAAATACAGTAGTTCGTGCACTGAGCAAAGGAAACGATTTCTGGCCGACCAAAAACTTTTCACTGTGAAGCCCCAAATAGTGAAAGGGCAACGAGTGAAATTGGACAAAGTGAAATGCAACACGAGATGCTTTCTGACTGCCATCCAAAAAGTCACATCCACAACTACCCAGATACAACAACAGGCAAGCTGAGAGCAGAGTGTGGCCATGCTACTGCCAGGTGCCAGTTCGTGCACGCTGTCCTGATCAACAGAACTAACCAGGGTAGCCTGTTGCGGCTGTTTTAAAGATCGGTTAAAAGTCCATCTTGCGTCATGCGGACAAATCAAAGGTCATTTGGCTCTCATAATCAGCATTGGGTGTAACCCTGTCCTGCTTGGGGTGATGCAATGTGGCTTCATGGCTTAGCCCGCGTAACTTGTGTATTCGGGTTGGGATGTTTAGCGTAACGGTCGAATACATGAGCTGAACGTAACCTTCCTCACCCGATGCTTTCAATATGTGCACTCAAGTGGGACTCTAGGTTTCAGACCACTGGTCAGTTGTGTGGGTCAGCTGAGTGCAACCGTGTAAGGTTGTTTTGGTTGACGACAAATGTATTCTTCGGAAGGTAAAATGAGCACTACTTATCGTTTTGTGACCAAAACAACCAGCAATTTCCAGGGCTTAGCCAAGTTCCGATTTAAGCACCTGCCTGTGTGAAACACCACCCTTAGGAATAACACTGTCTAGTTGAATATTCCCCTAGATTGCTGGTCAGCAGTACACTCCAATCTCTGCTTCACCACCATACCACTCCAGGCACCTGGCAAAGCACGAAATACGATAGTTGTCGCACATTGGTTAGATGCATGAAATCAGACCATTTGGCCAGGACAGTGTTCGTCCATGAGGACCTTTCCAATTTTTGGTGGGCTCAAGAGATTCAGCGCGTGGTCGGGTTGATTAAACTAGTGGAGTACCACCTTGGTTCTATTCGTGAAGCTCGGTCGTAAGATGTGCACTCTTAAACAGGATGTCCGACCTGATAACTGATTGCAAGCCTTCAGATATTTGACTTCTAGACTACACAGTAATGAAAGGCCAGTGTTTCGCCTGTTTTCCAAGGTTCCATCCCTTGTACCACTAATTTTTCGATAGAATACACCTGGAGTGAAAAGTCGAAAAAGAGGTAAAGCAACCCCGCACTAACTTGTTACTCAGCCAAACTAGGTAACTCAGATAGCTGAGTGGTTCATGAACAACTGACACTTTGGTATAATGAGGTGGTGGCCTATTGCCGCCAACACACTCCCCCTTCAGTGTAAGGATATAGTGAGAAGAGTCATGCATTGGTTTCTTTACCGTTCTTCTCTCAACAGTCACCGGAATCAACCCATTCGAAGAAAGGTATTTTTTGCACTTATTCGTGATCATTTATACTCCTGTTCAGTTGTTAACATCCACTGGAACACGGGGGGATTTGTACTAGACTGCTCCTTAGTCGTTATCTCCCAAGGGATAAGAGATCCACACTTTTGAGGCAGTCTTTTCTTGAGATCTTCACAGACTGTGATTTATCCATCTTTCTTCAGCGAAACTCAAACAATGTGGGGTTTCTCATCATAGGTTCGTAGGAGGAAAGGTAACTTTGCATCATTCCCAGTTTTAGAGGCGGCTAGTGATCATCAAGGATGAAGACAACCTAAGATTTCCCAACTAAAGGTTTGGGACTTGCAAACTGTTATGTCTGCTGACTCAGAGAAGGGAACACAACCGCTATATTCCGAACAAGCGAGTGCCGAGTGTGAGTACGTGCGAGTGCGAGAATACAACTCAAGCTAGTCATTGGTGGGACTCTGTCTAACTTGGTCCAATGCTGACGCACGCGGTCTGGTCTTGGTATAGGCTGCGACTCGCTGCATACTGCGGGGGCGTTGTCTGACCTTGATCAACGCTGACTCGCGCTGTCTGGGTTTGATAGAAAGCTGAGGCGCTGTATATTGAGGGGGCGTTGTCTGTCTGGTCAACATCTAGCAGAGCTGAGGGTCTCAGTAGATTTCGGGCATTCAGTAGTTGCTTTCAGGAATCTGACCTTCCTGATACAAACCAAGGTCCATTACACAACTGTATTATGTGCAGGTTCAGGACTTACGTTTTTTTTATGGACCCGATGGTGATCACCATCTTGTACAAAGACCCCTCTGTTGAATTTTCGAGCACATCCACATCGTTCGCGAATATCTAGCCTTGAAATAAACCGTGGTTTTTTCACAACAAAAGTGTCAGACTTATTCGACAGTCACTGCAAAGTTGGACGTCAGTGATGACCTACTTAATGATTGATGATTGTGGGATTAGCGTTTTTTCGCCAGGTTAATGGCAGCGGTAGAGCGGGGCCGAACAGAAGGGTGCTGTGGGCGGACGCATACGTGTTTTGTAGTGGGGATATTTGCGATTGCTTTATGATTATGCCAACTTTGGCTGTCATGTGCGCACCATTCAGACAACCACCAGTGCCTTACCATGTAGGAACGTCGTCCCATTGGGAACATCGCACGACCTTTGTGCAGCAATTTCAATTGAAAAATATCATAGACGAGATATCCGTTATATGGTAAGATGTTTGTTTTAATCCCAATGTCCACATAAAAAACGAAGGGGATTATGGTACTAGAGATCTAACAGGGAGATTAAGTGAATATTGTAGGAACCATTAGTTTCGAATAACATGGTGAGCTGAGGTAGTTTTTAGGTGAGAGTCTGCCGCGCAACGCTTTTTGAGAAGCCCAGTAGGAAGTTTGTTTACTCTCAAGATTGCAAAAATTTCTATAGGAGACGAAAAAACAAGTTGGCGAAATGGATCAATTATGCCTTAGTCTGAGGTTTCCAAAGCTTCTTTGACCAATTGCTTATCTGCTTATCTTAGGTAAAAATAATCTTGACTATTTTGATAAACCACAGGTGACCCACAAAATTGGGAAACCAAAAACCCGTCCGTCACCATGGAATCCACAGCCATATGTATATTGCAATGGGTACACAACACAGGTCCACAGGCGCGTGTTCTCTGATGGCACATGCCACGGACAACGACCTCAGACCGGATTCCAGCTTTGTGTTCGCGTGCATTCTCTCGCCACATGAAGCGGTTTTCTCTATCCCAAACATTGCATATTCCGTCCAATCAGATTTGCGCTTTGGTCCCGACTAGTTCGTCTGCGCTCGGGGATGAGTCAGCTGTTGTCCGGGCCGTTGCAATGCCCGCGCTTGTTGTCGCTGTGGTCGATAAAAAATCGTTTGTCCTGATTTGGATACGTCGTCCATAGAACAAGTCGCCAGGGTTGCAGGTTCGCCATTTCTATGGTCCATGTTCCAAAATGTAACCCAGTAGTTTTTACTTCGGGATATTACAGAAGCTAGATCAGAATAACACCATAAAGGGTGACGAGAAAAACATGAGGGCAAATTAACAATTTGGATACAGTGGTACTTGTAGGATACGTGAAGGAACGGGGAGCAATTCAATTAAAAAGTTATTGGTCCACTACTTCGTGCGCTTTGATAGTGTGAGGTGGAACTCCGAGGCGAGACAGATAAACGCTGATTTTACGTCCTTTGCTAAATTCGACGAGCATCTTGAATTTGCTCTGGATCTTGTCCAGGGCTGCAATCATCCGGTGGATATTCCAAATGTGTGCTCACTGCAGGTCTGTGCCACAACTGTCAAAAGACTCGAGAGGGTATTTTTGTTGAGAACAACAAACTAATCCCCCTTTAACTGAATTCTTATATATGTGAAATTGTAAGTGTTGAAACCTATCTTAGAGCTTCTGTTTTAGCTGCCCTTGGGCCGTTGAGTTGAAGATATCTTGTTTTCATCTCACTCAACAACATGCTTTCCTACTTTTCAAGCTAGAGTGTTTGCAACCCCAAAACAGAAGAACGACTGGTTGGTGACCGGGAACAAGCAAATAAAAAAATGTACTGACGTTTAGTCATCTCCTGTTGTTTCTCTTGAGAGTATGTTGGGTATTTCTCTGACAGCATTCGAATGTACAATTCAGGGTTGTCCGTTCATCGAAATTTCAGCTTTTCAAATCTGTTGTTGGTCGACCTTGAGTTCATCAAACTTCACTTCACTGAATCTTCAGTTCGATCATCATTCCGTTGACTCCAGACAATCATTCGCTGTTATGACACGCAGTCAAACCCTCCGGATGCTGTGCTCTTGGTACAAACCTCCCCTGAATTTTCTCACACGATTTTCAAAGTGTAGTTGACATGGAGTAAACCTATAAATGTATGTTCTACATGGATGACCGACGGAGGTGAAAGAATTGTTAATATCTCGTCAGTTATTCATGGTCTCCTGAGAAATAAACTTGAAATTGGATGCATCTGGTGGACAATGGTTTGCGTATACAGGACTTAGTTAAACTACCAAACAAGTTCCCATTGGTCTAAATTTGGAAGCCATGATAATGTGACCGCCTTACATTGCAAGTTGTCGAGTTATTGTAGGACCATTGGTAGCATTCACTCTTCCATGAGTTGTTATCCTTCATTCCCCTTTACAACTGTGGACGTCCCGAACAAATATGGCCCCCAGTTGACTGTTTTTCCGTTCCATGGGTTTGACAGAGGACAGAACAACAACCATTTATGATGGGCCAGCAACGGTGTCCGGTCTGAACCACGTCGGTGAACCCCAGCGTACAGTGTGCAGAACCACATGCGGTTTGCGCTGAGCCACACGTTCATCCACCCGAACGCCCTGTAGCCGGATTGTTTCCGGTTAATTCCAAATTTTCCTCTCTGATGAAAAGGGATATCGAGGTGTTCCAATCGAAATAACCTCACCTGTGTTCATGTTTCACCTTAGTTGTAGCCAAGGCAACCATTTAATTGTGTTTACATTCGGATCCGCTGTGCTTGAGCTGTAGTTATCAACTGGGCCTGGTGTAAGAACTTGGCAGAATGCCGATACACGTCCTGATTGTTCAGTTTTCTTACATCCAAATTAGATGACCTTCCTCCTGGTCCAAGACGTGGTAGATGCAACACGTACTTTGGCACGTACCAGAGAATGATCTGTAATTCAGGCGGTTCCAAGCTTCACCTCTGTGACTGGTACGTTACTGAGACCTGGTAGTCGCACAGTCGATAAAGTATTCATACCATTTCTTACGAGTCTACCAGGCCCCCCAGGTTGAACTTTCTATTTGTTACTGAGATTTCCAATGTTGCGTGCGTCTTCACTAATTGTCCACTGTTGTCGCTTGATGATCCAATTCCACAGATTCTCATTACCTTCTTTCAGTTTTCCCAGTTCTTACCAATCTGAGCACTGAAATCATTCAACAGGAGGAAATTTTCCGCTTGATAGTACAAATCCGACCAGGTTCAATGGTCGACAGCAAATGTTATTCTTTTGTTTACCTACATCAGTGTTTCGAAACGTGAAAAATTTTGCCCTCGACAGTCGTAACAGGATGGTCATCAACCTCGAGTGGTGTCAGTTAGTTTCGTCTATTATTTTTTCACTCATGTAATCTGCAGCTACAAATGCGACAGCGTGTTCACGTCGTACTTTCACCCCAGTAGGTAATATAACCAGGACCATCCTCTCGTAGCTTCCCTTAGTAAAAAATCAGAGTTTCACTGAGGACATAAGATTTTGTGTTTATAAAGTTTGGGTAATTTTGCATCACGAGCGGTTACCACTTCAAGTCTGCCACTTCCGTCCTTATTCAGTGGACTACTCAAATTTCATATATTAATTCACATGACAAGCACTGCCTTTTTCCGTAGTCGGCTTCACCTATGTGGAACTGACACTTTTTGGTCAAACGGCATAGAAGCAGGATTTTATTTCGGGTTACATACTGGGGCACTCAAACTCAAGGGAGTGAGGCCTGACCTGGCCCGAGGAGTCAAACGATAGTGTATGAATGTCTGTTTGTCACCGCTAGAGTGTTTTTCAGGGAACAGCCGGAGTCCAGTTCCTAAAAGTATTTCAACTGACCGAAAGGCACACTGACCTACAGATTAAAGCATCGGGACTTCATAATATGCGGCTATTAGTGCCGACCTTTTCTAACTGGTCCCTCCTAAGGGAAGATAGCATCGCTCTTTTCAGTGGGGATGCTGATCATCTAGGGAAAGCGCTCCCGGTTCCTACACTCCTATCGCAGTGAACAGCACAAGACTTGGGTCATATTGCCTTGTGACATGATCTGTTGCAGTACGGGACTTTGCTGTCGGTGAAATTCCCATGGCCCTTCTGGCACGGTTGACTGTCAAGATTCTCACTGTTGTCTGCAAGATTTTTACATCCATGAGATGTGGCCAAAAAGAACGGGTTGCAAATCCAGTTCGTTGTTCAAAAGACGCTCAATCCACTGGACGTTCTCATCTTAATAAAGGAGCACAAGTTTGAGTGTTCTCACTCGCGTCTTATCGGAAAAGGACAGCGAAAAACAGAAGGCTTCAGAAGAAACCATTGATATAAAAACAAAGACCCTTTGTATGTAGGCGTGGAGAATTTCGGTTGGTGAGTCAGAGTTTTCACGCTTCTCTTTCTGGCAATGAGAGCAGTCACCTACCCGAATGTCGATCACTTCAGCTTTCCTGAACTTTTGTTGGAGAATAGGGAGGTGTTCCTTGAATCTGTGGGACAGCTGCCCTGTCGTTCGATGCATTTAGTTTACAGAACATTCGCAAACAACTAAATACACAATCAATCTGCAAACGGTATGTTGGTCATATTTTAACTATCCCTGGATCCCAGCCCGCGAACATAAACGACAGATGTTTGTGAACACTGCTCACACCGTACTGCGTTTAACCGGGGAGCAGGAGTGCATACGAGACAGTCCTTTTGTCGTTATTGTACTGACTGAAGGCTAGAACAGTTTCCTACAAAGAGGGGTGTATGGAAAGCTTACATAAAGCGAGAAAGGGCCCCACTAGATGTCCGATCCAGTGAACGCATTGAATTTGCACAACTGACAAAATGGATGCTGAACATCAGGTGATCCGCGGAATTCTGGTAGAAAAATGGTTATTTGGTGCAGTTCTGACAGGTAAATTCGAGACAAAATCCACCAGTATAAGGAATCTCAGCAGTCACAGAAAAGTCCGTTGACATTTAGTTTCTATTTAGACACGGACAAGGTGGTCCGAGGTGGACCCCACCTCTGCATAGATAGGGTCTTTGTTTTTATATCAGTAGTATAGTAACATTGTATGCGGTTGTCTTCTGATGAGACGCGAGTGGTAACGGTTGTTCGTGAACATGGTTTTCTCATCTTCAACAATAAGCGTACTGATGTATCTTCCCTAAAAGCGCTTAAGTTGGAAGATCAACTGACAAGTGTGATGAACCGGCATCTGGTAGTGTAGCTTGTTGTTCTGCTGACAAATGACGATTAACTGATATTTTGATCACTGGTTGAACTGAACACTGGATCAGAACACGAGGGCACGGGAGGCTAGGCCCACAATTCACGTGGTCATCGATCAATCAGGACACGGGATAACAGAACAACCAATGGAACCGACCGACCGAACAACCAATCGTGACCGAAGGTCAACCCCGGCTAATGACATGCATATTAACACACACGCAACACTGCTCAACGCACAACCACCAACCCATCGCTACGCTCCACCACGCACCCTACCAACGCACTGATGATGTCACCTCGATTGGTGATGAAACGTTTGCAATCAAATTGCGCAGCTCAGCGAACAAACCAACGACCATCTATACTACCTGAGCTACCAACATTCTCCTCTATAGCAAACTGGATCAGTCTTTGCACCGCACACTTAACTGAATTACGCTAAGAGTGCGAATCCTAGTTAAATTTTTGTTTAACATCAGTTTGATATGTAAGTGTGTTGTAGGTCCCACCGTAAGGAAAGCTTTCGAAACACTCCAAAATGAATTTTAGAATAACGCTACATATTAAGGTATCTGGTAATTGAGAAAGACTCATTTGATGTTTTTGCAAGTTCATCACTCATGAACCTATTCTGATTTGACAGTTTTCGGTTCTACTCATTAAGTCGGTTGTCAGAAAGAGATCAGAATAGCACACTGCAACAATTTAGGGGACGAGGATAAGCCGGCAGCTGCGCAGGCTCCTCGACCTTTCAGGATAGATTGTCCTGACTGGCAGACTGAAGTTTACTCATAGTTCGACCACTGGAGAGTCGTTCAGCTTTGTGTCACTTTGCAGACTGCTTCGGAATATGAAATGGAATTAATGCGCAGAAAAATTGCAGCCTTCCGCAAGTTTACTGCATCAGTCAGCAAATCACGGAACATACCTGAACACACCGCTGTACCTAAGCTTTTAACATCTTTGGAGGAAATTGCACGATGTGCACTGTGCCTCTCAGGTGAGGTTTTCACAAATACAGCTCACAATAAAACATCCACAGCCTAAAAAATGTCGACCAACAGGACACTGGCAGATCTACCTACGTCCACCTGATGAAACCCAGTCAGGTAGAAACGCGTAGCTGATTGCTTCTTCAGGACTAGCCACACACACACAGACACTCTTCGTGACTTGTTCAACAATTGCATCAGTCAGAATAGATCGCTCAGTGAATCAAACAACTGCAGTTGATCAGCTTTGTTGCAACAGAGCAATGAGCTTGAGCTATCAAGTTTACGTGCGCTTCGTAGCTTTAAAATAACCTTTGCTTTCCACGTCCAACTTCCCCAAAACACAACTGTTAGTTGAAGGCGCATTAGCATACGCCAACTTCCTCATTGTTCTTTTTTGAGGACATGGCTTAGAGACCGATTAACTGAGACGTCCGCGTCATGCATCCAGGGCGTGCATGTGGACGTTGCACATGGTCATGTGATTTGTTGCGAGTTGACGATGGAGAGGTTAAATTCTCCGTGAAACATGTGAATTTAGTATGCACAGAGATTATGCGTTTCTTTGTCGAAGTTCGCTGGCATGTTTACAAGCTACCTCGTGGCTGAGACGAAGGAGATTAGTGCATGCAAGACATATAACTTTTTAGGAGGGTTTGCTGAACAATCGGTGGTTTCATTGCTGAACGTTATTTCGCTTCAGACACCAAGGCTTCCTCAGACTATGTGGTTAAGATACCAGGCTGATCTAGCTTTAAGGCAGACGGAGATTGAAGCAGCTAGATTTGCTTCAACCTGCAGAGTAAACAACTGTTGAATATGGGTTAAATTTTCTTGTAAGGATAACTAAGTCTAACAGGTGATCAGTCAGGATCCGATTTAGTCAGTTTCGGGCATTGTTTTTCTAGGTTCGGAGCGCTCCAGTTAGTGTGTGTGAGTTTGTTAATGCCAGGCTAATTTGACCGGGAGGACGGATGCGGCGTGCAAGCTAGATGTCCTTGGGCATGATGATGACCCGCATGGCATGAATAGCACACAGGTTAGTGTCCTCGAACAGACCAACCAAGTATGCCTCGCTGGCTTCCTGTAGAGCAGAGACAGCCGAGCTCTGGAATCTGAGGTCGGTCTTGAAGTCTTGAGCGATTTTCCTCACCAGGCCTTGGAAGGACAGCTTACGGATGAGCAGCTCGGTGGACTTCTGGTAACGGCGGATCTCACGGAGAGCGACGGTCCCAGGCCTGTAGCGATGGGGCTTCTTCACACCACCGGTGGCCGGTACACTTTTGCGCGCGGCCTTGGTCGCGAGCTGCTTCCTCGGGGCCTTACCACCAGTACTCTTGCGGACAGTTTGCTTGGTGCGTGCCATCTCTGTGCAAACTCGCTTTTCACACCTCACAATTTCCAGGTGCTAGTTTTTAATCGCATGAATTTCGCCGTCCCGGTCATCAGTCACAGTGTTGTGAATCGCGCTCCTCATCCCCCAAAATTTGACACCTACATACGGTAGCGAACGGTGCAAAAGTGCATCAATTGCACGCTATTCTTTAACAAAAAAGAGGAGAAAAACTGAGAAAAATGTCTAAGTCTCTGAAAACCTACTTTATTTAGATACTGGATACTTTTTTGTTAGAACTCGCTTCCAAATTGAAACGACCAAAGGCCTAAACATCCTCCTATTACAAGAACTGATTTATTTATCTCGAGACACAGCAGTACTCTCTTACCAATACATTCATATTGACTGAGCGTTTGCCTTAGTGTACTTCAATGAACTGCTTTGATTCGAGATTGACTGGGCAGTGGTTAAAAACCTGCAATGAGGTGAAAAGATAGGAACACGTACATGAAGGTTTCGAGACGTTTGATGACAATAACTTCTATCTATTCATTCATTGATGGCAATCGGACACTTTTCCAGACTGTCCCACCCACACCATCCTGCTGGTTGGAAGACTCTCATCTGACTATCCCGAAAGTCACCTGACTCCTATTTCATTTGAGGTCGTTCGCCATCTCTACACTAATGTACTTTGAAACGTTTCTTTTCACATTTAACTACATAGTTCAAGGTTTTTCGCAACCTCAAAGTTAATTCCCCCGTGTGCACTTTTACCGATTCCCCTGTCGGACCTGTTGTTATCTGGCTTTCGGATTGCAACGTAGTTCAAGGTCCCGTAGACAAAAGGATGAAAAATTTTCGTGCTCTTTTCTCGCGCTTAAAGTGCACTTTATGTCAGTGATAGTGAGAAGAGGAATGAACACTCCTTCAAGTCCATATTGGCAAGTAAAGCTGACAGATTCGGAAAAATAACCTTCATGAGAAAATAGCTGTTGGGAGAGACCGCTTCTGAGGCTTGTAAAGCTGATGAAAAGCATATCAGAAGAGATATCGCGATACATGTATATACGTAATGCACTACTCATAAGGTTGCTGAAAATTCTTCGACAGCCCACGACCGGTTTCGCCCTTCTTGGGGTTCATCAGGTAGGCGCAGTCCCCGAGTTTCCGTCAACCTTATGTTCTACTTGAAGAGATTAATTTTGTGGTGGAATTGATAACGGAAGACGATTGTACAGCCGTGCTGTTTCCCCTCATCAGTAATAATCAGTGGTAATCAATGAGGGCCACGGTTGCATGGTACCTGTTTCACTAGGTGATTTGTGGCGTAAAATAGATAACCTCGCATCACGTTACACGTATACTTTTAAGCACATGTGCATGATGAAATGTGGGGAATTGTATAGTTGACAGACTCGGTTGTGGTCAATAGCAGACTGATGTCCCTCCGCCTAATGTGCAACATACAGGCTCTCGCTGCGAGGAAATTCGGTGACGTCTGTTTTGTTCCCGAATTAAGTAGCATGGGACGATCGCTCAAAATCTGAAGACAGCCCACTACCAGCAATATCATCAGGCATACAAGGGTAAAAGTAAGCATTCGACCAAATTGTTGTTCACGCCAGGGATTCATTGTTCCAGCTTCCGGGATTGCGACTACCTGCTAAGCCTCAAACGTTTAGGAACCGGTATTAAAGTTTGAGCAATCATCTCGTACTAACTGATTCACGCCCAAGGATATTTTATGTATGCATGTGCCCCACTAGCAAAGACTTTTACAACGGTGCTGTTTCTTCTTATTGGGGCAGCAACAGAACTCATCCTTATTTTCAATGAACTAAGACGCTTTTATAGTCAAGCTGTATTCACAGTGAGTTTTCTTATTGCTGATGATGGCGTAAACAGGTCTGACTGCAAACCAACTCGATTAACCTCAGAAAAGTTCAAAAGGGCTTCTGATTAGATTATGAGAGTGGTGATTTCGTCAAACCCTGGGAGTAACTGGTCACGTATGACATCACAGGGACCAGAACTTCCCACAAAATGCAATATAACTAGGTCTAACTGAGTCTTTTCTTATGGTTATACGTTCAGTCAAATTAACTTTCGTTGTAAAAACTTCGTTTGTATTTTATAACTGCAAAATGCTGTGGCCAGAGAATATATGTCTAATATACTGTCGCTGCTTGGGTCTATTTTGGCCCAAGAATGAAAACACTGAGACAGTTAGCGAAATACACTCATTTGCAAACAAATTTGTTTTTGATAGAGACTCACCTGGAACCCAGCTGAATCTTTTGTTTACGATGTGTCTAAGCTGATGTTTCGAAGTTAGTGTGTTCGGAAAAACTAAACTGGAAAATACCACGCGACACGCATCACGTTCACGCAATCGTGGACAGCACCTAGTACTAAGGGACAACTTTTGCTGGAAATAGTCAGGATTTGAATAGTTCTCTTGAGGTTTAAGCACTTATTCATTTATTCACACAGTTACAGGTTGCAGTGCCCTACTAGACGGAGCAGCACGAGGCGCACTCGCCGGTACTAGCGTCTTCGACGTGCATTTTCTAGTCTAGCGTGCAAAACAAGCCTTGTTTATGACTGAGTCCAGAGCTCGGGTGAGAAATGCAGCAAAGTGCGACAGATCGACCGCAATCAAATCGTTTGTTTCAGTGGCAAGAGCTTGCAGTTTCATGGCTCTCTGGGGTGTCGATGTGGCCTAACATGCTCGTTCGCTGTGCCGTTTTCTCAGGCCGATCCTCACACAACGAACGTCCAGATAGTAGCTTTGTTAAAAGCGCTGCTGTAGGCTGCAGTTCTGCCGTCGACTTTCGACGAGCGTAATGTGTGACGAGGTGTTGATGTGAGGTCCGTGGATTAAGGTCGGTCTCTAGTTAGAAAAGATCCAACTAAGGATATAAGGACAATGAATTCCTTGTACCTACTGGTGGCCACGTGTAACAAATTCCACTTAACAAGAACGTTCCCTAGTTTGTGAATTCAAGACTAACCTTATAGCTGCATGCCTTACATAACTGACTGGGCGTCACTTGTGTTCTTTGTTTTTCTAGCACCTCAGTGAAAAAACTTACACTTTTCAATAAACGCACGCTACTGAATCCAAGTTGACCTCATGATAAGTTGCTTATTCATTTGCTTACTCCGCCTGTATACTTTTGATCTCCAATCGTTTTGCTTATCTGTACCCGCCTTATCTGTACTTAACTTGCCGTAAAGACTTTCCCGTGCGACACTTGTGTATATCATGTGTGTCTGTATGTGAATGTGCGCAGCTGACCCACTTACCCATGCGCAATCGTGTCCCGCTTGCTGAGCTTGCCTTGACTTGTTTTCTCATGAGTTCCGTGTGATCTCATGAGAGTGTCGCTGCAACCCACATTACTGAGCCAAAATTCCGCATGCCATTGTTTGGTGTGCGGTCGTTGACACTACACTGTGCTGGTCAGTGCACATGTTGACGCTACGGACGTGGACAATTGAGGTTTGTTGTGTAAACCTTCTTACCCTTTTGTAAACAGTAGCGTAGAATTTCGAACCCAATTCTTTTTGATATTCGGGATTGCTGAACCTACGCGTCACTCAAAGTTCCTTATGGGGAACCTCAACACATGTGTGGAATCGATTTGCACATTCAACCGTCTCAACAGCTACAGTGACCCTTGAGGGGAGGATACGAATTTGACTAACAGCAAAGCACAAAGTGCACACAAGCCACGAAGACAAATTCCTGCGACAAATTCCTGGAAAGTAACCCTTTTCCCTCATATCATGCATGTGTTTCTTACGCATGGTCGCAGATGATCCCATTTTCAGGGCTGGGGGTGCTGCTGACTAAGTTCAGGAACATATAATGACAACCTTAGTGCTGTTCGGTTCTGAGCACTGTACTCTGTTGGTAATGTGTTGGGACATTGGTAGCTCGGTCGTATCTATTGCTAGTTGATCACGTGGCTGCCGAGCTTGCCGACATTTTGTCACCATTGGACGGGACATCATCGATGCACTGATGACTGTCCCATAGCGAGGAAATCCAGTTTGAGCCTACGAAAAAGAAAACGTAAAATTTTGGCCTAAAGAGCCCAACATTTGCCAAACGTCTTTGACACATTCTGATAGAGCTCAACATTCTGTCCGAAGTTGTGAATCGCTTGATGATTCGCACGTGATATCTTCATCTGCTGCTAAAATGTGTTCCTCTCATAGTTGCTCACAGTCAGTTACACTCGAGTAGCATCAAAAGATTTTGGAGAATGCATGCATCACGAAGTTCGTGTGGGTATGATTTTCCGTTAAGGTTCTGGAGGCATCTAAAAATGCCGAGTGTGTCCGTTGACGTGTGACGTTCGCTACCAATCCGCAGCGGATGACGGTGGGCCAGCAAAATGCGGTCAGGAGAAGCAGGCTTGAATGTCCTGAAACCAGTAATCAGTTAGCCCAATTCACGCCACACCATGTGATGCGGATAGCGATTGGCAAATTCTCAAGGTTATC
This sequence comes from Clonorchis sinensis, assembly GCA_003604175.2. NCBI lineage: Eukaryota > Metazoa > Platyhelminthes > Trematoda > Opisthorchiida > Opisthorchiidae > Clonorchis > Clonorchis sinensis. The sequence goes on along the minus strand of CM030374.1, from coordinate 6,647,314 downwards.
AGGGTGATAGGGCCTATCAGGAGAGAGTATTTGTTTTACCCAGTAAAACCACCATCACAACCGACACCAATACCAAAAGTTAACCGGAGTAGCGAGTAAAAAATTTGTGAGCTCATGACAAAAGGCAAAAGAGTGTACTACCCATGCGCGAACAGTTCTCAATCAATGAGGCATTGTTTGTTGCTTTGGTCAGTTTTCAAACATTTACTGAGTAAACGTAATATTGTTAATTGTATCCCGTGGCGATTTTGAATACGCCAAGCTGGTTTTCCCATGACATCCAGTCTGACAATCATCAGCATAAATGTCCTAAATACTAGTGCTCACGAGAGAGCGAGGTAACCTGAGAAGGAAGATTTCCTGGCCACACCTGGTTTGGTGGCAAGGAAATATGGGGAAACTAATTTCCCCATATATTGTGAATGATTGTGAAATAGTCGGTTCTGACGAATCCGACATTTAGGTGTGTCTGTTGCGCAGTTTCGAAATCTCCGGTTTGTTCGAAATTGCTGGAGCGCTCTGTCGCTTTTTAAACACAGTTCGAGGGTTATCTGTTTGTTTTTGTCACTCGTCACTGTCACTGGCCCAGAAGTGAGCTCATTGTAGTATAGTTTCCTTAAACGAGACACCATTTCGAAGAGCTTAAAATCTTTTCTAAAGCAGCATACTGTTGGGTCCCTTTCAAAACCACGCCAGAATGGGATAACAAAGGTATGACCATTATTTTCTAAGTCCCATAGTGTCATACACGAATTTCAATAAGTGCAGCAAATATCATGTGGATGGATCGTTAGTATTTGACGGAGAATTTTCAAGTTATCCATGAATTTTTACGTCTTGCATCGTATCGGGGAAAGATGTATCTTTACATAAAGTATTTTCTCTAGACTTTTGAGCACTCAACGAATGGCCTGCTGACAACTTTACTCGACGCACCGTTCATGACGACAGCGAACAACCTAAGCACCCATAATACTTTGATTGTGTTGTTCTGTTTCTGTAACATTCAAAACCTTGACCTTTTTTGGTGAAGGGTCAATAATTCTGTGGAGCCGTTTATAAAAATCGCCATAATATGAGGGGCATTCGGATATACACTAGAAAACATCATGCGCATCTTGATTCATTCTGGACAAGTAAATTCAACCTCTCTTTCTCTTTGTCGGGCGAGTGAAATGAGGTTACATCCACAGATCAAACTCTTCCACTCGTACGGTGACGAACTTCACCCTCCGTGAACCTAAATTTTTTGCTGCTTGGTTAGTGTAAAATCTTGAAGAGACACTGCAAAGAAGAACGAACGGTAAGTTCTTCATCGTTAATACGCTTGATTGACGTAGTTCAGTACAAAGCAAGAGCACTGCACCAGTAAAACTGTACCGAGGTTCATTCATGCGTTCTTTAGTTTGTTTTGTTCATTTCCATATCAGATCACACCCAATTTTTCTGTTTCTATAAATCTCCGACAACCGAAACTCACTACCAGATGCATATCGCAAATGCCGAAAAACTACTGGTAAAACGACCAGTATAGTTCTTCGGATTGACACTTGTTTCCCAACTTTAGCCACATTAAAAATCCCGACATCATACATCACAAAAACGTTCTTGGTAAACCACACTTTCTTGCATGAATTTCAAGGTTGCGGCTAAATGTGACAACAATAACGGCCTGAAAAATCTTACTTCCGCTGACAGAATTATTAAGATTATATCTTCTTTCCCTTGAGGCAAAATTGTGATATTCAGCGTGGTTTTGTCACTCTCGTTTCGGAGGTTAGATGGCTGGGGTTCAACGTCAGACACAAACAGGGATAGTCATTTTTCGCCATAAAATTGAACTGTTTTCAAATGCATTACTCGGTCCCTCAACTATCTGCTTGTAATAGGAACTGGTCATTTCACAACGCGGGAAACCAAATAATGTAGCAGGACGAACAAACATTTTGATAAGCAAGGCATGAACAGCTGATCTGAGTGGGTTGTACAGCTTTTGGGAGATCAGCTTAAACAATCAGTATTTTGATGCTGACTGAAAAAGTTCACATACAATGGCCACGAGTACAGTCCAGAATACTGAAACAAAACGAACCTGGTTGACAAAAATGTTTTTGAGATTAACAATGAGGAGAGTCGCTTGAAAATCTCTTCAGATTAGGCACTAATTTCACTCTAATAACGATGCCGAACACTGATGAATTGTGAAAACTATCGAGCATATATATTCTGTTCATTTGTACCCGTCTGCAGTGGATCAGCATCGTCATCATCAAAGACAGCAACATCAGTGTTGACACTGATGCTTCACTGCCATACAACCATAAAGTTCGTCTAGTTTCATATGTATGTATATGTATTAAAAGCAGTAGAGTGAACAGAAGAGAAAAAGAGTGGATGAGGGAGGGGACGTAGTGCTGGCCTATGTCAAGCATTCTGAGGTGCCTACACCTCCAAACCCTCAATCAGACAATCTGGATCATTGACTTAACATGGTCCACGAACTTTCAGAATGCTTGAATCGCCTTGTTAGTCGAAGATTCTTACTCCTCAGCTGGCAGTGACTGGATTAAAAATCCCTGTTTTTTCTGTGCAAAAAGTTGATTTTCAGATTTAATTATCACGAGGACATTCAACTGATAGCAATCCATTAAAAATTTTGGACGTGTACTTGGGCATGGAGAGAAAGGAAGTTAGATAACTGTACAATAGAGTTCGCACGGCAGCATATAGTTTTGTGCAATGAATGCAAATCTTTGTGTGGTACGACGGTTCCAGGTGTATGGATGGAGGGATGTTGTGAGATCCCGGAACGGTCAGCCACACACGAGAGCGCTCCTCGTTACTGGAGGCAATCATTTCGTGAAGAAGGATAGGACAGTGTAGTTTTTAGGCCGGTTTTGTGAAGAGTCCGGATAAAGTGACTCAATTTCGTATGATTTAACTTCAAAATTTGTCAAAATTTGCTCGATGTATCATTTGATCAACCGAATACTCTGTGTGAAACAAAATGAAGTCGAGTTTAACTGGGTTTCGGATTCGGAAACAGTACAACTCGGCTTCTTGTGTTCAAAAAATTTCACTAAACTCCACAAAGCGTTGCTTGAAAAGATGCGGCAAATCGATGGTCGCCCTGTGGCCATTCAGTTTACCTTTTGTTTTGACCATTTCGCACAAAGCAATTCGTCTTTTAATTCTTGTAATACAATAAATGCTGATGTTACCACCCAAATCCCCTTAAGAAAACTTTTGTTAGTAACTGAGGAGGGGTTTTATACTTCGCTATAAGAAAGCGTTTTAAAGACATGCTTATAATATGAGTCTTGCTGTCCGCTGACCAACAAGACTCCATTCACACAGTACTGAGATAGTGTGTCGACAGTCAAAATCCAACGCCTGCGGAAACTGTTTTACAGAACTAAGTACAATTTTCCTCGCTGATTTTTTGAATTACTAGGTTGCTGTGCCTTCTCACTCCAGTTTTGTGGTCACCTGCTATAACTTAGAGAATCTAAACTTTCATATCTTGTCTACTATGGTCAGTCGATGTGAACTCTCTATAAAAAAACGGAAAACTTAATGCGCGGAATTTGTTACAATTGGCATTGACCAACTTAATTTGTGTGTTAAAGAAAAAACGCTCTTCGAAAAGGTTGTCGTCATGCTCAGGTCTTTTGGTATACTGAAGAGAGAGGACAGCCGAACTGCAAAGATGGAAGTGCGTGAACGCGCGTGTCCTTGTTCCCGATGGTTGGAGCAAACCTGAATGGCATGCTAAAAACGGCTTGGGTGTTCAGGCCGGAATATTTAATTTTTTTCAGTCGAATTCTGAAGGTCACAATAAAAAATAAAGTACACCCGATTCCACCGATTGGCATGTGATGAATTTAAGGACACATGGTATTTTGGACAATTTATGTTGTCAAAATTTTTCCATGAGTCGTTTTGCACGCAGTCACGCTGTGTACTGCTGACGATTTGCTCGACAATTTGCGTAAGGACAAGTTTTATTTACTCAGGCTACTTACTCCACTGCTCGAAGTCAGTTGCATGCGGCACGATGACGCGGCTCAAATCACGGATGCTTCTTCACACACTTCCACAGATCACAATGTAATCGGCTACAGAAAAATCGAAAAACGAGATCTTAGAGGGTCACTTTTTATGCTGTCCCGGATAAAAAAATCGCCCTTCGCACCAGTCATTTTAGACTTCAATGAATCACTTGATGCTGCATGCAAATTAAGTTGAGTTCATTTTCAGATTTTGTCAACTAAGCGTCTCCACGTTTTATTTACATTTGCGTTCACCACGCAGGTAGGCATATATATTATATATATATATATATATATAGGGCTTTGAACTTGACATCACGCTTGACATCACACCCATTAGATAGTTTTCTGTCTTTAGAATGATTACATGTATTTCAGCTAACTTTATTTTGTGTTGCACTATCCACTACATTCTACCTCACTATCCGACTCTATGGTATAGTGGAACATACTATACTACACAACTATCGTTTATTTTTGAAGAGCATGTTCACAGACATAAAAAGTGAATGCAAGCGATGAATGCGAAAGGGTTACAGGAGAATATGAGATAAAAGGGAAACAGCTCATTCGAAAACATGCCACCAACAGTTCCAGTCAGATATGCTGAATCCCAACATGCGTAAAAATTTCGCTATTGAAACACGCGTGTAAAGTCCAACAACGGAAGAAAGGTCAAACAGTGCTGAATGCTGTTCAAGGCGCGGTAAGCGCCATGTGCCATGTGCCACGCATAAAAGTGCCGTACTATACTACTGCTATACTACTAATGCTAGTACGGCATGCCATACTATGCGATATTATGCTACACTGTGCTATATCATACCGTGTGTTCAATTTGATTTCCAGTTCTCATATTATTGTCAGTAACCAGTATCGTTTAGGAGTGCTTAATGTATTGACCAACATGATTCAACACAGATCATTTAGGTTGAATAAATTGCCTACTGAAAACTTCATTCATTGCTCTTGCTGGATTAGCGCTCGTGATCCTTAAATCGATACTTAAGAGAGACTTTGTTTCCTTAACCGACGATGAGGATGAGGGTATTATCCTTCCATTATTTTAACTTCACGGAGGCATCATTTATGAACCCTAGCAAGCTATGTGGGTGACTGTGCAAACGGACTGTCCTCCAAATTTGTAGGCTAATCAATATACAAGGTTGAAGTCTTTTAGAAGGTTGAAGACTATACTAAACTATACTATACTGTACTGTACTATACTATACTATATCACACCATACTATACTATACCTTAAAATGTTCCATTGTATCGTGCTATATCGCAGTTTATCCTTCGTGTCCTGATTAACATCAAATTTTGTAAACGCAGAAGTGTGTCTTAAAATTCCCATTCACTCCGGTGAATTTGGAGAAAAATACAAATTGATGACTTCCGAAGTTACCTGTGAGACAGTATCACTACAGTGGAAGTCTTTTAGATGCCTCGAAAGTGAGTGCTTAAGGGCAGGACGATAAGCATATTGCATAAACCAATTTATTATGGCAACCTTGCTCAAGGGGTAGAAAATCAAGAGCATACGAGGAAAAGAGTGCGTGGATTTCATGGCCAACCAGACATAAGGTCCACAGGTTGAATGGTGTTCAACTGTTTTATCGACTTTAAGGCTCATTCAGCAAAAACAAGGACCGAAAATAAGTTGTTGCACTACGACCAAGAACGGGAGCTCAAACTGGTCTGAAAAACTGTAAATCAATAGGTTCAAGACTGATGAAAGCATATGGCGAAGGACGACAGATGTTCAAAGCTCTATAACTGATGAAAAACTAAGCATAGGGAGAAACAGACGTAGAACTGCGGAGAAGGTTAACCTCTATGCGTTGATTCACATTAACAAGCAGATAAGAAATTTAGGAACCTATCGGACTGAGTATTGGCAGTGCAAATTTGTGTGTAGTTTGCCTCGTTTCTGGAGTCTTACCTTAGATTCTGAGCAGACCCTTTAGGGGTGGGGTGGGGTGGACCAAATGCGGACTTAGATCAACCAGAACTCTGAGTAAAACTTTATGCACTTTAGTGTAAACAAAACGGTAAATTTTATGCATTGCTAGGATTATTTATTGAGAGAAAAACGCGGAGCCTGTTTGTCGGGCTTACAGAGGCCGTGAAAAGGTTAATGAAGATAGTAGAACAAAATACTTCTAAAAATGAAGTGGACAGCTTTTTCTATATATCGGGACCTTATTCGTTCAATCGGTCTAAGGAAACAGTCTGGAAGCTGCACACTTTCAGTATGACATCGTAGCGTTAAGCATAGGTCATTTCGATTTTACCTTGAATCAATACAATAGATTGACCCATCTGATAAAAGACCCTAAGGGTCACCGACAAGAAAGCTTTATGCTGACAACCGTGCTTCGACAACAGTGTGTGAAACAATACATGTGATTCTTCAACAAGACTACGTTTCAATGAAATACTATCCGTACAACTTACACAGTCTTTTGTTGGCTTTGTACTTGATTTCACCAATGGACTGATATGGCTGTGACAACTCCTTAGTACTTATTATCGATGACAGTTTGGTTAAGTTTATTTGCAACAAACTTTTCAACTTTAGGAAACAGCCCAAGAAGCAATCCGTGGTATTATTAAATACACACATCAACAGGTCGATCCTAACAGGCTTTCACCTCTGGTGTCGAGGATATTAAGGAGAAACTATGTGGATTTGTGCAGTAAAAAGGGCTCATCCTTTGGAGTGGCTACTCGTAGAGAGTAAAAGTCATTCTAAGGAGGTTGATCACAACCGGTGGGTTGCCTAATATGTGACGCTGTACGTGACTTCGGAGCAGCGTAGAGTTACCCTATGCTAACTATATATCCCTCTTGAATGCCAACTAGAAGTTTGTTGCCATCAGACAGCAAGCTAATGTCCAAGTGACTCTCCTCATCTTGTTGGGCAACTTCAATGTGAATGTGTTCGGGAAGTATGGTGTGTTTTTGAATCACTACTTTTCTAGTACGAAACCATCAAAAGGTCGAATTAGTTTAGCCGCCATGGAGCATTCAGTCGGACAAAGTTATGAGCCTTCTCAGCGTTTGTCCAACTCACGTGTGTGTGAAGGAATCTGCTAAAGTTATTGGTGACAAAGTCTTCCATTCCTCTGGTTGTTCCTTTGCGCACCCCAACTTATTTGGATCCTACCGTCATAATCTGATGGTCACAGATCAGCTACAATCAAAATAGCTATTCAGCACGTTCGGCTCTGCCTTTCTTTACTCCCCCCCAAGAGAGTTTTAATTTTTCCCGAGCTGAGTCGGGGTTACCAGTTGGAATCCAAAGATTAGGAAAAAGGCAACATGTGGATCTTGAATTGGACTTTACTGTTTGGGAATAAATAGTAAAAATGCGGATGGAAAACCTCAGTCACTCAATTCACTAGGGTCGGGCTGAAATCAATCAAATGACTTACGAAACCAAAAAATCTGGCTGCAGTAAATCTGCTGCTGCTGCTGTTGTTGTTGTTGCAGTAAAGCATCAGTACAGAAAGCAAGAAGACAGACTAGCGAGAGTGCACTTCAGTTCACTTAAGTGAGAATCTGGTGGGTGTCATTCTAAGGGAAGGGTGTATGAGTGATGTATAAGTTGATTTTTTGATGAAGGGCTAATCCAACAGAATGGAACTGGATGAGATAGAGGCAATGGATACAGAATCGGTCACATCGCAGGTGAAGCATGTATGCGAACGCAGAAAAAGGACGCAATTCAGGGCACTCTGGAGAAGCTCGCGCATAGGAAGGAGGATACAGAAGCTCGCTACAGTCATGTATATCAGCATGCGGTGTAACTTGGTCGCTCAACGTTTCAATCTAACTGGCTCATAAGTGGCCTGGTGGCCCAGGGTATAATTTTACTTGAGTGGATTTCAAAAAAGAACTGATACACTGCCTTCAAGCTATTGCTTTTTTGCTGTGCAAGGTTTTTGGCAGAGTGCCCGAGATCCTTGGTAGCTGCAGGAGGGCCGTATCTCGTAAAGTGCTCTCTTTTGGAATTGGAGAAGTGGTCTCGCAGCACGACCGAAATTTGTGGATTTCCAAAAGGCTTGCCACTACTAGAAAGGGTAGCTCCAGGGTCACAGTACCGATACCGCAACCGTTTAGCCCTTTTTTGCCTAGGCACACCACTCTACACAAGATTATGTGCATGATACACGGAAGCCTTAGTTTGATAACAGTTGACCAGATTCACCACTGACGAGAATTATTTCGACTACTTGTTCGCTGCCGACTGAACAGATTTAATTCAAATATACCTGTAGTTGGTAAACATTGTTCAAAACCAGAACTCACCGACCTGTAGAGATTCGTCCGGCACGCGCGGATACAAAAACCATTATTCTAACCAGTCATTCTGCACTTGCACTAAAACAACGCCATTTTCGGCGCATAACGAATTGTTCATCTACCCATGAGAAATTCTCATGTTGCTTGTTCGATGTGACCTGACAAGTGAGTGAAACTATACATGAACTACTCGTTCGGACATGTGCCGTAAACCTTTTGAATATGTATACGCGAGGTTAATTGACCCTGATCATCATACGCACTTGTTTGGACCTCAGGAAGACTGCGGAATGGACCAGGTGCAGTAATCCACCCGACACCAAGGAAAGTATATTTTAGTTTTTTTTTTGAAGAAGTCACCACTTGTGCTTTCGCCTTACGGTGGCTCGTGAAACACTGACTCGAGAGCAACAAGCGGGATTCCGGCCTGGTAGGGGTTGCGTTGACCAAATCTTCACACTCCGTCAGGTGCTGGAACAACGCCATAGGTATAAGCAACCCACAATTCTAGTGTTCCTGGATTTCCAAGGCGCATTTGACTCGGTTGACCGGTCTGTTCTGCTTGACACGCTTGCCCACCAAGGAATGCCCCGGAAGTGTGAACATAATACGCTCTTTGTATTCTCAGACTTCTGAACGTGTGAGAATGTATGGAGAGGTCTCCAAAAGCTTCCGTACACAAACCGGTATCCGTCAGGAATACCCAATCTCTCCATTCCTTTTCAACTTCGTGATCGATGAGATAATGAGACGAACGCTGGAGGGTCTCCAAAACCCTGGTTTTTAAACAGCCTGTGAAGAAAACCTCGTCGATCTGGAGTACGCAGACGACATCTTTCTCATCTTCAAAGAGGAGGAGAAGGCGCAGGTGTTTTTAGATGAACTGACCAAAGTCATCCCGTCCTTTGGTATGCACTTTGCACCCAAAAAGTGTAAGGTCTAGCTCGTGGACATACAGTCACTGAACGCACCACTGACAATCCAGAAAGAGGTACTGGGATTTGTGAAGCGTTTTACGTATCTTGGAAGTTGTCTTAGTTCTGATTGTAGTGTGACAGATGAGGTCAATGCACGAATCTGCAAGGTTCGGGTCGCGTTTGCTAATTTGAGACACCTATGGCGTCAGAAAGGTGTACGCCAAGCTGAGACTTGGCGTATTCGAGCAGCGGAACTGAGACGTCTTCAGGTGTTCGACAATCGTTGTCTCAGAACCATAGCTCGTGTGGGTTGGTGTCGGCGTATCCCTAACGAGGCAATTAGGAAGCGAGTCTTCGGTTGTGTACGTCCATTGAAGAGTGTCCAGCACCAGAAGCTGCGTTGGTTGGGACATGTGTTGCGTATGCCTAACCATGGTTTGCCGAAGAGAGTGCTGTTTTCCGTGCCCAATTCAGGTGGTGTAAGCAGAGATGTGGCCAACCTTTGACCTGGTAGAGGGGTATAAAAGAGATTACGAGGAGGCTTGGGTGCTGTCGGTGCTACTCACCTTCCAGGATGGGGACCGCGTGATCCCCAGTGCGCCTGGTTGGAGACGCTGCAAGATATGGCTGCCAACCGATGTCAGTGGCGTTCTTGTTGTCAGTTTCTATCCAGATTGCCTGAATGAATGTTTGGAGGTGTAGGCACTTTGGTTTGATTGTAGTAAGCTAGCACCAAGTCCCTTCCCCATCCACCTTAATTCTTTTCTTTCCAATAAGGCTTTTAAATAAATCATGGTTGTACGGCAGTGAAGCATCGGTGTTGAACACTGATGTCATGCTGTCGATGATAATGATGATGATGATGAGCCACGACCTGAACAGTTTGGCTCCGAATCATGGCTGACGGGGAAAGCCAATGTGGACTCTTGAGCGGAGTGACCTTTCTAAGGAGGGACCTCCCCTGGAAAGAATACAGGTCATGGCAGGTCGAGCGGGTCTTCATCCTTAGAGAGTGCCACTCATGGATCCAATCAGCCAGATCTTGATCACGTAATGTGAGAGTCATGATTAAAGAATGTTGGCATTTTATCCCCCTTGAGTGTAAAGCAGTCACACCACTGACTAGCAGCTGTGATTGAACGGTACAGCGTTTAAACACCAACCAAATGGTAGCGCTTTCGATACTCTCAAGAGGTTTATGGGGCGCTGGTGAATCCCAAACAGAATGAAACAGTCACTCGGCTTTTCAGAGTAGGATGGCTTCAACTGCAAAATGAAAAACAGTTCGAATTCGGTGCGTTAAAATCAGTTCAGAAAATTCGCTGGTTTCAATTCGCTTGATCGGCATGGACAGTAACCCCCTCCCGTTTATCAAAACAATCGCTTTTTTGTGATTACCACTTATGATTGTTAAAGAAGGAGATTCTCGTCAGTTCATGTGGTGTTTTCGTAAGAGGTCTGATTCATATATTTCGCTGAATGATACAGTAGGTCGGGTGTTGAAAAAAAGCACAATTTATTGGTACACTCATCTGCGTACCAAATCCGTTTTCACAGAAGACTCAACTGGAACCCATCTCAATCTGTTTTTGATGATGTCCTTCAAATGAATGCGCTGCGTCAGGCCGACTCATATTTCAGTTGTTACTGCCGAAGTGTATCCAGTAATCTTATGAGCAGTGTATTACCTCTATGCATAATTTATTAATTTAAAGCAATTTATCTACCATATATTTAGAAGCATATTGCCCTATTGCTCAGAATTTTATATATTAAATTGCAAACTGAGCGTGGTTCTTTTTTGCTTGGAGTTGTGGAGGGGGTAACTTGGCATACACACTATTAGTAGTAACAAAAAGTTAGCAAAAATAATAGTTTAGTGATGGAGTGAGCAAATATGGAAATTCCAGTGGAGATTTCGTCCTTCATGTGAAGTGGGTGCATCTTAAGGAAACCAACAAGCATTGTACAGCTGTTTCATTCATGTTGGATGTGACCAGCTGCGCACATTTAACAAATCTTCAGAGGTATTCTAACCCGCGATCTCCACGATAGCAGCTGAATAATAAAACTTTCGGCCACTTGCGGCTGCACGACAGTGAGATGAACTCGTAGTTTGATAGGATACAGCGGATACAGGTGTTCGAACCCCACCTCTGCCTCTCGACTTCCCCTATCTAGGCTTGGGCAACCTGGCAATATCTCAGCCCTCGTGCTTCCTTCGGGCGGCATGACAGCTAGGCGCCGGAAGGGTGTTACAGCTGAACGATTTTTTTTAGGATAAATCGCCCCTTAGCCTTCCATCATGGGACTCATTAGATGGTAAGGTTTTTGCTGGATCCTAGATTGACGAACTCTCAAAAAGTTCAGTATTTGACTACTAGCCAGGAGGTGACGAGTTTGAATCCCTAGAGGTCTGGTGAGATGCGCGTTTGTTGATGATTCCAAACAAGGATGAAATGGTTGCACAGTGCTCCTCGAACTCTTCGCATAGATTGGTTTCCCTCACAGGACGAAATACCAACTGAAAACCACTAGATTGCCACACCTAGCAACTTGCTTGCAGATCGGTAGACAAACAGCCACCTGAACTACAGGCAATCAGCGCGCCATCACCACCAATATTTCGATGAAGAATATTACTTGGTGAAAAGAGTGGGATTACAACAAGATATCTTCCGTAGATAACTGGAAAACAATAGAAGAAATAAATGGGGATATCTGTACCGAAGTCGGTAGGACTGCCGTTAAAGTTTCCTTGGTAAAGTTAGGAGATTTGGGACTTTTTCAACTGAGATTTCTCCATGTAAAAGAAGCCAACCAATGGTGAAAAACCGAAAGGCATTGTGCAACTGTTTTATCCGTACTGAGAAACATTAGCACCACACATCTCATGTCTGTGCGGAACACTTAGTTCGGTGCAGAAGCGACAGATACTCACTGTCACTTGGTAACCCAGTTGTGTGGGTGATCTCCTTAGTGAGGAAGAGAGTAGACAGTGCTGTAATGCAGATCCGTTCAAAACTTGATAATCCATCCCTTTTAATCAGTAGGATGAAAGGTGTTTGATACGAAGTTCGTCTGCGTCCTTCACAGCCTTGATGGTTGTCACTATGGCAGCTGTACTGTCAAAAGGTTCTCAGTAGTCTTTTGTCAAGAAGACCTGCTTCGAAATCTCGAGCATAGTACTGGGTGAAAACCTAGACGGTTAACGAGCACGAATAACGAGAGTTTCAGGTAAAATTCGTTTGGTTTTCTCTTTAGTACCAATTTAGTTTGCAGATGAATATCTTTCACCAAGACCTAGCTTAGGTGGTTTCAAACAACGTTAAGCGAACGGTGGGGTAGATGTAGTGCGGTGCTTTTACAGTTATCCGTTGCCTCACACAATTCCTCCCAGCCCACTTGGTGCAAAAATCACTTAATGTTACCTCTTTCTGGATGTCTGTCAGAAATATGTGAACACCAAGTCATACCATAAAAATTCCATTGAATGTGATGTGAATATGCCCAAAGCTAGTATGCTCAGAAAGAGTTAAAGCTAAAAACCTCATGGGAAATCCGCAGACAAATATTGATTTAGAACAATCTGGTTCAAGTTACAGCCTCGTATTGGAGGCTGAGGTTATCATTGGGAAGTGCTTGTGTGAACCAGGGTTCACTAACAGCTAGCCTGTGGTTCATCACTGTCGAAACTTGGATAGTATTATGGATACCCTGGAAAAAAATCAAGTCAATTGGATCACCGACGGACTGGGCATTAGTGTTTAAGAAATAATTGCTAGACGAGAAGAGCCATGAGGAGAATTTATGGAGCAGGAAGGTAAAGACTTCTGGAGGCTGAGGTTTATCGAAGTGCAATGCTGTCAAAGATCACCCTAAACAGTTCGCTACACTTGGAGAGTAAAAAAAACTAGGAATATTGTGTTCAAATGCAAAGTAAATGCGCCAGGAACGGAAATAAATTGGAAGCACATGGGTTAGGTAGGAGAATAAGTTAAGTCCGGTCGACACTCGCTATCTGCATGAGGCATAAAAGAAGGAAGATCCTTAGCGAAATACACTCATTTGCAAACAAATTTGGTTTTGCGAGAGACTCATCTGAAACCCAGCTGAATCTCCCTTTTGTGATGTTTCCAGGCGACTGAATGTGCTGCACCAGGCCGCCGCATGTTTCAGTTGCTACGATATTCGAGATATCGCGATACATGTATATTCGCAACGCACTCGGGGACTGTGCCTACTTGATGAGCCCCAAGGAGGGCGAAACCGGTCGTGGGCTGTCGAGGAATTTCCAGCAACCTTATGATTAGATCATTACGAAGGAACATCTTTCCTTAGATAGTGCCATCCTTGCCATCTTTCCAGCATGGAAATGTAGAAGACAAACAGCAGGCTCCTACATTACTGTACTAATACTACCTCGTCACAGTTGCCTCAGTGGTTTTGGTTTGTGATATGAGTTTGCAGGATTACTACGCGTATCTACACACAGTCTACCTAAGCTCATTTATTGAAGTAGTCGAAATCAAGTTCTACCTGAATTCCGCCGGGACGTCGGAAAGTGTGAAATTACACGGTCAAGTAATTAGGAAGAAAACTGACAATACTTCGATTGACAATATGTGGAACATTTCATTAAAAATTACCAAAGCGGTGTATTTTAGTCATGAAAAAATTAGATTACTAGTAGGGCTGCGGTTTATCCATGCAAAATTTTCGGCCATAATGATGTGTCACTTCACCTGACTGTTTCTGTTTCTAATTACTCAAAGACCATCACGAAAACCAGTGCAACTGGTCTGTAAAAACACCTTTCCTGAGTCCATTCACCTTGGTCACCCGCGTCACGTGCCAGTGGTCAAGGTCATTGGAATTTTGAGGACACGAATATTTTTTTGATAATTATCGATTTGTCCTTGACCTGGTTATTTCCAAGGCTTCTAACTAATCACGGTGGAGACAGATTAATCCCCTCAAGTTTGATTGAAAAAATCGCTTCAGCATATGACATGTTTTAGAAAACGATGTTCCGTTTCTGTTATTGCGAACAGAACATTGTTGCAAAAACAAACATTTTCTGAATGAGGACCGTCAAGCAAATTCAAAGATGAATCAAACTTTGCATGAACCAGCTAGCTACCTTTAGAGAGGTCCATCTCAATTCTACGACATAATTACAGATCTAGTCACTGGAAGTGGAACAAATGACATGTGTGAATGTTTCATAACTTGTGTTCCGTCAAATCCACTAAACCATGTCGCTTAAGGCTCTATAGGACCGGTTGTCAGTGTTTGATCATCGGTGTCTCCGAAGATGGGTCAGGCCCGGTGGGAACGTCGGATTAGTAATGTTGAGGCACGACGGATGGTCTTAGGAAGAAGGAACTTCCCCGCAATAGATTAATTACTCACGTTTCGTAGGTTGCGCTGGTTGGGACATGTACTCCGCATGCCAGAAGACCGTCTGCCTCACAGAGCTCTTTTCTCCCAGTCTTGTGCTGACTGAAAGCGACCGAGAGGTGGACAGTGTATGACCTGGCAACGAAGTACGAAAACGCTAACCAGTAAACTTATTCGGGCGGCCGCCTCTATGGATGGGGATCCCGGGATTCAAATCACCAATGGTTAATGACATTGGCGGAAATGGCCCAATCGCACAGTCAGTGGCGCTCGTGCGTCAAAGCTATCGCCTTCAGTGCGTAGCTACCCCATTTCCGAACAAACGGAACATGCCTTCACCTCCAAGGCTTGGTTGTACGTTCCACATCCCCGCTTTCCGGTGATCAAAACTGTAGCAGCTGGAACCAATGTGCCTATGGTACACGGTTTATAGGTGATGAATTGAAGTGCCAGGATCTTCGCACCGTTACAAAGATCCTGGATCTTACAAGGTGCATCTCTGCGACTCATAATGATGTACTTGGGATTGTCGAGTTTCTCGCACTAGTTTGCTCCTTAGTTAGCCTACTGGTCCTTTAGTTTGGGGCTAGAGTTGCCTTGGTGATCACATACGTAAATGACGACCTATGGTAGTTTTATGCCAATCACCATTGCCATGTTGCTTGTGTTTAGGAGTGCTTGTAACTAGGGGTAACTATACTTTACCCTTCTTTGGCACAATTCATTTTTTTTCCAAAACAAAGCCCGTTTAGATAAATGTGGTTGACACAACATTGACGAGCAAGTGTTCATTACTAACGTTGTCCTCTCAGTGATTAAATTGGCCATTAGAATCTAGGATTTAGTGTAACTGGTGCGTAGGGATATCCTCTTATTCATTCGAAAAAAGCCTGTGTCTGCTGCGAAGCACAGTAGATTGGTCGCAACTATGCGGGTACACCAAACAAGCGCCGTTCGACTGGAGATGCTGGTTGGCGAAGGACAAGCAACCCGGATAAGACAGGATTTAGGGAAAAATATCAAGATATTTTCATATTCGTGCTAGATAAGGGTATGAACTCGCGTCCTTTTGGGATGTACGTTGTTCTTACAGCTGACGATGATGATGATGATGACAATGATGATGATGATGATGATGATGATGATGATGATGATGATGATGATATTTCAGCTGTAGAACGTCCATCCACATGTTTTTCTTGAGTATATAACTATATATATATATATAACTGTATTCCAGTGCCTTTTGTAACAAATCAGCCGGTCATGAGATACAAATCCGGATAGGTATCTTCTCTAAGAACAAAAGAGAACAGGTAAGAATTGGTTTGTAGAATGACGAAAGCAAGTGTATTTATGGAAGAGTTGAGTTAGGCTGAGTTATCCACGTTAATTCTTTTTTCAGTCAAGCCGCATTGTTTTGTTTGCTCTAATAACTGCGCCTCACCAAGTGGATCAAGTCAGTCCAGTGAGTGATACGAAACAGATGATGTACAACTTCAGAGGTAAAGATTTACATGGAAGCACATGTAGACCAGCCGCTACGTTTGTTGTTGTTTTTTCACAATTCAAAGCAGACAGACGTCATCACTCAGCGTGACAGTCAGTGCGGGGTTGAATGGGTCTTTTAGCACCTGTAGCTATGATGCGAGACATCCCATAGTGCAAAGGGTGTTCCATCAAAATACTTTTCTTCTCCTGGCGTATTCTGTGAAATTGTGGTAGGAAAATTTCCAAAAAGCAACATATACATATAGGTTTTTTCGTGAAAACTAGTGGGCTGCTCAAAGAGTCCGGTTCAAGCCAAGACGCGTGTTATTAGAGAATCCGACAAGCGAAACAATTTAAGTGGTCTGTATTTGTGGATTCGTCGAATCCCAGATGATACACTATGGCAAAAAGAACCTGCTGAAGCTGGGGTTCATTGAAGAACCGCAACCAACTTACCTGGATAAATCAGTCAATTATTGCTCCTCAAGATTTTGTTTGGGACTCGTGAGCAATCACGTTTTTACCAAGGTTTACGATGCTTTGGAACTTATTTCTTGTCACAGGGACTTATAATTTTGTAAAATGTATTCGATAATCTGTGCGAGATTGTGTGCCTGCTTGTGGAGTGATTTCCATAGTGAGTGGCTTAGATGGCGGGGGGTGAAATGGTTCTTCTCAGTAGCGAACGAACGCACGCAGTCTCCAACACTGAAGAATTCTAAAAAAAGATTCAGACAGCAGTAACGAATACTGGTGTTCAGCTTTTGATGTTGACGCGGCTACGTAGGTCGCAACCATGGTGTCCACGGAGCATCAGGAGGTAAAAACCACTGATACATCTTGGGGCATGCATGATAATGAACTTACGGTCAATATCAAAGCCAGTTTGTTAACATCTGAGTGGTCTTAATTAAAGACCTGAAAAGATGCAGGCTGCCGCAAAATACCATCCGAATTCAGCCTTTGTTTTTAAATGACAGGGCGGTGAAAAACTGTCATCAGTTACCCAAACCTTTGTTCATTAAATCTGGTAGATTTCACAGGCCAATAGCGAGAGGCCGTGTAACGGCAACACTACTGGTTCTCAAGAGTAGTAGGAAATATTTCACCGAGGAATATAGCTGAACTCTTGACGCCATTACTGGCAAAATTGCCGAGCTTTCAGGACAACTCACCTGAATGAAAATGGACAGATATATGAACACCAGACGTCAAAACATCACTACTCATTCAGTTAAATGTGACACTTTCCCCACTTTTCCTAAGAATTGCACAATATGAACTCGACAACAGCCGGAACTACCTACATCTGAGTGTTCGACAGGGATCCGTCTGCCAATACATCCAAAAATCCAATACAATCACACTTCCGTGAGTGATAGAAATCCATGTTCAGAATTATTACACAAGCACCAGTATTTTCAAGCTTATTTGAGTTTCTCGGTTGTTCACCACCGACATATTTGGAACAATTATGAAGGCCCGTTGTAGCAGCCTGTGAGCATCCCACTAGGTTTTCTCCACCAAACTCAAGCTACTCGTAAGTAGTCGAGAGTAAATGATTTCGAAATGCACAAAAGCTCTGGTAGCCCCGGTACCCAACCAACCACTCGCTTTTGTTTACTCGATTCGTGAGGACGCGCTTGAAAGCCAGTTGCCAACGTAAATGGACAGAATGGTCGCCGATTAACGGTAAGTTAGTGAGTTCATTCCACATGCTACCCACGCAGTGGCTCAGTTTGGTTCAGGTCCGTATTCCATCAAATACCGAGAAACCAAGTCGAATCCAAGGGACTTGCTAACCAAGAAACCAGGAGTCGTCTCACCCTTTTCAAAGTACATTCAGTCTGTACTCTTAGTTGGATTGCTATAAGGTGTCACTCAGTGAGCACTGTTCAACAAGTTTCAAACTGTACACAGCGTTTTATTTGCTAGCAGGTGCATAACTCAGTGCAGAACAGTGGAAACCTTGGTATACCACTTACCACTTGCTAGTAATGAGTGTTGGTTAACAATGCGGGTGCTCGGAGCTTAGAACACAAAGCCTTCGACTATAAAACGAGTGGGCCTATTGCAAACAAACAGCAAAGAATCAAAGTATCTTAGGAACTCCAGAAAATTTAGGGTTTCCACAGCGCTTCCTGAATTGGAATATCTACTGGAGGACCATTTCTCCAGTGCAAAATGTAAATTTTCATTCAGTCTGGCAACAATGTATGCGTTTACATGGTCATCAGAGAGTTGGATGGCAAAAATACAGATTACATTTGAAGAGTGA
The DNA here is from genome assembly GCA_003604175.2 of Clonorchis sinensis. Taxonomy (NCBI): domain Eukaryota; kingdom Metazoa; phylum Platyhelminthes; class Trematoda; order Opisthorchiida; family Opisthorchiidae; genus Clonorchis; species Clonorchis sinensis. Next base: position 6,628,861 of record CM030374.1, on the reverse strand, counting down.
ACACTCCCCTTAGCTTACTGAGGCTCAGAAAGGCAAAGGATGACTGCAGATTGAAGCGAACTGAAGTGGAGTATCAGACTCAATATTTGACTCAATTGAAGTATAATCAACAAAGAGACGAATATACATAAGATTTCGTGTACCCTAACATCATGTCATCAAACGGTCGGAGAGCTTGCAGTTCGTCTACACACGGCATCTTCTATCACTGATGCAAGGCACATAAACATGAGAAATCTGCTTTATGGGAACGAAGACGCGAAGCAATCAGTGCGATATCCCCGAATCTCCTGATCATATCTGAGTGTATGATTGCAAAATATGTCATATCTGCAATTTTCCCAGTCCTTTTCTGTGCGGTCATTAGTTTACTGGTAATTTATTCGACCTTCCCCGTAGTCGGAAGTAAACTGTCTCCACCCTATTGGAAACATAAAATACCCACTGACGCATATGAAAAAATGGCGCCTGAATTTAGGCCTGGAGGCATAATACGTAGTGACCTAGGCTGAGACAATATCCTGCAAAGTCGCCCAGTCCCTATAGACTTTTCGAACTACCAACTTTGGTGTCAAGCGAGGTCCTTATTTAACTAAGAAATCTCGATATTTAGTTGAAACATTCTAACCTACAATCTGGTCTGCTATTGGTCGGGATTGAAGCGCATATTGAACCACTCTGCCGCAGCATGTTCAATATCCATATGAGTGGCCAGGTTTCTATGAGTTCACACTAGTCGACTAATGAGGTGGCATTGATTACACCAGGCTCGTAGTGTTGTTTTTTGAAGACAAACGCCAAGTCCAGCAACTGGAATACTGACTGACTGCTTCTGCAAATTTTCCTCTTAGTGAACCGCATGCAACGAACACAACCGCTAGATAGGTTACGCGGTTATTCCTCGGACAGCCCCGTATCCATGCGACTCGAATTTAGAACTCAACAGTGATTTTGTGTTTGATGCCCCGTATTTCAAAACGATGTGGCTTATAAGTACAGAATGTAAGAGGAACTAAAGTGAGAACTGCTTCTTGAACGTTCTGCCACAAGCGTAAATAAATCTAAAAAACGGAACTATGACCTCCCCAAAGGCTTGCTGTGTGGTTTACCACGGTGGTACCAACGGAACGAAAAGTACTTTTCGATTGCATTTTTGCGGAAAGCAATGGTCTCGGTGAATTTCAGAACTCTGCTTTTTGCTATGATGAACTGGGGCTTGGTGGTGCAGTCTTGACCAGGCCACACCTATATCACATCGGCACGAAGCTGTCCAAATGTGCTTGCAAAGGTTCCATTGGCCCTGTGCTGAGGGCTCGAGGTCATGTCTGTTTTGTCTTCCATACTGAGCATAATGCTGATATTCAGAGAGTTTAGCGGGTCGAAAGTGCTTTGAGTCACCTCACCTGACTTCCAGATGACGAATAAGCCATCTACGCAGACAGTCAATGGACGTGTCACAACTTTGATCTTGATGATATCATGATATATCATGATATCATGATGATATTAGCTATTATAGGGCCAAGCAGGTTTCCTATTGGAAACCCATCAGTTTGGCTATAACAGATGTCCTGGAATTTGAAGGAACTATTCTCCAGTTTCGGTCTTGAAAGGTATATTCAATTGCAAAGAATATTGATGGACATACTAGTGGTTGAACAGGTAACCGCTGATTTGTTTGCTGAGCTTGGCAATTAGCTTGCAGACGTTTCGCCCTGAGACGATGAGACAATGCGCACTTGAGTGGGTACTTCCTCATTACCTGCCTGCGTTCATATCGGTTTCGAACAAAAACTCTCATGTGACTGGGCGATTGGTATATGCTATTTATGTATTCTGAGTGGCCCCATTCGTAATGGTCCATCAACGGTCATCTGATCAACTGCCACTCTTTCGAAGCCTTGGTGAACGTTAGCTGTTTGGTGACCTGACAAGCCGGAAAACATGGAAATGAAATCCCCGCTGGTTATGTGTTGATCTAAAATGTTTAGGTATCTTATTTCTTCCACCAAGTGGAAACTTCAGGAGGTTCTATTGCCAGACAGAGTCACAAACAAGACCCAGCGCGCCCACTAGCCATTTTGCCTGTTCGTCTTTTGGTGAGTTAGACCTTGATAAAATTGGCCCCACTGGAACACCCGGTTTGTTGCAGATAAGTACCTCCAGATTTAAACCGTCAAATGACCACCTGAACCACCAAGTTATGTTTACAGAGTTTGTATCTGACGCCATATTCCCTGCGTACTTATTTACACCTTCAATATTGTTGCATTCTATATTGCTCGCCGGTTTAGGCACAGTGAATTAAATCGAAATTTAAGCGCAAACATGTGGCTAATCTGTTCCACTTTTAATCTCTTTATAAAAAGGACGTTTTGTCCGGAACTACCAAGGATAGTTGACTAAACTTCTAGAAGCGTTACAATTATTGACGTGGCTTGACACCCTGAGGGGTTGTTCCCTCTGGGTTGACATATAGATTTGCCTGATTTCCATACTGTTTTGCAGCTTTAAACAGTCTGTCACTATTTGAGAGTACAATGAAAGATTTTCTAGGAATTAAAATCTTCTATAAGTTGATGCTGTAAGTGGCTTTTTCTGCTCTTATATTCTCCTAACTTTTACATTTCGATTCAGCGGACATTTATATCTCGAAATGGTTCTGCTATTTGTAAGTGATCTGATTTATGGTCCTCGTCCTGCAAGGCGTCTCATCGACAGCACGCAAACGTTTCGCAGTCTATTTTGTACCCCCCTGCCAGCTCAAGGGTTACACATCTCTCTGCTTCCGCCACTCTGAATTGGGTAAGAAAAACAGCACTCGCTTCGGCAAACGATGGCATGGTGTGCGCAACACACGAGCTAAACAACACACTTTTTGGTGCTGGATACATTTATCTATGGAAGTCCCCGTTGCACAACGGAACACTCGCCTCGTTACAGATTCGCCGACACCAACCCACACGAGCTATGGTTCTGAGACAACAATTGCCGAACTTCGAATGCCTCTCCTTAGATTATAAGTGGCGTGTTCAGTGACTGCATGTTCACGAGCATGACCCTAAACTTTGTGGGTGAAAAGTGCATACCAAAGAATGGCTTTGGCCAGTTCATCGAAAAACACTTGCGCCTTTTCCTCCTCTTCGAAGATGAGAATGATGTCATCTGCATATTCCAGATCAATAAGGTATTCGTCACCGGGGTTTTAGGGACCTCCAAGCGTTTGTCCCATTATCTTATTAACCAGGAAATTAAATAGGAGTGGAGCAAGTGGACACCACTGGCTCACCCCGCTTTGAGTACGGAATCTCTCGGAGAACTCTCCATATACTCTCTCACGTCCGGAAGCCCGAGAATACAAAGAACGTAATACGTTCACAAACTTTCGGGGCATTCCTTGATGGACAAGAGTGTCCAGGAGAACAGACCGGGCAACTGGGTCGAACGAGCCTTGGAAATCTAGGACTATCAAAATTGTGGGTCGTTTCGGTTGTTCCAGCACCCGACGGAGTGCGAATATTTGGTCAACGAAACGCGAATTGGGCCAGAATCCCGCTTGCTACATTCCAGTCAGTGTTTCGCGAGCCACCATAAGGCAACGAAATACAAGTGACACTAGCAGGTTCGTTACGACTGGGCTCAAGCAGATTCCCCCGTGGTTATTACACTCTCTACAAGCTCCTTTTTGAAAATGGGCACTATAACCGGTTCTCTCCTTTTGACTGGGACAGTCTCCTTTTCCTAAGTGCAGGCAAAAGGATCGGACAAGCGTTGACTGTGTGCTTTACCTCCATCTTTTAACAAAGCGGATAGGATGTCTTCTGGACCGGGAGAGTGGTGGCACTTGTGAGAACAAATGCAATCAGTAAGAGGTTACACATTCACCGTCCAGGGTTCTGCGTCAGCTGTTGGCTCCAGATGAATGACAGCTGGTGAACCAAGACGTTGTGTGAAGTATTCGGCCCACTGGTCAAGGCGTTCTTCCTCATTCAGGATCATCATCCTATTATGATCCTTGATGGTTTTGCTCATAGATGGTTTCAGCGGACTGGTCGCACAAATCCACTGAAATAATCTTTGGTCATTAAAGGCTTCCTAAACCTCTTCCATTTCCTTGGCTTTGCTTGTTGACCATACTTCACTGTCGGCTCGCACGCTCACTTTCACTGATAGTGTGAGAATTCGTCGCATCAAACTATGTTCGGGATAGGCTGGGATATTTTCCCCGAAACTTAAGCAGTGCCACTGTTTGGTCTGATATTCACTGATTGAGTGGGTCTGGTAGCGCCATGCCACAGGCAAAGATCCCAGCAATGTGCAAAGAAGTGTCGATCCCCTCTGACTATGAACTCGCATCTGAGGGCTGAGCAGCTGGAATAGACCCCAGAAGAGGAATCTGATAAATTTGTTTAACATTCGGATCTGTCAATCTCTGAGTTGCTAAGCGAGTTGTCCACACCATATGCGGCCCTGGGGAACGAAGGGAGAAGAGACTCCGGACGAGCGCATGGTTGGAATCTACAAATGTGTTACGAAACGAACGGCAGTCATTTGGTCCACACGGTCGGTGAATGATGGCAGTGTGATCAGCTTGAGTTCGTAGCTGGCACGCCGTTGGAGGACACCATATGGCCAGAAGACATCGGCTATTTCGAAAGTTAGCACTGTATAAAAACAGCCTGCGGTTAGCACACCACTGGGGCAATCGTCTCCCATGTTCCGTACGTACCGAGTCCAGTCCATGTCGACCTCTTAATTGAGTCTCAGATACACTAAGCCTGCCCACTTGTGCATTCAAATCTCCAGCAATCACCACGATGTCTGAGCTTTTAGGTTGCTGCAGCAGGGCTTTCAGGGAACCAAAGCCTGTTTTTGACGGCGTCGGAGCTACGGTCAATTGAGGCGTCAATTAGGAGGCGTCAGCAGTAGCCTGTTTTCACTTGCCCGCCCTGCTGTATGCAACAAGTAAGGCGACCCGGCTGGTGGCACCACGCGACGGCCGATGTGGCATGAGTTTATTTGTATATGTGCAGCTCATGGTTGTACGTGGGCTGCGGTACTGTCAGGGCGCCCACACCTAGATAGGAGGACGACTGGGGTCCTTAGCCAAAGCCTTTAACTCAAAGGCCTAATTGCAAGACGGCCATGTTGGACGGAAAATGCAAGTAAATTTCAGTTTTTACAGAACAAGTCGCCAGGCATGTTCCAAACCCCATGCTGGAGGACCTAGAGATAGTGTTGGTCATACCTCTAGCTATTGACCAACCTGGTATGGGAGACCCTGTGAATCCCGCACGGACAACCCCCGCAGTATAGCTCAATCGGTCGCGAAGGTCAACAAACTGTCACACCACGATAAGGTCCAGTCTCTTTTTGACAGTTGCGTAACAGAACTAACAACCGAATACAAATTTTACTCATCGGTAATAAGCTTCCTTGAATCGCACGGCCGATCGTTAGTAAAATAGCCAAATAGTATTAAGGCGACGTAACAGGTGAAGAATTTCTTGAAGGTCTAGAGACTTTCACACAACGTCAGGAGATGAAATAGAGAGACCAGTCTAATACGCAATGTATCTAATCATCCAAAGATAAGCTTATCGTACATCACACCCTTGAATTCAGATTTCACCACTTGCCACATTCCACCACATTAAGTGACTTTCGAAGATTCACAGTTTATCACTTATTGTGTTTCCATCGCTTGAGGGCTTGGAAGAAGTCACGCAGCTTTCAGAACGACAAGAAAATGTCAAACACCATGGGTACGAATAACAATTAAATGCACTCGGTGTCGGAAAGCCGAAAGTAATCTAAGGTTTTTTAATCCTTATTTGGGTTGAGCAGAATTACACATCTCATAAATATCCGTGAAGATCCGTACCCATGATGAATTGGCTGGTGGTTGAAGACTGAACCGTCGTCACTCGAGAAGCCAGTCAACACAGGACTACCTGGTATAAATTCCGTGATGTCTAAGCGCCAGTCAATCACACTGTTCGTCAGCTCCTCGTAGCCAAACTGTTCATTTTTCAAGACAAGTCGGGAGACGGTGGGTTGGAATCTCGCTGAAGACTCGTGAAAAACGCCCTGCTGATGGCTCCGGACAAGGGAGAGACAGCGGCACGGTGCCTCTCGACCTTTCGGCATATGTAAAATTAACTTACAAAGCAAACTTCGGATTGAATAAATTCCGAATCTTTCCATAGTGTCAAGAAGTCAAAAGTACCCAAGTCTGTTTCGGAACAGAGGATGGTCCAAAGGGCTGGACCACCTGACATTTGACGTTAAGAAAACACGTATGAAATCATATAACAACATTGGGAAGACAAACTTATGGACTAGAACAAAAAAGAGTTTTCCAACAGCATACAGGGAGTGAAATTATAAGCCCATTATTGGTGAATTTTGCAGAAACTTTATCCAGTTGTGCTGGTGATATCGAGAACCAGGAAGAGGTGAAGAGAACCTAAAGACAACATCATACAAAGTGATACCTTAGTATAAATACGTTATAGTTATGGGTACAATAATGAGCAGCTGCGTGCGTACACAACACGAAGTAACAATCTACTTCACACAGTCAAATAACTGCAATTTAAACGCGGATCAAAGGCTGGACATGAAGTTTTTAGGAAACATTTCAAATTCTCTTCAAGTTGCGAAGTTCAAACAGCAAGGATGCTAATCCCGGTGACAAGTCACGTTGACAGCAGCCGGTTCAAATCGCCGTTTTAAAAGGGGAAGAGAATTTAAGATGATATTCAATAAAAGAGGACAGAGTCTGAATCTGCCGACGATTAAACTGGAAATCATCAGATTTCGGGTCATGGTAGGATCAATGTAGTTGTGATTGGCTGCTATGCGTAACATTGGAAACTTGATGCGCGAGTCGGTGCACAGTTCTGACACGACTTAAAATGTAGCCGATTGTCCGACACTTATCAGGATGCCTACAAGGACTGCATGGGCAATATCGAATAAATTGTATCTCCAGCTATCCTGTTTCGAGTGAAGCTTTCTTATCAGAGTTGCTCAAACTTGAAGTTCTATGCAACTTTGCAAATAGATAAAAACTACTTGCCACCACAGCAAACTTCGAACGTATCCGTCGAAAATCCAACAAACTAGTATACTTCTCAGCAGGACTAAAGATGTGGGTTGCAAGATATAACGTAATGAAAAACGTGGAATTCGTCTCGTGCATCTTCTTACAACTGCTATCGTTTTCGTAATGGACTACTCATAAGGTTGAACTACTTACACTAAGGTTAGTAACAACTGGAGGTTCAGTGTATCGTAACAAAGACTGCAGTGAGAACAGCTTTATATATATATATATATGTGACCAGAGTAAGCTGCAGTCAACTGTAAACTGATACAGGTATGGGTAAACGACAGTTGAAAGTTGTGTGCCTGTTGCAATCTCTCTATTACTAGGAATTCGCACAGTACTGTGATGGGTTTATACCCTCAAGTGGAACGCTGTGGCCTGTAGTCATCACAAACATTCGCACCCGGTCTGAAGCTGGATATGCATCCATTCAAGACAAGCTGGTTTAGCTTACCATACTGTCATGGACGTATATTTGTTCTGTTGAACAGAAACTTTTGTACGAATCATAACTTCTGACGTCGGTGTCACGTTCATCACCCAGTATCCTGAATCGGCTGTGAATAATACTTAAATTCGGGGAAAGGACCCCGATATCGTGCGACTGATTGTGTAGGTTAGGCCTATCGGTCCCATTACTCCTCTCCTAAACCGAAGTGGCAATTCAGCACATAGTTATGCTAACTATTTCACCAGTGACAGTGTGCTACTGTCAACTTTACGACCGTACACAGCCGAATGTTTTTCGACCAGGAAGACGTACACCGTTCACAGCAGCTCACCAGAGCTGGGAGACTATGTATCTTGGATGCTGTCAGGTCGGTTCAGGCCTTACAATAACAACCATGAGACTGTTGTGATGGATATCTGCAAAGTTTTCCACACTTTTCAAGCTCACTTCATTCAAATGTAAGTCGCACGTGTAAGTGATCAGGAGATTAGTGCAAACTTCATGTGGGATTTCTTGTTAGAGTATTTTCAGGGAAAACCATTTTTAACCATCTAGGATTTATCCTCTATTAAAGGCCTCAACAAGAGAAATGATTCTTTTAAAACTTTTTTAGTTGTTCATGGTTTTCATGTGGGTCCTCCTATTCTCAGGTGAAACAGACAGAAAACGATTAACTTCCTGAGTGACGAAATACATTCATTCGCTGGTTACAGTGGTGTTGTCCCGAGGATCAATTAACTCCTTCGCTCATGTTATTCTTCACCTAAAGGTACCGCGGAAAGTGCACCTCATGTTTCAATTAGCACAATATTCGCGACAATGAAGTATGTTGCCCGTCATAATACACCACGGTTGAAGAGTTTCCAGCGACCATAATGGTAGTATGTTATGCCGAGAAATCATGCTCCAGGCTAGTTCCTCTAAGAGACCGCTTATAATGTGCTTTTTACGAGTGAGATTTATTGAGGGACTGATTGACCAATTCATTCGTAGATTTCTCTCTGGAATAACAGTTTTCACCGGATATTCAGAGAATATATTTAATTCAAACGACAGACGGTCGGAAATCAATATAATTCAGTGGGCTAATTATGGAAGCTGAATAATTTTCTCGCATAGCGGTTCAGTATTTTACGATATACATATCACACTCGGAAGGTTCATCCTGGGCATAATTAGTTAAAACCATCCAAAAAATTTTCTCTGATGTACGTTGTGTTTTGCCAATCGGACAGTTACTTTTTAAATTTTGTGCAACCAATGCGATGGACAGTGAGTTCCCCAAATCTGCTGCTCAATACTGAAGACTCAGAGCCCTTCCATGTGTTTCATGCCACTCGGGTCTTGCTCAACACTGATGACTCAGAACCCTTCCATGTGTTTCATGCCACTCGGGTCATGTTTTAAGTGTCCTGAACAGAGGAATCCTGGGAAGTTTGAAGCGGGTTCAAATGTACTCTTCGTAGTTTACACAAGTGAATAGATCGTGTACAAATTGGTACTGTTTAGATTACCTATTAGTCCAATCGAAAGAAATGGCGGCTTGCATAAAAAAAAATACTATGAGTAGTACACAAAGCAGCTAAAAGTAATAGAACTTTTTGGTCAGCAAGTACGTATTTCGACCAACTTTAGATCTAGTAGTACACACGCCATGAAGTGTTTTACCGTGATGCTGTTTTTCTACGTATAAATGGAAAGAACTATGTAAACAATAGGCAAATTTTTTCTCTGGGCACACTTGCCATGAGAATATACTTTCTCTTCAGGACTTTTGTGGGGTCATGTTTAACAAGCTGAGATTTCTCAGTGTGTTCTTCCAAGTCTACATCGAATTAAGGTTTGTTTGTTGTGGAGTGAAGAACTGATTGTAGTTTCATAGCTGTATGCCTATTACATCGAAACTTTAGGCATACTAAAATGGTCATCACTACCATCAAAAGGTTGGCCGGCAATTTCTGGGATTTTACGATCTGTTGTCTTAATATATTAAACCTCAATTGCCATCACTTTGGAACATAAGTGGTGGATTTTATCCCAAAGGCAAACATTTGCCTCACTTTGTTGCCTGGACGTAACACGCCTCTCGACAGACAACGACTGCTTTCGCCCCTATTGAGGCTCATCAGATAGGCGCAGTCTTCGAGTTCCCGTAAACCTCATGTTTCACTTAAAGCGGATCACGATAAACAAGACTCAACTGAGTCTCCTGTTAACACCAAATGTAACCAAATTGCAAGTTGTCAGACAACGGTAATATTCATTTACAAACACCACAAAGTAACCAGTGGGGTGCGTGACATTACTGTCACGCGGAAACTTAATGCACACGGTCTTTTGTGCTTTCCCTCATCATGTGATGGACCTGGTAAACATCGTGTGTGTAGAGGAAACCCACTTGGTCATGTCAATAAATGTAGTTTTCGAGCCTCAATCCACTGAATTACAAACGGAATTTGGTAAAACACTATTCATAAGAACACACCGGATCTATGTGCACCATTACTTTACCGATGGTTTGGAACTACTTATAAGGATTTTGGAGTAAAACGGCTATTCTTCGCGTTTCATTGAGACACTCGCTATAGAAGGAGTAAACCCAGAGTGTGTGACACTGCATCTAAGATGTCGACCTACATAAAGCTCCCCGTCAAAGGATACAGCACGACTGCGCTAGTAACGATGCTCCGGCGCTCGCCCTGAAGCGGACATCTGCTGGCTACAAGCCAGCAACTAATTCTCACCTGAGCAGTACTACATCTCTTTGCCATCGAAAATGAGACGTCGTTGGGTTTGCGGAGGCCGCCACAGTTGATCAGTCAAAGCTTTCGTTACGTGTTTTGACTCAATTTGATTGAACTTTTAAACTGTCCTGGACTTTTTGACGTCCATTTCAACATTTAATTGGTCGATTGTCCTATCCTCTCTGTAATCCTCCGATAAACTTTGTTTTAAAGTTGGTATAAGACCTGTTCATTCCGTTTATTGGCTTTAGTTTCGAAGGGACGACACAAAATGCATGCACCCACCGGTCTCCACGTTATCACTGAATTATTCGAATTTCTAAAGAGAAAGACTGGATTTCTCCATATTATTTCTGACGCCAATTTTAAACAGCAAATTTGTATCTGTGGATAACCTTGCTGCACCGTATTATAAATGATCTACGGCAGTAAAGCATCGGTGTTGAACACTGCTGTCATAATAAATGATCAGTTGAGTTTCTTGGATGCAGTGATATTCCAGGGGAATCCGCAGAACAAAAGCCAGCAATTACTCAGGGATAGAAACTGCGAACGGAAGTATGTTACAAACGTAGTACTCCAGTTCTATTCACAGTCCTGGAGTCCGAGTTACCCTTGTGAAATTTTGGGGAGACCCCAGGAGACCACCAGGATGAGTTCAAAAGCTCGCATTATACTACTCTAGCCCATGCGTTCACCTATAATCCTATTATCTTATTTCGCTACTGGGACGCAGAAAAATGTTTTTTTGGCACAATGGAAGCGCTTTATAGTAAACGGGATTTGTGTTGACCTGAAAAACACCTCAAATACAATATGAAGTCAAACATGCTCACCGTGGCTGCGGGTTCACCGAGATTTGTCTTGAAGGCTTGTCTTTCGGACCCAAAAGTTTGCCATCAGAGTTCTTCAGGTATCTCTACTCCGTCATATTTTCTCCCAATTGAAATCATTCAGTGGATCATTGCCTGTTTCCCTCTATAATGATGGGAATAACGATACTGGTCTCCATTCTATCTCTTACCAGTTGCAGCTATCTACCTCCCATCGCTTGTCTACTAGCTATCTCAGCCATAAGTTAGAACAAATGAAGTGTGTCCAACCACTCCAGGTCCTGTTAAATGAGAAGTAGTCAAAAATCTCACAGTGTGTCCAACCACTCCAGGTCCTTTCACGCATCCAGTTCTCTTACCTGTTGAAAGTTTGACTTCTGATTAGGCTTGCTATCATTACTACTCTTCTTCGTTCACACTCCTCTGACTCGAGTTTTATAATATCCAATAGTATTCAACTGAAGTCTTAATCACCGTGATCATTGTTCCTTTGTTTGAAGTTCACAAACGCTCCAACCCTATCCAGCTTCTTATATGTAAATATATATATATATATAGCTGGATGAAATGGACCTGATTCAGCCGTGTTAACTTTTTGATGCCGGCTCTCTGGTTTATAACCTGCGGAAGCCTTCACTACAAGAAGGAATCTTAGCACAAGACATGTTCAAGTTAGCTAACCTTTTCCAGCCTCATAACCCACCCAACTACCTCTGAAGAGTAAACTGTTTCCTTCCTCACCTGCCTGCATGAGCTAAAAATATACCTGATCACCTGTTTTCTTAATATTCTGTCTCAAAAAGGTGTGTTAATGAAAATCTCCTAAGTTGAGCTCGTCTTGTTACACCATAGTGCAATGCAATGTGATGAAATACAGTTTCTTGGCTACTTTCACTCAATAGCACACGTTGCACTCCTTCCTCTATCAGGATAGTTGCGATGTGACCGGCCAGTGATTGACCTTTCTAACCCAATCGGATATTTTCACACCATTCTTTGTCGCAAATCCAAGATAAGTCAAGGAATTCCATAGGGCAAACGATCTCTTTCTTGGATGGTTCTGTGGGGATTACTAACTGCATGCGCAGCCAAGCTCATACGTTCGTGGCCATGGGGCACGAGAAATTGTTCCCATGGTCCCGGATAATAAGCACTCTTGCTGGGCATTAATCTCATTTGAGTAAGTCAGTGTTCATTTTATGAGCGTCACAACTTTTTGCCTGTTTGCTTATCAAGTAACACTAATGTAGGCTTTTCAACTCCACAAGGTTCTATCTGATTCACCAATATTATTCCGCCCATGGGAGAAGGCCGAAAACAATAAAAAATGGATTGTTCAAATGTTTTTTTACATTTTTGCCTCTTACAGCATTGACTTATCTTCATTCTTCTCTTCCGCCATTTACCATGCGGATTGTTAAACTCTCCTTTCCTTCAGAAGCCCTAAGCACTTCTTCTACCTGGACAACACCTGCTGAATTGCAGTTCAGGAGCATATTTGCGAAATCGCACCAGGTTTTTGGTAGCTGTTTCTTATCCAAGGTATGTTTCCAGTCCTTAAAAAAATAGCTAATGCACTGTCCACTCAAAAAGAATGTTTCTAGTTAAACCAAATTGTGTAACAGCATGTCTATGAGTACTATCAGAGTTCACGTTGTAAATCAATGTTTTCAACGAGACTTTAAGGATTTGAATGTAAAACATCTCGAGTCAGTTACAGGTCTAGACAGTCACGGTTACCGCTCTGGGCTAGTATGCAGAAAAAGAGTTAATATAATCGAATACTAAAAAACTGCAGTGACCACATTTGGCACGTCGAGGTTTTGACCGTGATTTCGGTCCACAGGTCGCACAAAAATTTGGTTAAACTGGTCAACAGCCTCCAAAATAATGGTGTGCTAACCACACGATTGGAACTGTTAAATGAGAAGCAGTCAAAAATCTCATATCGATCTCTCGCACAAAATAAAAAGCATTTGATAGCGTTGTCACCGCTGATTGTCAGACATTGACTGGAAGAGATTAATATATCAAGTAGATTACAAAATATCTTGAAAATCGGGAATTTGGAACGAACGCCGGATGTGTGTACACATATATTACGCTGGTTTACAGTCCCCCGACTTGCCTTCAGATGCGTATAAGAATAAAAACAATGGGTCATTAAACATACTAATGATTATTGCTCAAAATAATGGTTGCATTCAAAGTGTCCTAGGTAACCATTGTTTTATACAATGCTGAAAACCGCGTGTGTTTAAAAGTAGATGTCCGATATTCTTATGAAGAATGACCTTGATTAGCTAATTTAGTTTCATCAGGAAAACTTCTGCCTATATCCAATTTGTACCTGTTCAGAGACTCGGAATAAGTACACATGGCCTCAAACCGTAACTTAATTGCCCCGCGTACTTGTTTAACAGTTTGTCCGGTGTTCATCGAAGCACCTACATGGTGTGCTATGCAACACACGAAGCGTGCATCACTATTGGTCGACAGAGGTTCACTATTCAGCCAATGAATACGAGGAAATGTAATGCATAAAATAGGATTGTTCAGACAGTAGTTAGTCCTTACCGTGAAGAATTTTGAAAAAAAATGGTCCACCTGTGGCTGCCACTGCTATGTTTGCTAATGTCGCGTAAGTTTCCCACATGCACCATACGACGGAATCGTAATGTGTTACTTTGAATCTCCCCTCCACAACGGGGTTGTTTAGGGAGTGACGGGAATCTATGAGGTGATCGACAAAACCCGTCTAATACATGCGATTTTTAGTGCGGCCGAATTCCTACACAACTTTAGATTGGGCGCCGGTTTAGTTGAAATGGGGAGATTATTGCTTGGTGTGTTAGATTCACCTGTTTTGCTGATGGCCTACCTCTTGCTATTGCCGGGGAGCAAGTCACTCGCTGATAATTCTTGGCAGAAAATAGAGAATGACACCAAAGTCCGGTGTTAGTATTCGCAGGAATACAAAATCATTTGGTGTAGTTTTTCCGGATGACAAATAAACTATTAGGCGAGAGACCCATAGCCGAATAGACTAAAATTCGGCAGAAATGACCACCCCGACTGTGTTTTTTTGGGCACAAAACATGAGGTTTTATTGGGACTCCATCCAGTTAACGATTATTGTATCTATGCTACCATTCCACAAAAAAATTTGTTGCACACTGACAAATTATATGGGATAAATGATTTTAGCATTTTTAATTTCAGTTACTACGTAGCGATTTTGTATGTTTCCATACGTACATAGATATATTGAATTAGGTGTTTAGTTTACGCAAAACAAAATCTAAGGTATGGTGGCCCGAAAATGGAATCACGTAGGCGTGCTTCTGAACACAGACAGTAAGATTGGCGTGAAGGCTTCCTTGTCTAAGAAGGAACGGCAGAAAATGATAAAATATCGAGAGAATTCTTGGCAATATTGAGCTAGTAAACTTCAAGATTCCTCAGTCGGAAAGCATTGTCCACGTTTTCTCTGTCTGAGGCCTCATGCGCAAATGATGAACTGCAAGAAGCAGTGGTCATATACATATATATTCAACTACTGATGAGATTGCTTAGTAGCATTTAATATTTCGTCAGTGAACTTGCGTCTACTTAAAATCTTCCACAATTGTTCGTCTGTCTTTGATCACACTTGAGATTGCGTTATCACCTTTCGTATTCGTTGAAATATTCCGACCTATTATACAAGGAAGCGTTGCTAGAAACCAGTCGGCACACACATTAGCTTCATTTATCATGTGGATTTTTCTCCTCAGCGTTTGAGTGCAACAGACGATTTAATGAAAGCAAGGCTAACAGACCATAAATTCGTAATTTGCAACTGAAATTTCCACAGATAGGATATGATGAATCCGGACTAGCCCAAGGCGCATCCGGTGTAGTTAGACCGGATCGGAACGCACCACGTCAAATTCGTCCACCCTATCCTGCAATGTATGCGCTTTAGCCGATTACCTCTCTGTGTCACAGCTTCACTAGTGCTAAAAAGATCACGCGGCTGCAAAATCGTTCATAGTAGCCGAATCACTGAGGTGATTGTAAAGAAGAAATACGTTCGGGCTAGATGAATTCTGCTTGATTGTTATAATTTTTTGGAAGAAATCATGATTTAGATGTAGGAAACGCTTTATGCAATATGTTTCAAGTTTCGTTTCGTACCGGATGATGCACTGAACTAAGATAGGCCGGCTTGGCACCAAAAAGATATGACAAATTGGAGAGGCACCAGCTTATTTGCTTTGATATATTCGAAAAAATTTCATGAGTACAATGGAAACAGTCAACACTTTTTTCCATGTATATGTCGAGTCCAGACGACTCAAAGCATTAGATGGACAGAACACGGATAAACGAGGCTGATTTCGGGACACAAGAATCTGTATATTTCTCTGCCCAAACCAACTTTGTGTCCCAAATAGAGGGGACACAGAAAACGGACCAAGTAGTGTTTTATCAGAATAACCTATTTGAGGGAATGCTTCTAAGTCATGCTCAATATTTTTTGTGAACTCGCATGTGTGTGGCCAGTTTGGAGGAGGCATTTCATCACGCCAGTCAAGTGGTCGTTCAAATGGGTCGTCACCTAGCCCGTGTTCCACCCAGTGTTTATTGATTTACTTTCCCCACATTTTAATGTATTCTGAACTTACTTCTTTGAGCGCTTCTGACGAAATACATTTCTTATTGCCTTGCAGAATTGGCAGCACAAGAAGAAAGCGTTGGTAATGTCACTGAAGCAGTTGGATGGTTCCTGTACCTTAAATGTTATGATATTAATATATTTATTCGAAACAATAAAGTTAAAGTCACACCACCAGTCGGAATTTGCGGACAGACGTGTTGAATAGATTTTGTCGGTGGTTTGACATGTAGGCTAATTTCCTGTGTTGCTGGGGGGAAATGGCCACACACAACGGGGTTTTAGTACATTCATTGGTTCTAATGAAATACAATTGCACAAGTAAACAATCGAACCATAATGTGGGACTGAATGTGACGTTGGATTTTGGTGGATTGGGATCTGATGAATTGAAAGCTAGAATTGCTATCATTGGTAGTGGAGACTTTCAGTAGTACATCGAGTCGATATCATTTGGCCAAGTGTCTCAAGTGATCAAGGGTGTGTTTTATCAAGACAATGCCTATTTTGCTGGGCACCGTAGTTTTTCGGGATCGTAAAACCCAACGATGTAGTGTTGAATGTAAAACCGCATAGACTCTCCACTCGATATTGTAATTCATCCTTTTCACTTCCGCATAGGTAACACTGAGAAACCTCCTACCGCCGAGGGTGAGCTTTTTATTTGTGCGTTTCGTTTAAACCATCTTGCTGGGGACACAGCATTTGTAAGTAATTTGATGTTGAGTGTTGAGTAGTGAGCAGTGGATGCTGGCCTCCACAAATCGTAACCTGCGATATGTTGGATGTTTATTCGTGTGTTTGTTAGTGGATTCTGGCCATATAATTTTGAAAGCAAAACCGAATAAACTATCTAATCAGTATTGTAATTCATCCTTTCTACTTGCACATAGGTGACAATGAGGAAGAGGAGAGGCAGGGTGAGTTTGAGAGTCCAGCGTGTCGTTTAAACAATCTTATTGGAGACAAAGCAGTCATAAGTAATTTGGTGTTGATTGTTGAGTAGTGGGCAGAGGAAGCTGGCGTTGACGAATCGTAACCACGGATATGTTGGATTTTGGTCTTGTGTTTTCTCAGGTTCAATAAAGGTCTCCTGACAGAACATGACGTCGAGCTTTCAAAACACAGGGAGCTATTGAGGACGAACAATCAGTGCGGCGATTTACTGACCAAGACAGGATTACATGTCTGTTGTCCTGAGCTGTTCAAGATTCGCTTTGATTCGAAAGTCTCCAATTACCCCTAATAAAGGTGTCGTCAATTAAGGGGCTTTCTATGATTGAATGTTGATTATCTGTCTTAGTAGATGCGGGGCAAAATTGCAGTCCGTGTTAAGGTCTACTTGCTCGTGGTATTTTTCATGAGAAATATGCCGACCACGTATTCATCCACAGAACAGCGCATCCTTATATGGGAGATACGTTAAATGAGACTGTTGCTTTCGGTGAAAATATATCGTCTTCAATCGGTGTAGAAATTCTACTTCCAAGTTCTCCCACTTGGGCTCAACCGCAAGCATTTATACGGGCGATTCGATGGAATATTCAAAAGTTCGAACGCATGAGTTCTGCGAAGCGCCAGATAATAATGTTATTGTTTTTTTCACTAATATTCTGTAGCATAACGTCGGGATCATTGAAATAGTTTGGATGGATTAAGTGGATAAGAGTTATGTTATATTCGAATGTTTGCCGTAGCAGTATATTAATTTAATCGTCGGTGAGTGGTTTTAGTGGTGGTGGTGGCCGGAAATCCCGAATTCCAAACGTGGCTTTGGAACTCGGACCGTGAAGATTTCTCAGGAGGGCGCATCTTCATTGATCATCATAAACTGGGACCAGATTTGGTGTAATTATTCTACAGGACCACTATCGAGAAAGTCCACGAGGCTGCTGCAATGTTTGCTTGAGGATGGGCCGCAAGCTATCAGAAGGTATTCGGTGACTGCTGTAAAAGAGGTCTCAACTTTTCTTCAAAAAGTTGCCTACAAGAATCACGGAAGCGGACGTGGCATCTAGTGAAATGCGGGACCGCTCTAAATAAGAAATTCGACATTAGAACATACGAAAATAGCCACTATTCTGGACCTTGCCTATAAAAACAAAAAATGCTGTTCAAACACAAGATATCGCCATAGAAATAAGCCAACCGCGCTCCGTTTGAGGGCAGGAAGGCACAGTTCACGAGTGACACAGTGGTGGTATCTGAGGTCACCAGACAACACTCTGCAGATCTATGTTCAACCCCGGTACCCTCGTCAGATCCAATCTTGTCAAAGCGTAATGTTGATCGGCCTCTAACAGATTTGATCTTCACGGAGGAGGGTATTCGTCGGCCCTTGCACAGGATCAATTCGTTGTGCGCGTTGGAACCAGATGAGGTCCATCCAGGGAGCGTGAAGGAAATATCATTCACACTGGTAACACATTCCTACCTGGTGTTCCGTCAGGCAATTAACGAGGGCCACCTTCCCTCTACTTGGAATGAAGGGATTGTCACGCCAAGCTATGGAACTGGTGACCGAATATCTGCCGGCGGCTACAGACCTATCAGCCTCACTTGCGCGCCGTGCAAGGTGATGGAACGCTTTCTGAAGCGAGCCACCCTAGATGATCTTACTACCCACAACCTGATATCTTCAGTTCAACACGGATTTCTCTCAAAGCGTTCCTGCGTGACGAACATGCTTGTAATTGTGGACAGCATAACCCAAGCCGAGGACAAGGGACTTGTATCGGATGCCATATTTTGTCGACTTCTAAGAAGCATTTGACCAAGCACCACAGGTTCCGCTGCTCCTCAAACTCGAGTCTTACGGGAGTCCTACGGGACATTCAATATGCGATTAAGTGGTTCCTATCAGACAGAACCTTTTGGGTGAAAGCAGGCTCGAGCTAATCTTCTCCGGCGCCACTCTCCATTTGAGTTCGCAAGGCTCTGTTCTGGGACCAGTGCTGTTTCTGATGTACGTCAACAACCTTCCAGATGTTTATGCACGCCAATGTCTACTTATTCCGGACGAATTGAAATCCTGGGGTTCTTATGCCAATGCCCTGCAAAATGGATGTAGACGCTTGAGAGCAATAGCCGTTTGAATGGCACCTTCCTGCGAATCAAGAAAAGTGTGTCCCCAGGTAATTCGGAGGAGGGCATCGACCGCATTTGTCATGCATTATGGAAATAGACAAGAAGATATACCAGTTCGTTTGCAGGTTGCTGAGTTTCCGACATCACGCTGCTCAGTGAAAGAACGTGGAAACAAATTGGTAGGCCGCACGTGAAACCGACCGTACACCGGGCTCCTAGTGCTCCTGGAGGTATCCTGAAATTGACTGGCGAGTTTGACTACTCCATAAGCTTCACTGGTTCGACGGCACAAGCCACGTCCCACCTGACGTCATGCCCGAAATTTGATCTCATGGAACTGCATTAAGTCGACAAGCTACATCTGCTGGGAAAGTCGAATGATTTTAATTGCAGCCTCACGCACGCAGCGGGCGGAGGTGCCCACAAACAAATTCATATTGCAAAGCGATCACTTAAGAAATTCCAACAACGCTATGCATCTATATTCGCCGATGAGCTTGGACGGTGCACAAAAACAAGAGCCGAACTGTGCCTCCTACCCAGTGCCAAACCAGCTGGCATCCAAGGATTCCCAGTGCCATATGCAGTCCTAC